>JBAJHX010000040.1:18187336-18208450 GCA_037176925.1 Amniataba percoides
CTAAGCAAAAACACAAAAACACAAAAAGAAGAAGAGAGTGCAGTACCGAGGCTGCCATCCGCGGCGCCATCTTGATCTGTCACTTGTTGAAGCCGCTTTTTTAACAGAAGCTAAACATGGTCTGTTTTTATCCACATGGTATATTTAGTGCAGGCTAAAAATATTAATTATGTGATACAGATGGATGACAGATGCTTTTGGAACATCTGGGTTCTAATTAATAAGTTCTTAAGAAGGAAGGAGAGAACCAACGCAATGATAAAATTCAAACCAAAGTTTATAAAAAGAAAGTTTTCATACTGAGTATCAATACAGCATTGTTCACAGTGGCCAGTGTAACAGACTTAAGAGAATTAAGACAGAAATGTGTCTGCGTGTATATTTATGTGTATACATTCGTGTATGTATGTGTGAATGTATGTGTATAGAGTCTATGTATGTATATATGCATTATGTGTGTATTTGTATGTGTATACATTCATGTATGTGTGTATACATACCTGTACACATGTGTGTATGTATACACATACATACACACATACATTCATACACATACACACACATACCTACATGAATGTATACATATACACACATACATACATACATACATGTATACACAAATACATACATACGTACGTGTATGTGTATACATCCATCTGTGTGTGTATGTATACACATACATACATACATGTTTACACATACATTTATGTATGTATGTGTACATACTTTCATGTGTGCATGTATGTGTGCATGTATTTGTATGTGTGTATACATACATGTACACATGTATGTATGTATGTATACACTTGTGTGTATGTATACACATACATACACACATGAATGTGTATACACATATACATGTGTGTATGTATACACACACGCATATATTCATACATACATACACATACACATATACACACATGAATATATATATACACAAATGTGTATGTATGTGTGTGTTAGTATACACATACACAGATATATACATACATACACACATGAATGTATGTATACAAATACACACATACATACATATATACACATACATGCATACATAAACATACACACACACATATATACATACACAGATATGTACATACGTACATCCATGAATGTGTGTGTATATACATACACACATGAATGTATGTATACACACATTCATGGATGTATGTATGGGTATACATACATACATATACATGTGTACATGTATGTATATGCATGTGTACGTGAATGTATTTACATGGGTATATGAATGTGTATATACACATATGAATGTATGCCCATACATACATGTGTGTATGTGTAATCATACATGTGTACATGAATGTATGTACACAAATATACACATACATATATACACATACACACACATACATATATAAACTTACACACATGAATGTGTGTATACAGAAACAAACATACAGATATACACATACACACTCGCATACATAAACATACATACACACATACACATACACTTGAATTTCCCTGAGGGAGTCATCCCAAAGGGATCAATAAAGTGAAGTCTAAGTCTAAGTCTACATACATAATTGTGTATACACATACATACACACATACATGAATGTATGTGTACACATACATACATACATGTATACACATACACACATATGTACATACATACATCCATGAATGTATGTATACCCGTACATACATGAATGTATACATATCACACATACATGAATGTGTGTGTATACATACACACATTGTATGTATGTGTGTATGTGTATACACATACATAAATATATACACACATACATTCATACATATATACACATCAATGTATGTATACACATAGATACATACATGTATACACATACATACGTACATCCATGAATGTGTGTATATACATACAGACATGAATGTATGTGTGTATGTATGTGTATACATACATGTACACATGTATATACATACACACATACATACATGAATGTGTGTATACAGATTCACACAGACATACATGTATATACATACACACATACACATGAATGTGTACATGAATGTATGTATGTGAATGTATGTATACAAATACACACATACATATGTATGTACACATACACACAGATACATATATATAAACATACATACACACATGAATGTGTGTATACACAAACAAACATACAGATATACACACTCGCATACATAAACATACATACACACACATTCATACATACATGAATGTATGTATACACATACACACATACATACATACATAATTGTGTATACACATACATACACAAATACATGAATACACAATGTATGTATACAAATAGACACATACATACATATATACACATACACAGATACATATATATAAACATACATACACACATGAATGTGTGTATACACACATAGATACATACATACATATATACACATACACACTCGCCTACATAAAGATACATACACACACATACATACACACATTGTATGTGTACATATATAGACACATACATTCATACATATATACACATACACACATGGATGTGTGTATAGACATAGATACATACAGGTATACACATACATATGAACATACGTACATCCATGAATGTGTGTATACATACAGACATGAATGTATGTGTGTATGTATGTGTATACATACATATATTCACATACACACAGATACATATATATATAGATATTAATACACATACACACCAGCATACATACATTAATGTATGTATACACATACATACATACATAATTGTGTATACACATACATCCACACATACATGAATGTATGTGTACACATACATGCATACATACATGAATGTGTGTATACATACACACATTGTATGTGTGTATGTATGTGTGTATGTGTATACACACATCCATGTGTATACACATACACACATGGATGTGTGTATACATACAGACATGAATGTATGTGTGTATGTATGTGTATACATACATGTGTACATGTATGTATACACATACATACACACACATACATACACACATATATAAACATACACACATGAATGTGTATACACAAACAAACATACAGATATACACATACACACTTGCATACATAAACATACATACACACACATTCATACATACATGAATGTATGTATACACACATACATGAATGTGTGTATACATACACACATTGTATGTATGTATGTATGTGTGTATGTGTATCCACATACATACATATATACACACATACATTCATACATATATACAAATACACACATGAATGTGTATACACAGATACATACAGGTATACACATGCATATGAACATACGTACATCCATGAATGTGTGTATACATACAGACATGAATGTGTATGTATATACATGCATTTACACATGTATGTATATACATGTGTACATGTATGTATACACATACATACATACATACATCCATGAATGTGTGTATACACATAC
Source organism: Amniataba percoides (assembly GCA_037176925.1). Lineage (NCBI taxonomy): Eukaryota > Metazoa > Chordata > Actinopteri > Centrarchiformes > Terapontidae > Amniataba > Amniataba percoides. Next base: position 18,190,747 of record JBAJHX010000040.1, read on the forward strand.
ACACATGTATGTGTGTACATACATGTGTACATGCATATACATACACATACATACACACATGACTGTATGTATACCCATACATACATGTGTGTGTGTAATCATACATGTGTACATGAATGTATGTATACAAATACACACATACACATATATAAACATACACACATGAATGTGTACACACATATATACATACATGTATACACATACATACTCACACACATAACCATACATACTCACACATACATACATACACATACTTGTATGTGTGTAGGTGTATACATACATGTATACATGTATGTATACACATACACACGAATGTGTGTATACACATACATACATACATACATACATACATGTATATACATACACACATACATGAATGTGTGTATACATACACACATTGTATGTATGTATGTACGTATGTGTGTATGTGTATACCCATACATACATAACTACATATATACACATACACACATATATACACACATGAATGTGTATAGACATACACACATACATACACACATGAATGTATGTATACACATACATGTATACAGATACAGATACATATATACATATACACACATACATACATACATACATGAATGTGTGTGTACACACATACACCCATATATACATACATACACATGAATGTATGTATACATACACACATACATACATGTATACACATAAATACATACATGTGTACATGTATGTATACACATACATACAGACATGAATGTATGCATGTATACACATACATACACACAGATACATGAATGTATGTATACACATACACATACATACACACATGAATGTATGTATACACATACATGCATACATACATACGTATATGCATATATACACACATACATATTTAACTTACTGATATGTCAGCTGTTGCTCATGCCCAGTGCTGAACAGTCCTCATTGATTAACTCAAACCTTTAGTTTTTCCCTCGTGTTGCTGTCCATCATCCTGTCTGTCTCTGGTTCTGTGCAGGACTGGGTTTTGGCCCCCACTGGATATTCAGCCTACTACTGCGATGGAGAGTGTTTTTATCCTTTGGGCTCCTGCATGAACGCCACAAACCACGCTCTGATCCAACAAGTGGTCAGTGCAGTGACGACACACACCTCACACTGTTGTGTTTACTCATCTTGCTGTGGAGAGTGTCTGTTAGTGGAGCAAATGTAGATAAAAAAAAATCAAACATACCACATTCTGCAATATTACACAAGATGTAAACTCATTGCTACATGCAGCACTTTTTAAAGTCTTTTCTTTACTTAACACCCATTTAATCCTGACACCCTTTACTGCTCAATATTTACTCAAGTACTGCACCTAAGTATTTTCACTTTAAGCATATTTTGCTTTTAACACTTACATACATTAACTTGATATTGATAGTTTGAGGGCTTCATTAAATACCTGGATTGTAACTGTGACCTGTTTGTGTGTGTGCAGGTTCACCTCCTGAAGCCTGATGAGGTTCCTAAAGCGTGCTGCGCCCCCACCAAGCTCAGCCCCATCTCCGTCCTCTTCTACGACGACAACAACAACGTGATCCTCAAGAAACACCGGAACATGGTGGTGAAGACCTGCGGCTGTTTATGAGAGTCAGAGAGAGGCCAAACCAACACAAATGTACCTGGAGGATTTTTTTCCTCCAGGTGTGAACTCTGCAGAGACCTTTAACATTAGCAAACAGATTGAATGACAAAGGCATTTTTCAACAGCTGTGTGCTGACTTAGGATCAGTCACTTCATTGTCTTCAATCAAAGAAAGTTTTGCTGCAACTTTTACTCAGAGGTTTTAATGTTTTTGTTTTGTTTTGGTTTTTTTAACATTGTCTGGGTATTTGTGTCCAAATTGTCAGCTTGGTTTTAGCACACAACAGCTGATGATGCTTATTCTGCAGAAATGTGAGAAATACTGTCTACATGAATATATCTTCAACCTGAAGTAAAGAACTTACCTGCCAACAAATGTTATTTTACTACATCAACTTCTGCCCAAACTTTATACGTCTAAACCAACAAGGAATTTACGCATTTGGGTTTAATCTTTGTAAACACGGCAAATGATATTAAATGGCACAATGTGTCGTTAGTGATGCCTTTTCTTTTGTTTGTTTTTTTACAAGAAATGTTTTAAATGACAGCACTTCTATTGTTGCAACAAAGTTTATATGATGAGAAAATGTCAAACTGTATTGAATTAATAAAAAATATATACACATTGGAAGATTTTCTGCTTTTCTTTTCTTAAAAAATAAATTAAATATCTGAGTTTTGGACTGGCAGTGAAACATTTAAAGATGTTCCCTTTTATCCTTTCAGCTTTTTTATCTTCATTTTCACATTTTATCAACCAAACGACTGATCGTAAAAATAATGAGTCACAGTCGTGTCATGGATGCACTCACACTGCAGCCACATACTAAACTAAACTGTAATTAATAACTGGGCGTCACATCTTTCATCATTCGCACAGAATCAACTGAGAAGACAGGTCACATTAAATACATTGTTCAATTTATTGAAAAGGATAAAAAAAAAAATACAGTGAAAGCAAATTAGTGAAGTTTTGCCTGATAGTGAATAATATGAAGAACCAAAAACGAACAGGGATTAATCAATTTGGCAGCTGCTAAACAAATTTCTTCATCTCAGTCCTTGGGGCTACTTACAGTTTCTTCAAACAAAGAACAACCAAACTGATAACAGCTGAAAGCGTAAATGATCACAGAGCTGTGTGTTAGAGGGGGGCTGAGCACGAAAACAAAAAATTGTTAGCGCTTAAATTTTCAAAAACAAATCTTGTCCTGGTTTAACTGAAGAGAGACTAAAGATGGTGTTATTGCCAAGATCGTGTTGGGAAACGACGACGGTAAAATGAGCAGAAGTAGAAGACATTTTGGGGCATTTAAAAAGAAAAAAAAAGAAAAAAAAGAGCAAACTATGAGACTTTTCTGTGTGGTTTTAACGTGAGGTACTGTTGTGAGGTGTTATTGTGTGTGGACACTTGTGGAGCAGCAGCACAGAGGCGGCGTTGCTGTCGAGTCGAGTCTCTCGTGTTGGACAAAAACCATGAAACTCCAACAGATACTCTAAGATCCTGAACTTTCCCATCAACAATCACAAATTCTGAAAGTAAACAACAGGGATTTTAGTGATTTTGAGAGGCCAATTGTCACAACAAAAAAAAAAAATCATCATTTTATCTTCCACGTATGGTGGATTCTCTGAAGTAAAAATAAAATGATTGGAGTTCCAAAGTTTCAATCCAACAGCAGAGCCACATCCACTGTTGATGTGTCATGTGATCTATTGTACTGTCTCGTCTTAAATGTGCCATCTACGGCTCAAGACTTTTTTTTCTTTATCCAGACGCATTTTAGTCAGAAGATCGTTTGATTCAGTGTTAGCAGGCAAACTTGCTGGCCCCTTCCCCGTCTGGAATAGTAAGGTAGTTGTACATAATAAATATAAAAATGGGGTGCTGGTGTACTTCTGCCCCGTCATTGTTGTTTTCTCTTAAACAAACACACAAGTACGTACACTGCAGACACACACATTCGCCCCCTCCCGCTGTCCCAACCCGTGGTCCGCGAATACTGACGGGTCCCAGTGTTCATCACCAACATCCTTCAGGCGCCGTGATTCAAAGTTTAGTCCGTGGTCAATGTGCATCTGTAAGCGACAGTTTTTGTTGTTTTTTTAGTATTATTGCTTTAGTGGGGAGATATTAAAACTGACCTTAGAAAAAAACCCACAGTAAGGTTTTCTTTCTTTAAGTATTACTTAAGTTTGGTAGAATTAAAAAGCTGTTTCCAATACTATTTTGGTTGCACCCTAAAAATAAAAAACTACATCTTCCAGGGAGAACTGCAGTTTCCTTACCAGGTTCAGATCCAGTCCAGTCAGCAGGTCTTCAGGCCTGAACGTCCGCCAGCTCAGGAGGCATCGGGGATTTGGGGTGTTTGCTCTCAAAGTGCTGCTTGAAAGTCTTGGGGTCAGGCATCTGTGTCTGGAAAGACCAACAACAACGATGCTGTCAGTTTATCTTATTTTGTGATCAAATTAGACCTGTAATAGTTAGTATATAAATCAATAATTGACTGATTAATATGCAGAGACTTTGATAGTCATTTCAGTCATTTTTCGAGCAAAAATGCCAGATTCACTGTTTTTCTGTCACAGAGAGCCATGAACTAAGTAGCTGTGGGTTTGTTACATAAAAAGAGGAATTTGAAGATGCTATTTTTGGGTACTGCAACACTTCATCATTTCTGAGTATCTGACATTTTACAGACAAAGAAAGCACTCAGAAGAAGCTAAAAACAACAGCTGATTGCAGCCCTACTGAAAATTACACTCAAATGTCAAATTATCAGCTTGTGTTTTCTGCTGTGACATTATTTTGGATTCACATTAAAATAAGCATTAACAAATAAAAGGAAAAACATTTTTCGTTTCAGCAGATCTCACACTGCTCGACAACATTACTTTTACATCTTTACATACGCTTGATGTTTTTTTAAATGCAGTAGATGTGGCAGACAAGTGATGTAGTATTTCATTAAAAAGCACAAAAAAGTCTAATAAAACCCACTGACACACCTGAGACGGCAAACACCTCAAACATCATCATGACTGGAGTAAAAAAAGTATCTTCAAATGAGAAAGTAAACTGGATCTCAAACAGATTCCCACATTTGGAAACCTTGAAAAGCTACAACATGATGTGATCAGCGTTCGGCTGCAGGTTCAGAGTTGTACCTACCCGGCAGACAGGGCAGGTGTGGACCAGAGCGGCCTTCGCTGCCGTCTTCTGGTCGGCGCCTTGACCTTTCTTCTTCTCTGCTGCCTTCTTGGCGTTCTTCTGCTGGGACTGAATCTTCTGCTGCCCACGAGCCATGGCCCTCAACTTCGACCTGCACAAATAACAAAAAAAGGGAGATCATTAACCACATGTGCAACTTTTATATCCCAAATCATAAACTGCAGTTTTTGTTCGCTCGCAGGAAGGAGATATAAAGGTTACATTAAAATACACGGTGAAAACTCAACAACAGCAGCTACGTTCAGGAAGCTGCTATGACCTGATATTTGGGTCAAATAATCCCTGAAACCACAAACTAGAGCCAAAATTTTGTGGACACAACTGTCTCCTGTGCGTTTGATTTATAGACACGGCGCCTCAATTGATGAACATCATAATGTCATATTTTAGTTAAGTGTGATTCCATCTTAGCAGAAACAGTTTGGGAAAGACACTCCTGTTTCAACATGATGACGCCCTCTGTGTTTAAAGCGTTAAAGAAATGTTTCTCTCTTCTGTTCTGACCTCAAACCACCCAACACTTCTGAGATGAACTGGAGATGAACTGTGCTTTAATTTGAGAAAATCTCATCATCCAGGCAGCAAAATCTCCCTCTCAGAGGAATGAAAGCTGTCATAGCAGCAGACTAATACCTGTGGCTTTAATCACATAAAGTAACACGTATGTCCGCGTACTATGGGCCGTATTGTGGAGATGAATTCGGTTCACTGGACACTGTTTATTAAAAAACAGCAACTTATGGAGTTCATTTAGATTACTACTCAGGAAAGGAAAATAAAATTCAAGATTATATCTGGTCTAATCTCATGACAGTCCCTACAAGTAATAATACACCAACAAGGTAATAAACTGTCTCATAATCAAGGTTATAAGTGCTTCACATCTTCTGTCCAGTCACTTTATGAGAGGTGTTGGTTCATCTTTATGGTCATTTAGGAGGCTGTAGTCTATGATGATGTCTGGGACTCCAACTAACAATTACTTTCACTATCGATTTAATATGTCATCACATGACATAAAAGACTCTTTGACTCTCTTGTGAAACTAAACTTTTGTACTGTTGGTTGGACAAAACAAACGTACAGAAACAGAGCAGCAAATCTTCACAATTAAAAAGCTTAAAACTTCAGAGTGGCACTTTGGCATGAAAACTTATTGACTTTACAATAAACAACATGTAAATAAACAATACATTTTAAAAATTGATGCCTTTACATTTTCAACCATCTAATTAATCAACATGTTCAGCTCTTGTGCATCTACTTTGCATTACACTTAAGTATTTTAGATATTGTGTCCACCCCATTTATATCAGAGGACAGAATAAATATTAAATAAATATCACTGTACAATTCAAAAGCACAACAAACTACATCCTTCAAAATGACCATGACGTGAATCAACACCTCTTTAAACCAGTTTTAATAAAAACATGGTAACTTAGAAGATTTATTGAAGAACAATTTAACAGTAAACTGTATCTCAATATAAACAGGAAACTTAGTCAATAAGATATATTATTAAAAACATGTCTTACTTTACTTGAGTATATTCACCTACCGATTTCAATGTTTTACTACATTTAGCTGACAACCTTAATGACTTTTTACTTTGCCAATTGAGATTAACAACACAAAATCTAATCAAACATAAAATGTGATATTATTATTAAAATATAACTTCGATCCTTGCAGATGAAGTTGTACGTTACAGCCGCAACATGTAAGTAATCAACACACCACTGCATCAAGTAAAATTAAATAATATAATACACATTTAACTGAAATAGCTCATGTTGCATGATGAGTATTTTGGTACTTTCATGTACTTAATGCTATTATGTTTGTACTTTTTAATTCAGAAACGTTTTCTGCACTGCAGTATTACTACTCTTATTTAAACATCTGTGTATTTCTGCTTGCTTCCTCTCAAAAACATTACTTATAATTTAAAAAAAAAACATTTGATGCATTTCATGCGTTACACTAAATAAAGTATTTTGGGTCATTCTCTGTATAAAGTCAGACTGTTCAATTTCTCTCTGTCTCTCTAAACAAACACACACATATATTTATACACATTCATATACACAAACATATAAACAAACACATATACATACACACACGCGCGCGCAAACATAAATATATATACGCATATATGCATGTACACACCCACACACAGACATACATATGCACACACAAACATATAAATAAACACATACACACACACACACGTTAAAGATTCATAATACCAATTTGACTCAGTGTCTCAACAGCAGCCGCTTTAATCAACATCACTGTTAATCACGTTAAATCACCATTAAACACCGCTCCACCAGAAGCTTATGTGTTATTGATTAAGTTTAAGGCATTACTTGATCGATCGATCGATTGATTTAAGTTGTTTCCAGGCACATTAATAACAACAGGCCTTTCAGTCGGCGCCGCCTTTAGCTTAGCTAGCCGAGAAGCTAATTTTACATGTGACTCCGAGTTACCGCGAAACAAAAGGCTGCTGAGGAATAAAAACTACAGCTCCGAGTACAAACAGCTGTTAGACACAAGCAGGGCGAGTTTCAGGTGTTAAACAGAGACATATGTGCTGTTTTTAGACGGATTTACCTTCGAGAAGTGACTCTCTCTTCGCTCTTTTGTCGGCGTCTTTTTCCGAATGACAGAGGAAACTACAGGAGGATTTTCAAAATAAAAACCGCATGAAAAATCAACAGCGCCCCCACAGGACGGGGGTGGAACTGCAACGGGTTTTTATTTGTTCAGTGCACAACAGTTAGATGTTTCTTAAATCACTTCTATTAATGCTAAAAAAATATGGAGAATTGAAATCCCACAAATAAAATGATCAATTTAAAAGGCTTTGGCACTTTTAAAATGTTTTTTTCTAGTTTTTCAAAGTACTTGGCTGTTCACGTGTGCAAGTGCTCATCAGGATGTGATCTAATCCTTCAAACACACACACACACCAATGTATCAAACCACCGACTTTCATGATATAAAATCATGACATAAAATAAAAAAACTGAGGTAAATACAAATGAAAATGATACCAATACTGTTAAGGCAGTAGGGTGTAAACACTGATAAGGAGCAATATAGATAAAGTTTAATTAAAAGTTTTATTAAGGCACAAGATAGGATTTTATTAATCCCAAAAGGAAAGGAAGCAAATGGTAGAATAAATAATGATAATAGTAATAATAATAATAATAATAACAACAAGAGACAGAAATATCATCTTAATTAGTCATCAACATTTATTTTGAACATTTTATTTTCAACTTGATTTTTAGTTATACACAGTGTTAAACAGAAAGTATTTCCAAGGTTTCACAGTCAGGAAGCTTTATTTTCCAGCAGTAAGTTTTACTATTTAAACTGGTCTTGTTCCACAGATGAAGGGAAGCTTTTCAGAGCAGCTCCAGTCGCCCCAGAGGTGATCGTCTGAAGGGTGGACAAGACAGAGGAGTGTCAGTCAGTATTTCACAAGCTGGTGCTCAAAATTTTACTGCCAAGAGTTGGAGGATTTTATAAGTGAGCCTGCATGACTTTACCTGGCTGGTTCATCACAACACATTTCTCAGTGCCTCCGTTGTTGTCAGGCTCGCCAATGGTCCAGTCCTGGAAGTGAAACCCTGTCCCGTCGCTCCAGAGCCAAGCAAAGTCCTGCAGAACAGACGGGATCAATCACTATTCAAGAGGAGAAATCACACAACAGACCAGCGAGTTACTGACACCAAAACTTTTTTCTACCTTCACAGCGGCGTTGCCACCGATCCAGGCTCGAGGAAATCTACCAGTGCTTCCCCTTATGACCTCCTGGATGAACTGGTACTCTCCAGTGTTGTGGACGGATGCGAGGTTGGCTCCATAACGAATACAATATTTCTATAAAAGAGGAGGATGAAAGAGTCTTGATGCACAGAGACACAGGACGACACCTTTGGAGGATGAATGCTTTAGGATTTCTAACATGCAGAGTTGAGTGCAGGGTCACATACCTCTGCATCCACCCAGGCCAGCTCTCTTTGCATGTAGATGAAACATCTGGATCCGTATTTGGACCAGCCGGACGGGCAGCTGCTCTGCCTGGCATCAGCCAGCATCTGCCCGGCCTCCACAGGCGGCAGCTCTCCGTCAGACATCTGAGGAGGCATTGCTTCATCTGAAGAAAAAAGAAAACGAATTAATTCACTGAAGATAGTCTGGTTTCTTTTGATTAATCTGCACAGTGAAATTACATTTTGTTGTCTAAACAGGAGAAACATTAATCCTGCTTTAGTTCTCGTTACATTTCTCACCTAAGTGCACTTCCTGAGCAGCTGCCACCTCCTCAACTGGCTCTGTCGTGGGAAAAAAGTAAAACTGCAGTTAACAATTGATAAAAAATGACTTTTTAGGCATACATTTGATATGACTGAATGTACCACAACTCTTAAGTCAAGTAAGACCAATAATGCAACATTCATTCATTTTTAAAATGCAGAAATCAGAATCTTATTCATGTGCACATTTGAAGAGTGAAAAGAGTAAGTCTCACCTGTTGCAATGCTCAGAGCAAAGGCAGCACAAAGAAGTAAAATGATCTTCATCGTTCACGGCGGTGATGAACTGAAATGCAAGAATATTAAAAAATCAATCAAATGTGATCTTGGTCTCTTGTGTGCACGACACCTGGACATGCAGGCGTTCATACAACATCAAACCCAAAAGTCTCACCTGCTTCAGTCGTTAAACCTCTCAGTCGAGTGTCTGCAGGTTCGTAAAGCTGCAGAGTGAAGAGCTGCTTTTATACAGAGGAAACAAGGAAACAAACAGGAATATGACATAACAAAGTTCAGCTGATTTATCATTATTATAGATCTTATCAAAGGTTGCCCTCTTTGGTCATCCTGTTAATGTACAGCAAGATTAAAGAGAGATTTTTCTCACAAAGTTCATCATTATTTTACCACTTTATCATTCACCATCTCAATCTCTTTTTTTATTTCGATTCTTAGAGAAAGAGAAACTCTCTCATGCACTGATGTAAATGTACACGTCAAACACATGCAGACAGCTGTGTGCTTGTATCAGACCGTAACAAATGATTATTTTCATTCTGGATGAGTGTGCTGATTATTTTCTTTATTCATCGACTGATTGTTTGATTTGCAAAATTCTGAGATAATGTTTTTTTTGTCCGATCAATAACCTAAAACTTGAAATTGTTTAAAATGCATTAAAACTATTAAAAAGTTTAATTTGTGAAAGTGGAACCATGAAATGTTTGTGTGAAAATTGATTGAAATACATATATTTTTTATTTTATAAGCTCTTTCATTGTTTTGTATGCAAACATTTTGTAAAATGACTTGTAACTAAAGCTGTGATATAATTATATTGGAATAAAAAGTATAATATTTTCTCTGAAATGCGGTGAGGTAAAAAAGTCATAAAAAAAGAGTAAAAACTGAAGTAAAACACAAGTACCTCAAGTTTTAATGTCATAGTTCACCACTGTAGGCATGCATGAAAGCTTAACCTAACTTAACTTTAACTTAATTAAAAAACATAATTGATATGATTTCATGTGAAGTTTAAGATGATAAAAAGGGGTGAAACTCACTGAATTAAGCTTTGATAAAACAAAATTATACTATTACGTTTTCATGGAGATTCACCCCACTATCACTAATGAAACTCAAACTAACCTGCATTTATATGAATGCACACTGAGTGGAAAAACTTCTCTGGGGTCCTCACAGGGTTCAAGATCCTAAAACCAGGAGTGAGATTTATGAAGATTTATTTGTAAAAGTTATAAAAGTGGAGTCTGTATGAACTGAAACTGCGGCTGAACTCGGTGTGGATCCCTTAATCAGGATTAAGGGTCATCGTTCATGAAAAACAAGCACAACTTGCATAATCACTTATTAATTTGAGGTCAATGTAAACCTGATCTGAGTTGACGCTCGATGCCCTTCACCCGTCGATCCAAGAGGAGCAGGCATGACATGGCGTTAAAGATGCAATAACACCAGTCTGTGCCTGGACGTGAATGTGCTGAACGGGGTCGAAATGACAAAGTTATCAGGGCATTTCACTGATTCACCACGAAAAACATTCAGATAAATATTTTACAGCTTCTTTGAAAAACAGAATTACTTTCATTTATCAGTCACAATAAGGATTTATATGGAGGACTTTGTTGGCTGCATGATACACGTTTCATAATCATTTTTGATAACTGATGGCAGAATGACTTAATCTGAAAGTGGAACCAAAAATATGATCATTATCGTTACTGTAATCACTCATAATCATTGTGACTGGGCAAGAGGTCGAAAATGTTTTTTTTCCATTCACACAGGCTCAGTCAGCAGTGATGTGTATTTTTCTTCATTATTATTTTGATTTATATTTGTATTTATACTTATAGCTGTAATATATTTGCAGAAAAGAACAGTTTGTCAACATAATTTCAGGTCAGTTAATGTTTTGCAAGCAGCTTCGCGAAGGGGTCAAATGTCAGTGCAGTGAGGAAGAGGAGGAAGAGGAGGAGGAAAGGCCCTGAAGTGACCATCTTAATCCTCTACGTCCTCTCACACCACTTCACATCCTTCTAAGGTTAACATTATCTGTGTCATTTCTCACAAATTTGAGTAATGAAGGTCTGCAGAGAAACACGTGAACATCCTGCCTGATTCGATCACTTTGCAGCGTCCCAACATTTATACTGAAATAAACCCACAAAAGGAGCTTCAACAATCTCGTTTTACAGTTTCTGTGTGTGCAAAAGTTTTGTCATCGACGATCTATTCAGCTTTTGCCTCACTGTGGGTACTGACTTCTCAGCAAATAACAAAATTAAATAATGACAAAATTAAAGTCAGTTAATGAGATCAAATAAATGCAAAAGTAAAAGTAAAAGACCTTTATTGTGAATCCTTGAACTATGATCATGTCAGCAGTTCATTACGCTGGTTGTGCAACATCACTCCATTTTAGTATTATATATTATGTTTTCCTTCCTTATTCACTTTAAAGCAGTCGGATACAATCATCTATCAGTTTATTATTCAGATTATCACGTGGACCATAAAACATCCAGGACAAAGTTTTAACAGATTTAAAAAGGTATAAAAAGTTATTGAGGGATAATAAAGACAGAGAGATATTACTGATTTAACTTTTTTATGTTTCTGCACTTTCATTTTTGCATCTCACATGTTAAAATTTATGTTTATGGTGTTATGTTGCTTCATTTATGTCAAAGATTTGAACTTGAACCACTGTCATTTGTGACTTGATTATTTTATTTTTTTTTAGGGTCTCATGAATCTGTGTGACAAAATGAAACATGTTTTACATCTCATGTCCATATTCAGATGTAACAGGCATCTACTTGCACACTGGACTTTAAAATATGAGCGCCTTGATTTTTTTGTGACAATACAGTTGAAAGTGTTAAAACTTGTAATGCTATATCAGAATATTCATATTATTGTTTCATGTTAAACATAACTCATGTCAAACCATAAAGAAAAAAGTAGAAAAAGAAGGTACTTTCATAAATCTTTTCTTACTTTATTTCTTTTTCATTTTTATTACATTTCTCAAAAAAACATTTTTTAACAAGGACCTTTCAGTAAAACTTGTGATGTCTCTATAACTTCATTTTCCATGTGCTGTCTGGATATTTTAAACAGTTTTGTGTAGTTTGTGCTCACTTGCAGGCCACAACACAGATTTACACAGATAACAAGAATTTCATGATCAGTAACTCTCAGGTTTCTGAAATACTTCATTTTTAAACTGGACTTCACGGTCTCGTTCCACAAACGAAGGGAAGCTCTAGTTCGCAGGGCATGTCGTTCCACATGTAGTCCTCTGAAAAGAGACCAGAGAGAGAGAAGTTAAATCTCCAGTCTGGATCAAACATACGCTTAATCAGGAACTGAGCAAAGAGAAAAGATCATTAAATGTACCTGCGCGGTTCATTTCAAGGCATCTCTCATTGCCATGGGCATTATTGGGCTCGTCCATGCCCCAGTGCTGGAAGTGTAACCCTGATCCATCAGTCCAGAGCCAAGTCCGGTCCTGCAGAACCAGCAAATACATTTATCAATGACTGAAACAACCAAATATCACCACAACCGCACCGCTCATGTAAACACTTTGTGCCTGCTGCCCAGTGATTTCTGCATGTTAAAATTTCTCGTTACCCTGATTGCATCAGTGCCGCCGATCCAGGCCTGGAGGAGGCGACCTGTGCTGCCTCTCACGACCTCCTGAATGAACTGATACTCTCCTGAGCTGTGGATGGAGACGAGGTTGGCACCGTTACGCAAACAATATTTCTGTAGAAGAAGAGATATACATCTTAGTATTCATACACACACACACACAAAAATATGCTGGATTAAATTTGAATGTCATGGAGTGAGTGAAGCATCGGGCTCTACCTCTGCGTCTATCCAGACCATTTCTCTCTGGATGAAGATGAAACATCTGGATCCATATTGGGACCATCCAGACGGGCAGGTGTTTCTGCTCCGACTGACATCATCCCGCGTTTTGTCGTCTTCCTTCACTGTAGGCTCGTCCTCCTTCTTCTCAACCTCTCCTGTAACCTCAGCCAACAATTCATCTGGCTTCTCTTCTGAAAAAGAGATTTAAAAAAAATTCAACAACTTCCTATTTTCATTAAATACTTAATCCTTTAGTTCATGTCCAGGATGTTTCGTCTCACCTGGCTGAATGTTCTGCTGGATGTCCGTCATCTCCTTCACCGGACCTGATGAATATTCAGATTATATTATTTTTATTAACCTGTTGACATCATTATGTATGTACATTCATGTCACCTTCAAGTTGCCATAAAGCACTCGACTTAGAGATTTTACATTCAGTTTATACTCCGACACCCGACAGACTTAGTTAAGTCTTAGTTAACTTAGGATCTATGTACTCAATGTGATTTGAAATTTTTGAATGTTCTCAATTCTTCCAACCTCAGATAAGAAAAGCTTTTATTGCTCCACAGAAGGGAAATACAGGTGCAGAATTCATGCCTTTGAGAGATGCACATTTCAACAGTTCACTTTAATATCTCCATTAGACCAGACAGAGAAAACTTAAAAAATAAAGAAACTGTTTAAAGCTGCATCACTGTTCGATGTCTCACCTGCTGCAGCACCCAGAACGAGGGCGGCGCAGAGAAAAAGAACAATCCTCATTGTTTCAATGATGAGCTGCACCGCTGCAACACACGCCGAAAGATTAAAGATTTATACTTAAAACAATTAAAATAACCACTTTTGCTTGTAAAAGTAGCAGTGTGGATATAATAGGATGCAAAAGAAAGTCTCACCTGCTTCAAATCTCTCAGTGTCTGCAGGACGTGGGCGGGGAAGAGAGCTTATATACAAAAAAACCCCAAGGAAATTCTTTATTTGTTTATTTGAAACACAGGTCCAAAAGTTATCCTGCTTCCAAAGTTCACCTAATTTAATGACTCTATCACTAGTCAGCATCAGGTTTTATGGCACTATTACAGTCTATGTTAGAGGAAGCTGATTGGTGTGTTGTGTTGGTGTGTTACTGGGTTCACTCAAAGAGGAGACACTGCAGAAACCATCGACACAATTCTCTCCACGGATTAGAAATGAGCACCAAGACACAGATGTCTTGCTGACAAAAAGAAAACAAAGACAAGTGTGACGCCAGCAGTGTGACTGATGTCATTATAAATCAGGTACATAAAAACGATTAAAAGGTTTTGGGTGCCATGACAACAATGAAAACGGTATAAAATCCTTTCTTAAGTAAAAGTAGCAATGCAAATGTAAATATACTCAGTGATGGGAACAGTCATGCATATGTCATTTATAAAAGAACAGAAGACAAAGCTTTTATTTTGAAATGTTTATTTTATTAGTGTTTGTATGTTTTTCTGTAGTTCAGAAATGTCTCCTTCATTATTGTCACTTTTATGCCTCAAGATGACATGTGCCATAAAAATAGATTTATTTTTATTTATCTTTATCATAAAGCTTCATCATTTATAAGCTTGTCTTTTGTTTCCAATGTAAAATCTTAGAAAGTCATCATAATTGTGCTTGTTGTGTCTGTAATCATGATTGGATGATGAGAAAGCGCCTTTATTTTCTTAATAATAATTACAGAGTGTTACAAACGTATATGTGGTTTAGAAAGGGTGCATTTGATTTAAGAATTGGTGCTTATGATCTCATGAGGTCTGCAAACGACTGCACACTCTTTAATAAACGTATGGAGGTTTGTTTCTGGGGAAAATGTCCTCTGCGGGTCTTGTTCCACAGATGAAGGGAAGCTTCGCCTCACAATGCCATTTATTCAGGTACCCTAACAAGGAAATTTCTTATTTTAGCAACAGTTTAGTTCAGTTTCCTCCGTGTGATCTCTGTAATATTTCCTCTCTGGAGTTGTTTGATTCAGTAACGGTACCTGTCTGATGCAGTGAGACACATTTTGCCCAACGATTCCAGGAGCTGTAGGAAACTGGCTCGAATGTGGCCCAGCTCTCAAGATCAAATACTGAACCGTCACTCCATAAAAACTCTCTGCTCTGTAAAAACAGACCAAAGACAAACAGTATTTATGCAGTTCTTATGTGTCTGAACTGATACTGATCACACAGACATATTTGAACATTACCCGAACGCCGTCACTGGCACCAATCCAGGCTGGGCCGCCAGTCCAGAAAACGTTCTGAGTAAAAGAAAACTCCTCTTGGTCATGGATGGACGCGAGGTTGGCCCCGTAGTTCCAACAGTGTTTCTGTAAAAGCAGATACGAGTTCAGTATTTATTAAAATCTGAGAATCTTTTAATTGTTTTCATTTCAGCTGCACTTTTTCAACATGGGATTGTTTTAATTATATTTATTTAGTCTTGATTTATTTTCACTTGCATACCCACTGATCTGTGACCTTTCACACTTACAAACCGACTGACATGTCATCATGTATCTATATCATTGTACGTCTTCAGTGAATTTGGTGGATTTAACACCTTTATGTAAGGTGGTGTAATGTGAGGCTACCTCAGCATCCATCCAGGCCATCGGGCTGCTGATGAAGGCGAAACACCGCGACCTGTGTCTGTCCCAGCTGGGCGGACAGTCGTCCTCTGAGCCGTAATAGTACGGAGGGGGGGTGATTCCTCCATCCCAGTAACTCCTTCCTGTTTTCCGACGCAGCAGCTGCTCGAGCTTCGCAACTGGCAGGAAGATTCATCCATTAAACTCAAAGTTAAAAGATGTGAAATTGATAAAAACTTTGCACATGATGCTGAGGTCTTCATTTTTTGCTTTTTTACTCCAGATGTTAAATTTTAAAGCTAAATCCAAACATTTGAAGAAAAGACAAACAGTTTGAGGCTTTTGTTTGCTGATAGATGATATTCTCTCTCACCTCCGGTCTTGTTCTGCTGAACGGACACAGGCTCCTCCACCGACTCTGCAGAAGAAGAGCAGCTTCTCATATCCTGCTTTACTACTAGTGAACTACCTTTATCACTTATTTTTTATTTACTGTCACAGTTGTGCATGTTGATTTCCATCCTTTGTCTCACAGTTTTGTGTCAGATATGTACTTGGCTGCATCATTTGTGTTACAATAATCTTTATATTAAGCATGATAATCGAACTTTTGAACTATTGCACTGCGGGTAAAACGAAAAAAAAAAGCACAATAACTGACTAAAAATGGGTTAAAACTTTTTTATCACAGTATTTCAAACAGTACATGCCTGAGGAAATGTAAAACACACTTTCTTTGCATCGTCACTTCATGTTCAGGGTCCCGGTGAGTCTCACCTGTTGCAACGCTCAAAGCGAAGGCGGCACAGAGAAGAAGAATGACCCTCATTGTTGTAAATGCTGCAGCAATCTAATAATGAGAAAATCACAGTAAAACACATTAGTGAGAACAGATCTGATGCGCAGACATCCATAAACCATGATGAAAAGTCTCACCTGCTTCAGTTGAGTCAAAGCTCTCAGCCGAGTCTGCAGGTTCTGCAAAATGAAGATCTTAAGAGATGAATCACTAACTCACAGAATGAGAAACACACAGGTTACTTATAACAGGACTTTCATTCACATGTGGACAGATGAAGGTAGAGGAAGGTGAAATCCCTAAAATTGTTAGGGATTCATAAAAAAATTGGTTAACTAACTTAAATCTGAGTTTCAAGGAAGTATGTTGATATTCCTGGAGGCAGGAACTTAAATGGTCAGCCTTTAATGGAGGAGACGTGATTATTTCATTGTGTTATCATGTCCGGGAGCAGAGACCAAGATTAAATAAGTCAAACTTTTCCTAAATAGATCCCAGCAGGCAGGTTTTGGTCAAATGATGTTGTTGTTATTGGATCTGCTTACAGAAAAAATCATGTCAACCTGTATGTAACTGAACTTAAATCCGGTTTAAAACCTCTCAGCTGGAACAAAGTGTGGACAGAAGCAGCGCACAGAGCGAAAACACAGTTTCATCACTTTATTACAGTAAATGAGTCCATATCATACACACACAGAACAGAGACAGACAGGTTTGTGTTTCTCTCTCTCTCTCTCTTTCTCCATCCATCCCTCCAACATCAGCCCACCAGGGCAGAGGGACGCCGACGTTAACAGCATTAGAGGAAAAAAAAAGAAATCAAATAAAAGTGACATGTTAACTTAAAGAGGTGCAGTGATCCCCCTCCGTTAAATAAAGGAGGTCAATATCAACATACAACTGAGCTTTAAACAAAAAGGTACAATTTTCTGAGATTCAGTTTACTTACCACACACACACACACACACACACACACACA
>JBAJHX010000040.1:18208550-18238073 GCA_037176925.1 Amniataba percoides
GAGCTTTAAACAAAAAGGTACAATTTTCTGAGATTCAGTTTACTTACCACACACACACACACACACACACACACACATACACATCTGATAAGTGGCTCTGTGTGCAGTCACAACACAAATGTCTACTTCTGACATCTTGTGATCATTAGCAGCGATTCTTAATGCCGTACAGCACATAATACGAAATGCCCACGTTGAGTATTAGCTGGACATCATAATATGATTTCTGATCCAACTGAACATTTTTGCCACACACACACACATGCGCAAACACACACATCATGCTTTCTGTGAAAATGCCAGTGACCTGCAGCAAAGTCATTTTTTTTTCTTCTCAATACTGCACAGTAATAATTTATCGCAAACAAAGTTTCTGTTCCAAAACGAGAACAATCAAAGTGGACAACTTTGCAGACATTTGTCAACTACAAAACATATTTTCAGAATCTGATCAACAGACGAAGGTCAACCAGGCCAACTGTGAAAGAAAATCGTAAATGAACGTATTGAACGTTTTACAATAGAAAAGGTGTAATAATGACTGAAGAGCTCCCTCTTGTGGAGAATCTGCTGCCTCTTACATGTGATTTTTAGTCCGTTACATCCATTAAGGTGCTTTAAAAAAAAAAAAAAAAGTGAAACACACCTTGTTTGAAACATTACACATTTATTTTACTGTATCAGTCGACAGCAGACGGGCAGGTTGGAGCGTTGTCATGTATCGGACCAGATTCAACACGCTGCTGTCACGTGGCTCAAATAAGAGTGTCACACAATGTGCCTCTGTCTTTTAGACTTTGAAGGTCACGTCACTTTCAGGTGATCGTACTGCCCATTTTGGAACAGAACCCTTAAAACATTCATTCAACAGTCAGCTGGTCCTCATGAGGACCAAACGGGGAGGACAGCTGAGTAACAACGTTGTTAACGGCTACTGTTCAAATTGTCACTGGATGACAGGGAAGAGAAGGAGAGAGAGAGAGATCATCAACAAACATGAGGAGTAGGCTGATTTTTTTTTCCTTTGCATTATTTACATTTTGAATTGTGAAAAAAAGAAACTTATTTACAAAAAAAAAAACAATGCACAAACTAAGACCGTTTCATCGACGTGATGAGGGAAATAAGATATAAACAACTCTGTAATAAAAAGTAAAAAGAGGAAAAATAAAAATCAGTGATATTTACACGTGCGATAAGAGAAGGGGGACAGGAGAGTGAGGGGAGGGCGGGAAATGGCTTCTGAGATTAGAGAAGAGAAAAACCAGCCATGTTTGATTCCTCTCGCCGGGTCATTTTCACAGCTTTTCATAGCCGCAGAGAGTCTGACAGCTCTGAGCGCGACGCCCCCCCCCCCCCCGCAGGGTCAATCAAACATGCTGGTTGGACTCTTTCGCAGCAAAGGAATATGAGTGGACCAGGAAGCTCGGCAGCTTGAAACCCAAAGAAGCAGCAGGGAGGGGAAAGAGAATGAAAAAAAAGCTCTCCGCTCTCCTCGTATAAAATGAATGTGAACTGAGTGTGGTTGGGATTAAAAAAAAAAAGAAAAAAAAAAAGAAAAGCATCGGGGGCCCATCAGAGCTCCTGACCTATATTTAAAAAAAAAAAAGAAGAAACAAACAAACAGCTGCAGGTAAAAACAGCAGGTGGAGGAATGGTACAATAGTATCAAATATACTATACTACAAACTTTCAAGTGGTCTGAACTGCTCACTAAAAATCTGTATTGTTGACGGCTCTAATCCCTAAAACACTGGCTGATCGGGCTGCAGGTTGGAATATGAAAACACACACACACACACACACACACACACACACACACACTCTTATACTTCTATACTTTAGAGGATGCCGGCTGATACATTCTTTAATTAACTTGGTCCCAACTTTAATACCAAGCGCCTGTTTTCTCTCTTATGTGGTGATATTCAAGCTGGTCCTCACTAATATAGAAGAACAAGAGCACACAACAGAAACTCCACTGCTTGAAGTTCACGTTCACATTAAACTCGACATTCGTCCTCCTCTCGCTCTGCCTACATGTCCGCACTACTGAACCGAAGCGAATATCTTTTTTGTTTGTTTGTTTGTTTCTGCGAAGCTTCTTCTCGTGACAGCGCTGCTTTGATGGAAGTACAGTTTGCTAAAGAAGCTGCAACACTTTCTCAAAGCCTCTCTGGCTATAACCGACATCCAGAAAAACAATAAATAAATAAATGTACAAGTATTCCCCATCTTCCCCAAATGTTAAATGCACGTCTGGACTTTCGTTAGTTTCTCTGCTCTATTTAATCACTTGGCTGGACAGGACAGGATCTTTGAACTAAACTGACTTTTTGATCCAAGTGTTCGTGTCGGATCTGACTTTTTTTGGGGGGGTTGGTCTTTCAGATTTTTAGAGAGACACACCTTCAGGGATCCATCGAGAAACTGCATGTCCCCTGTTTAAATACCTTTAAAAGCTTTAGCATAAATAATTTATCTTAAAACATTCTTAAAAGCACGCACGTCCTACCACATCATGATTGCAGTCTTAAAAAGCTCAATGACAGTTTTTTTATGAAAGTTTGAAATGAAAAACAATGAAGAATGTTTTCATTTTTTGTTAAATAAAAAAAATATTTTGCTGCCAATTTTAGTGGAGCACACATTTATACTACATTTCTGAATACTGTGAATTGATATGTCACCTGAAACCAGTGAGGTTTTAAACTAATTTTAGTTCAAAGGGGGCACAGATTTGGTTATTTTCTTCTTTACGAAGCACTGATTGACGGAAATCTACTATATTAGACAAGCTTCAACATCCATGTTCACGTCAGGAGTTGAAGGGAGCCTCCGACTGTGTTAAATCATCAGCTAGTTGGACAGAGAACAGGCAGCACTTTTCTACTTTACTGTGGCTCTGATCTGTTTTCTTGACTTAAAAAAGGCTCGTTTTCTAGATTCATCTGCTTTTGTTGAGCAACACATTCACACTTTCTTCACAACATTTACACATCTAAACAAATTTTTGAGGTCGGGAGGAGTCGATGAACATTCCCCTGGATCTTTTCAACAAATCATCACCTCTGCCCTTCTGGATGTGAAAATTAGTTTAAAAAAATCACTAATAAAGGCAGAAAATGAGGCTAAATCAAATGATTGATTATCCATATTGATATGGAAGAATGGAAAAGTAGGGAAATTGTTTTTCATGTCACTCTTTTACCAGACGAAACTCTCTAGAACGGGGAAAAAAAACAGACAGATACGAGACGCAGTGATTATTTGCAGTCCAGTCTGTGTAATCTGGGCCGATCTGACCCTCCGACCAAACACTGATAACTGCTACTTGGTACTGGTGAGTTTTTCTACTCCACCTGAAACTTCAGCAGGTAGATTAAAAAGACTTTGAGGTTTTATTTTGACCTAAACGTCAGGCTGGACTGGTAAAATCGTGTGGCTGGAGGATTTGGGAATCGATCAGTCCCTGCATCTGCTCTCCCGCCCTGAGTGGAACAAAATATCTTTTTACCCTGATGACCTATTTGGGGACCAGCTCTGGTCTTGGTCGGGCAGTGTACAATTCGCCACCCTTCTGCAAAACCACGGAAGAATATAAAAAAATAATCTGTAATCTGAAGTGGAAAAAAAAAACCTCTAGAGACAAAATGTTGTCACATGATGCTTTCAATCAGTCGAATAAATAAACACAAATATAAAGAAGAAAAAAAAGTTGATTAAAAAAGGTTATATTACAGAGGACCAGCCCCCACTATTGAACCTTCACATCCCACCCGAGCAACAGCGAAACTCTGCATGTGTGTAACAATCTCCTGCTGTAGTTTCGACGCTGGCAGCTACTGAACTAAGGTTTGTTTGTTCAATGCAGTTACTGTACAAAAACAGATCATCTAAGAGGAGAGCAAGCAGCATGGAGGAAAGCAGTAGAGAGAGTGTGTGTGTGTGTGTGAGAGAGAGAGAGAGTGTGTGTGTGTGTGTGTGTGTGTGTGTGTCTGAGGTAAGGGTGAGGCTGGCAGGCAGGCAGGTGAGAAGCTGCTTCAGATGCTGTTCAGAGATCCTGGTACTGAACTGTGTTGAGATGAGTCTGAACCGGTACCATCTGAGGGCCAGAAGAGCAAACAGAGGACAGTGAGTGGACAACAAAGCACCTGACAGCAAAATAATACACAAATGTGAAAATTACTATTTAAGTATAATAAATACTTAAGTATTTAAGTATTTTGTTTCCTTTTTATGAGAGCAAACTATCTCATCTTCATATATTTGAGCTAACACATCTGTATTCAGCAGATCTTTTTCTTTGACACTGTGTGAATTCTGAAATCTGTCATATCTGAAAAGAACAGTATTTGACTACACTGCCATCTTGTGTAAAAAAACACCAATTACTCTGGTTTCAGCTAAAACACTGTGCTAGCCAGACCAAACAGTACATTTTTACAGAACTGCATATGATTTTTTTTGTAAATAATAATGCTTTTTGCTGTGAAATTAACTGGAGGATGTAGAAATCCATAATAATCATAATTGCAAACTTTAGGCCTCTGTTTATAATAGACAAGAAAGTATTTAAAATGATGTATTACAATACAATAATACAATAAAAACAAACATGAGCCTTTTTGACAGTCTAGCACCAGTTCTAATAGATAAAAAAGACAGGCAATTATTTCACTAACTATCTTTAAAGTGAGTTCGTAACACCAGAATCTAAAAGAACTGTGTTAAAAAAAGTGTAATTCAGCTTTCTTTTGCTGTAATGTTATTGAGTTTACAGCACATATGAAGATGTTTTTTTTCAGCCACCACAAAAGCACAATATCAACATTGACAATCAAATTATAATAACATTAACATAAGAGTTTCCCACCGTGGGCGGAAGCAGCTGTATGGGAGCGAGCGTGAGGAGGGATGAGGGTTGAGTTCAGCTGGGGCTGGATTGACAGCTCTGCAGAAAATAAAAGAAGAGTTTTTATTCAGCGATGAGTCACATATCAAGGGGACTGTGTCACACAACAATAGGATAGTGTACGCTGCATTAATTGTGCCTCCTCTGAGGTCGCAGCGTTGGCCCAAAACAAACCAAGGCCTGATTGTAATTAGACAGATGGTGATGAATCTATCAAGCACAAGTTCACCACGACTGAACAGTCAGTCAACCAAAATGCAGATTTGACTCCTTTAAGATAAGTACGCTTCAGTGAGCGCGCACCTGTGGGGCTGAAGTTGAAGAGCATCGGCAGTTCTCGGCCGCTGGGCAGCCGCGTGTTTGGCTGGCGCAGCTCGTCGAAGAAGGCATGTGAACAGGCCTCGAGCGGGGAGAACCGAGAGGCCGGCGTGTACTCCAGCAGCCGGGAGCAAAGAGCGATGGCTTCTGGAGGAGTACGAGGTTTAAACACCTGAAGGAAAAGAGGAGTTTTATTTTAAATGGCACACTAGAACGTTAGTGGCATCAATATGAAACTAAAAACACCTCATACAATTGACATCGAGCACCTAAAAATGTATTATCTATTTATTATCTACAGGAGGTTGGCAGGACATTTGCAAACGTGTGTTAAATGTGTCGCTTTCAGGAGGTGCCCTGCATCTAAAAATGCAGTCAGATGCTGTTTTTAGAGTAGAAAGTTATTGTAGTATGGGCTGAAGGACCACTTCTGCTGGTTTTCAACATTTCCGTGCTCTTTTATCGCCCGGGTTAATCGACTTTCAGAAGGAGGAAACTGAAGCACTTCAACTCGCACATTTAAATAGACTGCGTGGGCAACAACACGTCCGCAGGTATTCTCTTCTTTTGTTCAGAGGAACTGGTGTGATGTCACTTTTTGGAAAGAATACGTTTATAGAGATACATTTTTTGGGTATGTACATAGAAATATTTGTTGTAGAGTTCCTCTACATAAAATATATCTCATAACATATGTACACTCTCTAGAGGTAAAGTTATCATGACAAACATTTCATACACTTTTTCATACTCAACACTTTTTCCACATTACTACATATTTTACTTTTTCCAATTCCTCAGCTTTTTTATTTTTCCATTTTATTCAGTCCATGTGCCTTTCCAGACAGGACAGATGTGCTGAACACTGACCGCCCAGCTGGCGTTCACTTACCTTGGTCCATGGATGAGCTTTGATCTGAGGGAACTTGAATTCTGTGTAGTTCGGGTTCATCTCTCGGATTTGTTCCCTAGTCGGGGTTCCCAGAACCTGAGAACAAATGAGGGAGGAGTATGAGTGAGTGACTGACTGTGATTGTAACAGCAACATAAAATAATGGTCGGGCACACACATAGGCCCAAAGCATGTTAATATCTCGACACACAATCCTCACTCAAAGATACCTGATAATAAACACACTCACCTTGATAATCTCTACTAGTTGGTCCACCCCGCTGTCTCCGGGGAATATGGGCTGTCCGAGCAGCAGCTCAGCCAGGACGCAGCCCGCTGACCAGATGTCAATGTTTGCCGTGTAGTCTGTGGCACCGAAAATGAGCTCTGGGGCGCGATAATACCGTGAGCAGATATACGACACGTTGGGTTCACCGCGGACCAGCTGCTTGGCGCTGAGGAAACACAAGAAATCAAATTCAAGATTGAAGGGAGGAGTTCAAGAGCTGGTCAAAGGTTGAAAAATGGGAACTGTAGTGGAGGAAATGCTTATCAAGAGTTATTGAGTTTAGTTGTTAGTCTTTCCATAATACCACGGCTGTTTAAAATACTTAACTCAAGTCTAAAGTTTCACACATTATCTGTGTTTTCACATAAGCTGAATACCTCACTGGACAAGAGATAAATCTGTTTAATTTTGTTCTTCCTGCACACAGAAACGCTTCATCTCTTGATTTTGTTGTTGTCAAATCCTGGATCTCTGTGTGGGAGAAATCCATCTGTTCACGCAGCTCACCTGCCAAAGTCACACAGCTTGAGGATGGCAGTTTCTGGGTCGACAAGCAGGTTTTGGGGCTTGATGTCTCTGTGACACACACCCTGGGAATGGATATAAGCCAGGCTGCGAAACAACTGGTACATGTACACCTGAGGAGGTCACAACAAAAGAACAGATAAGCTCTCCACACTGTTTAGCCGTCGAGAAAGAAAACAAAATGAAACACGCTGAGGAAATAAAATGATCGGGTGCTTTGTCTTGGTGAGTTAACAGTTTCATATTGGTGGAGTAAAGATGCCCTCTTGTGAGATATTCAGGAACAACCCATTTTAAAGACTAACTTAGACAAAAGAATCAGGACATAAAACATGGGATGAATTGTGAAATTTCTTAACAAAATGGAATCAACAACAGTTAATATCATAAAATTTGCCAAAATGTAAATACTGCTTAAATAAATCAGGGTTTTACCACCACTGGAAGTATCTTTTTTTACAGCTCCTCAGCCAAATGAACAGAAAAAAACGCAGTAATGTTTTAGTGTTGTTTACAGGCACGCTGCTTCTTGTGCTCTGCTCTCTAAGTTTGGTAAAGTTGGAAATATATTTGCAGAATCAAACTTCCTGGATCAATAACTCGATCAATAAACAAAACGACAAATAATGCCTTTTTCCAACCACAGTAAGGTAGACAATGAGCTGCGCTGGCCTCTATTTACAGCCGGCTGTGAGAGGAGTGCGAGGGGGCGTCTAAAAAGTGCAACGCCGGATAAAGATACTACAAAAATATTCAGTAACTTTTATGGTGAAGTGTGACCAAAAACACACATCAATGGTCTCCTGTTGGTTTTACTACAATGCAGAGTTTTGGAAAGAAAAAGGTGCACACTTTTATGGCTTAGTGTACGATTAGGTACTGAAATGTTTTCTGAATTCTGGTTTCACAGTTTCAGCACATTTTCACAGTTTTTTTTAACAGGAAAAAAAAACAGGTTTAATTGGGCCCTACAGGAATGTCTTTGTAGGGAAAAGACAGAAGAAAACAGAAGAAAATTACCTTCACATATATGATAGGAATGATGCTCTTGGCCTTGTTAAAATGCCTGGCAACCCTGTAGACGGTCTCAGGGACAAAATCCAGCACCAGGTTGAGATAAACTTCATCTTTCTGTACAAGAAAGGACACACTCTTTAAAATTTGTATGACTTAATATAGTTTTAGGTACCCAGTAATAACTCACACACATGCACATCTGCCATCACTGATGATTTCCACCAAATCTCTTCTTTGAATTAACAAAAAGGGAAACACATAATCTTGTTTCCAGTAATTTACTTCTGCAACATTAACCTCAGAAGTGTTTCTATATTAGTCAGTCGAAGAAATAGATAGCTTCCCTTTTTTTAGGGTTTGGTATTCCTTTTTACGCTGCATCTGAGTAATCTTATCTTTTATGTGCATACATCACTTCCTGCTTTACTGTAATGTCCTGAAGCGGTGAGATAAGGGAATATGGTGACATAGCAAAAGTTTGCATGACCACTAGATATTAGATATTTCTGTGAGACCAGATGAGAATAAAAAGAAGAAAACATCAGCTGTACCTTCTCGCCGCTGGAGTAGAAGAAGTAACGTAGTCTGACAATGTTGCAGTGATCCAGCTTCCTCATGATCTGTAGTTCCCGATTCTGCAAAGACAAGAAAACACACGAATAAGAGGACAAGAGAAAAATATTAAAACACAGACAAACACCATTTTTTTATATTAAGGCTCTTCTTTGTATTTTTAAAATGATTGTCAAAAAAAAAACAAAGAAAACCAAGAGGAGATAAACGTTTTGACCACAGCAGAGGGGGGGAAATGTGGATACAGCACCT
The DNA here is from genome assembly GCA_037176925.1 of Amniataba percoides. Taxonomy (NCBI): domain Eukaryota; kingdom Metazoa; phylum Chordata; class Actinopteri; order Centrarchiformes; family Terapontidae; genus Amniataba; species Amniataba percoides. The sequence goes on from JBAJHX010000040.1 coordinate 18,217,332, forward strand.
TGAACCTCTTATCCTGCAGAACCTTTTTAATGGCCACCATCTCTTGGCTGTCGATGAGGCGAGCTTGGTAAACAACGCCGAAAGAGCCATTGCCAATCACCTGCAACGTTTTCACAAAAGAGGAAACAGTCAGACGCTGAATTGAAGAAATCGATGACTTGAACAGCGCAAAGACAGATAAATTCATAAGAACAATTTAAGACACAACAAGAGTGTAACATGGAGTTACACGATTCGAAAACTTGGTCCAAACTGGTGAAATGTGTTTAAAACAGGTCTGCAGCAAATTATGATATTGGTTATTGGACTAATATCTCCTTGAATGGGTGTTTTTTTTCTCGGTGAGAGTCAATCTCTGCAGTGTGAACATTAGTCAGCTGGCAAGAGTCTCGATAAATGCAGCACTGAGTAACAGCCTACTACATCTCTGCGAAACATTACTGTACTGAAAACATGAGACTTAAAACCCCTGTAATATTCAGATTTACTGTATTTACAATGAACTGCACCCAATTAGTAGGTAAAGAAAATAAACATAATATATAATGAATACTGGGTTTAAACTCTTGAGACAAACTGATCAGATGCATTAAAATCTTATCTCAACATCTGTATGCTTGACTTGATTAATTATAAAAAACTTAAATAGCAAATATTCAGATAACTTATTAATCTTCTAAGTTAATAAAAAAACTCCCAAATCCACAGGCTCCAGCTGCTCCAAATGTTCACACTTCTCTTGTGATAATACACTGAATATATTTGGGTGTTAGACTAAATACAACAAACTAAAGTACAACTAGGAGACGTCACTTTGTGCGCAGAGAAACAGTGGCTGACATTTAATACCATGATAAACAGAGAAAACACTTGCCAGAATTAAATTGGCAGACTGATAATTAAAACAATCATTAGTTGGAGTGTATACAGGTGTTAAATTAGTGAAGCCTTAAAAAGTGAGTGCATGTGTTGAGTTTTTGTTCTTTCATCCTGCAGCAGAGCTGTGAAATTATAACTAAAAGAGTGATTATGCACACTGAAACATGAATATGATCACAGTTTTATCCCTGTGATTGTTATATTACTGCATACGTATTGCATTAGAGTTTGATATGACATCTCGATAAAATTCAACTGCAGCAGGTGTCAAGATTTCTGAAAAGCCAGTATCTACTGGCTACATCAGACTACAGGGGTTTAGATAAATACAAATTAACAAATCTTAGAAATGATAAAAAAGGAAACAACTAGAAGGTTTGGACCGATGCAACACCAGGCCCATCCAGCGTAATCTCATTAGCTTGTAAGTGACACAATTGTGTCACGATTTCAGATCAGACAAGGGCAAGATAACTAACAGAAAGTAGGTTATACAGGGAGCCTTAAAATCATAAACCTCAGCACCTGATGAAATAATCACATAGTCATTGGTATCAATCGACAGCTGTTATCACCGTCAGTCTGATAGCAATGTCATAATGAAAGTTACAGTAGCAGATGAGGTAATAAAGTTAAAGTCAAAGCTTCTTATAATGACACGTGCTGCGTCCTGGTTTTCCTTCCTCGCTCACCTTGATGTCAGTGTAGGAGACTTCCTGTGGGCGGTCCGGTCCCTGACCTGGAGTGGCCACGACTGTCGTCACCTTCCCGCTGTCTCCTAGGAAACAAGTGTGAGCAGGGTCAACGTGAGGTCGAGGGGATATAAAAACAGTGTTATGACTCAGCGCGTCATTCTGCTACTTACAGGGTAAGAATAGGGATATCGGGGGCCTATTTTTCATCTTTAATGTGAAGCAGAACGCTGAAGCTATGAGTCACAGCAGGTAATCTCCTAATTGCTTTATTATGCTAAAACTTGTGATGTTATAAAATGGATTCAAATAAGCTGTGGTCTCTCTACAAGAGGTAATAATACGAAACCTCTGGACATTCAACCCATGGCCACTTGCTGCAGCCAGCCTTTACATGTGGGCCGTCTCTCTGAATATTTAGGTTAATGACAGCCAAGTGAGGGGACGTCAACTTTACGAAGCCTCCAAGGAAGAAGGAAAGAATGGCAGAGTTCATATTCAAGACAGTGTGACTAATTAAACTGGGAATGAACCCAAAAATAGGCCAGCCACTCTGTCTGTCCTGATAAACTGTTTTAAGTGGTAACAGCCTCCCACACCAGGATTATTTGGTTATATCATCCGGTGGTCAATCACACGTCAGGTACAATGCTCGATGAATTTTTGCTAATTTACTTGCAGATCAGAGAAAAGGGAAAGAAATGTCATCAAAGATTTTACAAAAATCCCTCTTGTGGGGCCTCAGTGTTTGATAAGACTTCAAAATAAACCCACGCCATCATCTGAAGAGTGGTCAAAACAACTGAGGTAAAATAAAACCACAGAAACTCAGTGTGTGTTAACGCATGTGTCATCATTTCTTATAAACAGGATGCAGCCATCTACTTTTCCAAGTCCTTGGACTGTTCCCAAATCTATTTCTTTTTGTAAAGACTCAACATTATTACTGATATCACCACTGAACTACAAATGTGACAAAGCCTCCTCTGGTCAGTGTTCGGTGGTACCTTCTTACCTGACCAGCCTGCATTAGTCTCATGTTTTATCTCTAACACTCCTGTCATAGAGTGTTTTTTGTTCATCGTCTGTGATTTAAAAACAGCAGATTTACACACAGCAGTCTGACAAAGTAAAAGTGTGCTTCCTGCTCACAGTTTGGTTATGAAATCTGAGCTCGCCGCGGAGCTCGTCTCTCCTGCCGGGCTGCTGACAGCTCTGACGGCCCAACAGTCACACAGCACAGCAGTGGAGGAGGTCGAACCAGGTTCTGGTTCTGCTTCAAAGGTGGTTTATGCCCCCGCCCCCATTTTCCTGTCACTGCCCTACTGTCCGAAATGCAGGATATTATATGTTTTACAAGACAAAAATGCAAAAATTCTGTTTTCATTTGAGCCTTTACTTCCTCTAATCCTGGTCTATTCCTGGACACATAGTTACGAGGCTGTGGTCCGTCATTAGCTTATGAACAAACAATATGGACCTCTCTGTCAAAACTAGTATCGTTTCCTTATTTATCAATGATAAACTGGACCTAGCATGGCTGCTCTCCGGCTGCTCGTTGTTATGTCACATCCAATTAGTACATTTTTATGTGGAAGTGAAAATCCACATCATTTTCCAAAACACTGATAAGCCAGTCTCCAACATGCAAACTGAATGAACTAAAATGCCAACACTGTGATAAATACGTAAAATGGAAAACTTACAAAAAGGCTTCATTCAGCAATCTTGTTAGACAGTTTTGTTAAAAAGTAAATGATTACTTATAACGGGAGGAAAGCTTTCTTTGGATCATGGAGCAAACACACTTTCCACACAGCCATTACGGTTCTTGCTAGACTCTGTTGACCGCCAGTATAATGTTGTTTCAGCCACCACTGCTCATGTTCAATAAATCTCAGAGCTTCTTTACAACATAATGTAAAATGGGAAGCTTTCTCCTGCAATTTCAAATGAGTGTTTCTGTGATTAAATACACGAAAGATAAATAACAAAAAGTAGTTTATCGATCCATCTGGAGAGGGTTCAGGTCCAGAGTCCAAAAGGTAAAATATAAAAGCAAATTAATTAATGCTTGCAGATAAATTTAGTTATTGAAAAATTTAAAAAAAACAAAGGAACAGAAAAGGTTGTAGTTAAAATGGCAAGAAAGACTGAAGTGTCAAAGCTGAAGAAGTAGAAATGTCAAATTATAAAAAGTCTGCTTAATGCAAGTTTTTCTGCTAAACCAGCCATTTATTTATTTCAGTACTTTCACACTCACAGAGCCCTAAAAGAAGCTAACTGGTTGTGCATGCCTTTACTTACAGTCACATATAGATCTGTGTTGTTATTGTGCTGCACGACTGTCACCATGTCTGCATACTTCCTGCTTTGTTTACCAAACAAGACAATGCACTTACTGACGTGTCGCTCTTACAGCCAGAACTGCATGTCCTGGCTTTCTCGTTTGCCATTGCACACAAAGACACACAAAGACACACAAAGACACACACACAAATTGTCCTCAGCCACAAAAGTGTGGTGGTCATCCAATAGGCAGGCTGGTGATATCTGTTACGGGTGAAACTGTGAGGCCGTGGAGTGACCAGGTCGCCAAGTTCACTAACTCACTGACCGGGTTCACTCTGTGGGCAGGAAGGGATACAGTCATTGCTCCAAGTTAAAAGTAGAACAGGTGGTTAAAAGATAAGTTTATGCCGACTGTATATGTTGCTCCTCCTCTTACACATTGCTTGCTGATGTGTCAGACAGCCCAGTTGGAGATGTCAGGGCTCTTTTCCTGCTGCCTTTAATTTTTTTTTATAGCAGGAAAAACAACTTCCATGGGTCTGACACTTCCCGGAGGTCGATAATCTATCATAATAAAGACGATGCCTTGGCCTGTCTTTGTCGGTGTGTCTCTTTTACCGGTGTTTCATTGTGTCGGGGTTCAGTGTTTTATTATCAGCGGTCGCTCTCTGCTTCCTGTCATTCACCTGACATTCACAGAAGGAGCCTCATGTCTCCCGGAGGAAATAATCCCTTAAAAACATGCAATTTGTCACATCCATATCTATTTATTTGATGGTTTAAACTCAGCAATATGAAAAACTTCCTCATGTACACGCACAAAAACACACTGTACTCACATGAACTCCACATCTCAAAGCAAAGTGGCTTCAACTGAATTAAGTTTACCTTATTAATATGCAATTTAATGCAGCATGATCTTCCTAAATCTAACGAGGCCATCTTCTCTATAGGGAGAACCTCTGGTGGAAAGTGTGAGGTTTCTATCAAGTATCTATTGTTTAACAGTTACTCTTTCATGTGACAGTCTGCCACGAAAAAACAGAGTGAACACAGTGTCCACTTCCCAGCGGATCACGCTTCTGTCTTTCAGTAAACAGTTTGCAAAAACAATTTGCATAAAGAAACTGTGGACAAAAACAATCTTGTGATACGACCGTCCCTGTGTTGGTCACGTGTGTTTCCCAAAGAAATAACAATGATTCTTCACACAGTGGTGTTAAAGGTGGAATCCACCCTTAAATATTTTTTTCCAATCATAATTTACAGCTCAGTTTCATTTGTGAATTTGGGGCTCTGGTGGAGCTGGAGAGGCTGAGACACAGACAGACTGTGGTGATGATATCATCCAGAGACAAGTCCTGGAGCTGCTCCACAGACAGTGAATAATGGAACAACTGCTTGGACACTGTCACAGCAGCCATGATAATTATACTGGGATATGTGGTATGGCAGTGAGAACTATTTTCAAAGCCCCTTGGGTGTTAATATCTTAAAAATACACAAAGCTCTATAAACACATTCATCTACTGTTTGTGGACCAGCTCCAAAGATATCACCGATGCTATCATCAATGTCCTGGTTAATATGCTAATTTATAAGAAATTTATTCAGTCGTAGGAAAGAAAAAAAGAGAAAATATCTCAGTGTAAGAAAAACTGGTGGAAAATAATTATATCAGCAAAAATTCTTTCATGTTGGAATTGCTCATTAAGAGTCATTCCAGTACACCACATTTCTTTTCACTCTCACTTTCACAAACATGTCTGGGCTTGTCAGTCACTCCATGGGACATTTACAACAGCTGCTGCAATGCAGACAAGTGTCAAATACTGTGTATCTGATCTGCCAATTCCTACTTCAACAAGTAAGCAGGTGGGTGACACACTTTTCACTTCATCTACCAGCATCTCTATCCCACAAAGTGGCTGATAAGAGGTTTTATATTTAGGTTCCCACAATGTCAGGCAAATAAAAAATAAATAGATATTAAGAACCGCAAAGCAAAGTTCCCTCTCAGACTTTAAGTGCAGCTGAACAGTGGACGTACAGTACGAGGAACATTTCACAAAGGCAGGAGTACTCGGTGGAAACCTTCAGAGTTTCGTCATCAAATATCTTCCACTGTTGCTCATAATGACAGATCACTGGTTGGTATGGCAACACAACATCCTTAACGCTCCATGTCCAAGTTTAATTTTACCAGTAATTCAAAACGTCAAATCACATCAGTCTCTCTCACAAAATATCGGGCTAACTGGGTTAATCCTGCCTCTTGAAACAGCCTCCAGGTCTCCCAAACCTGACAGCGTATCCACCAATTATATATCTATTTGAAGAAAAAATTTTAACCAGCTGAGGGCAACACATGGGCCTTTAACCCTTCCAGGCCCCCCGATTATACCCATGTCTTCAAATGATCTCAGTTATTCCAGTACTGTATGTCAAAGTGAAAAAAATACTTTCAGGTCATATCGGTTGTGTTGTGCTGAAAATAAAAGATGCCAAATATTTTTTTCTAAATAATATTAGACTCCTAAGAGTTAATGGGCTTGTTGCTGAGGGGGATGAAAGAAAGGTGGGAAGGGGGAAGATAAAACATGGGTCACACTGCTTTGAACTACAGATGACCTCCCATTCGGGGCTCTAATATCAAAGTCACACACACCACTGCCTGCTAATGGATGATAAGGTTTGGATTAACACACGCACACACAGTAAGATATCAGCTTACACCCGTCACTACTGCAATAAAGGGGGCATATGATAACTCCATCCCAGACTGAGGAAAACCTCCTCCTTGGCTCCTTGTGCAGGATGTGCATCACCTGCATCCTGCGGGACTCGGACACCTGCTGCTAAGCCTTTGCCCCACAGGTGACCTTGGTGGAGGGGCAACTTTTCAGCCCTGACCCTCCTCCTGCAGGAGATGCCCACACTCACCCACCCAAAAAAAAAAAAAAAAGCAGCAAAAGGCACCCTGAATGCAGCACTGGAGGTGATGTGTTTGAGTCCAGCTTGGCCACAAAGAACAACAGAGCCCGTTTTTGCAGCTCACTCCACACTGACCACATTAAAATCAAACACATCCTCATCTTGTTGCAACTTTACACGAATAAATCTGTATGATAATCGATCTTATTTGACTGCCTTTGCACCGGGTTAAAGCTCAGTTTGCCCATCAGTGGGGCTGCATACATCCATCGGGCCGGATTGGGAACTACTAACATACAAAAACAAGTGGCTAACGTTAGCATGCTAACACTACACGGGGGGCAATTACGACTTTTCCGCCGGGTTGTGACTCATAACAGCGGCAGGTACTTGTGAGGCAAAGGCACGGAAATAAAATGACAGCACAAGCAGGCTCGGACAAAGGCGTGGTGTTTCATTAAAACTCACTTGCGAGCTTTAGGTTCGAGCATCCCGACGAGCTGCTGCCGGAGGCCTGCGGGACCCCGGACTTTCCTGTGCTGCTCCCCACGGCAGCGGCTGATCCGGCGGACGCAGCGGCGGTTCCTGGCACACCCGGCGGCTCAGCAAACGAGCTGGTCCTGGGCCGCCCGCTGCCGCTCATATCTCTGTGCAGGGGTCAGGGTTGTGTCGTCCCCACTGTTTTCACCCCGAGCGACGGTTCACTGTGGACACCCGGCAGCGGATAATCGTGGAAAGACACACCGAGAAACAGCTCCCGTCGCCGCCGGCTGTCTGGGCTGGTAGCTGTTGCTAGACACCCAGAAACAGACCGCTCGCAATGCCACCTGGGAGATGGAGTTCCGCGCGGCCGTCGCTCAGGTTTACCGCCCAGGCATTCGCAAATCTAAACAACTACAAATTTTAAAATGACTTAACAGTAGGATGTAGGCCAAAGAATTAGCAGCTGTCACAGCAAATATTCCCACAGAAATTAAACATTTCAGTATTCAAATTAAAATAGCCGAATTGACCCAATTAGTGCAAAATTTCCCACCACTTTGTACAAATGGTGCAGATTATTTTTATATTGCAGATTTAGTGTGGTTTGCATATGAAGCACTGTGTAACCTTATTTTGAAATCTGCTAAATTATACTTTTACTGCTTTTAAAATTATATTAAAAACTAACAATAATTATGCACCTTGGAAGAAATAGTTGAAAATACCAGGAGGATGTGCATCAAAATACAGTAAAATCTTCATCCAATTTGCTTTAAATAAAATACTTTTTCTTAATCTTTTTAAATATACAGTTATATGGTTATATGTTTTACTTGGGGGGAAAACAACACACAAATATAGACCAGTAAAGTTTATTTAAGGACTCGTCACCTGCAGCTTCTTACAGTGTTTTTGCCGATATTGATCAGGTTCCCTTACCTTATCCCACCTCTCACCCAATATGACCTGAATCTGAAAGTCTACTCTAATCCAATAAGCACTCCTAACAGCGAGGTGCTTGGTGAAGGCCAGCTGGAGAGGTACGCACAGTATGTTCCAGGGATTTGGGGGGACTTGGCTGGTGGGTTAAGATGGTTGCATGTGTAGATCCTGTTCATTAGTCTACAGGCAAATTTGTGAGGGTGAATTTGCATCAGTTATTCTCTGTCGTGTCTTTCATTCCCATTTCAGAAAAAGCAAAGTATCAGAGTCGTGTGTCACTTTCTGGACATGGATTCACAAAAACGGTTTGGTCAAACATTCAGAAATGATAAAACAAAAGAAATTCAGGGATGTGAAATAAATTCAAGGACATGAGACATTGTGTTAGATCTTTAATATTCTCAATATTTAGTTTTTTTGTTGTTGTTTAGAAATATTGCACATGGTCAACATGCCTGCTTATGAGATAACACTCAACTCGCTCATCCTAAAATTCCTTCTCCAAAGTAAGGACAGTTTATTTTTAAGCACAATCATACAGTGTACACGCATACATGTGTGTGTATGCACGTGTCTGTGTGGGTGTGCGCACGCGTGCATGTGATTGCACATGCATGCAGATGGACACTTTACAGACCTAACTCCAAAGAGATGTGAATTGATAGTCTTCTATTACCTGTGTGTATTTATATATATCTATATATCGCATATCCTGAATATATATTTCATATATATCCTGAATCAACTGGGTTTGATAACAGTCAAGATGGTGGACAAAATAGTCATGGTGACTATAAAAATACTGTCTCTAGAGTAGAATATAGAATGTAGAATACAATGAAAAATATACTATTGATAATGTTGCTGTGTGGAGAAAGAACAAGAGGTTGGTTGTGTTAACACACTACCTGCATGTGCCAAAACATACACACACACCCAAACACAGACCTAAATGCACATATATGGAAATACCGGTATATATATTTTTTCACACATCCAACTGTATACAGAGAAACAAAAGAGATACCCATAATAATAATAACTACCCCCACTCTTCACCAAGGAAGCAAAGAGCCAAAAAGTGCTATTCAAAAATTGTCTTTGACTTTTAGTAAGTTATACCCTCTATCTCTTCAACAATAACAATAATTGTGTGATTCTTTTTTGTTTTGTTTTATACCATAGTTAAAGATAGTATCACAACAGCTCATTCCTCTCACTGACTGACTGCACTGGATTTAATATCTATGGCACAGAGCCTTCCCCCGAAAACAAAATAACCCACCCACTTCCAAAAAAATAAATGTCCTATTGCACCATTTGACGGGAAAGGATAAAGTGTCGAGAAGAGAGGGAAGAGGGGAGGGCTCCAGAGACTGCCCTCCAGGGCTGGTCTAGGATCTGCTTTCCCTGAACTAACCCTAACCAGAACCATCCTGAGCTACATAGCGCTTGACCCGGGACCAGTGCTTAAGGGCACTTTCTAACAACACTTGGAGGGAGGTCGAGGGAGACGGGTGAGGAGGGCGGTAAAGAGGGGAGGAGAGGGCTGAGGAGGGTTGAAAGGAGGGAAAAAGCAGGGCGGACAAGGGGGGAGGGAAAGGTGGTTGATAACATACGGAACAATGTTATTATTTTTTCTACTAAAACAATCTCTAAAAACAATACTTTCCTGATTTTACTTGCGGCGGTCCCAGACGAGAAGGGCCGCACAAATTGTGCAAACACCTGATTTCTGCGTTTTACAAAACGACAAACACCCCTGCTCCCCCACTTCTGTGTCTGGTGAGAAATCGTAGAGGAGGGAAGGGGGAGGAGAACCGCCCCAGGTACAATTAAAAGTAGGGGGGGCCACAGATTGATTTTGTCCCCTTCTTTGTCCAAAGTTTTTTTTTTTTGTTGTGATTTTTTTTATGCTGGAGAAGAAACACAATAGAGCCACGAGAGAAAAACAGGCCACGGTAAAACTGGTTATTTCCACGGCAACGATAACGAGAGAAAGCAACATTATATCCACTGGGAGATTCAGAGAAGTTTGGTTAAAATTCTACTTTTTCTCTCTGTTGGTAAGCTTGTCATGTTGTTGTTGTTGTTGATGTCCTTATTCACTATTATTATCTGTCTTCCTATAGTTGGAATATGAATCTTCCATCCAATGAACGTCATCCAGTTTCTTCTTCTGCCTTTTCTCCGTGCTCTGTTGGGAGCCGGTCAGTGTCGAACTTAACGTTGATTCTTCAAAGCCTCACAACCAATAGTCTCTTTACATAATCTCTTTACGGTGCCTGTTCACACAGGTTTTGGGGAGGGGACCCCAACAGACATACAGACATAGATAATCAGCTCCCGCCAATGAGGACTCAGTCTTTCATAATGGCAATAACTGAAGGTGCAAAGATTGGTCACACTACATCCCAACTCCTGCCTTCTTTTTTGTTTTTCAGGAGCGAATAGATTTCATGCTTTCAGTTTCTCTTCTCACTACAATCACTAAAAACTGTGCAGGCCAATGGCTTGGTCAGACCAGGGTTGACTATGTTTGTGTACGAGTGCTCACACTGCACAGATGTGTCCATGCACTGCGTGTTTGTGTGTGTGCGTGTACTGTATATATATAGATATATGTGTGTGTGTGTGCTGTCTGTCTTGCAGCATCGAGGGGCTGTGGAATATTAGTGGAGGTCGTTGGGGTTGTGTTTGTGTCCCGACCACTGTGCTGAGGAGTGGAAGGGGCGAGAAGGAGGTCAAGTCAATGGCATCTGAGGGCTGGCTGGCTGGCTGGCAACAGCAAACTGCATCTGCACAATAAATGACAAAGTGCCTTTGTGTGTCATGGTCCTTGGTGGCGGCTCCTGGGGACTGCCAACCAAGAGTAACAGTCTGATTTGGTAAGGGTGTGTGTGTGTGTGTGCGTGTGTGTGTTTATGTGGGATCACGTGCATGCTGGAGATTACATATGCACCATGGTTTGTGTGTGTGTGTGCCAGAGAGATAGAGCGCGTGTACCACAGAGTTTGTGTGTCAAACTACAAACTACTGTACAAATGTGCTGAGAGCAGACCTGGGCAAAGTGTTAACTGAAAATATTCTGGATACTTGTGAAAAACAAAACGGAAAACAATACTCCAAGGAGCACTTGACTCATCAGGACTTGCATGTGATTCATCCACTTTTGAGGCTTTTTTTTTTTTTTTTTTTGAATGTTTGATTCGACGAATCAAGCGCACCTTGAGTAGCTTGAGTATCTGTGACCATATTCAAACATATTTCTGCCCAGGTCTGGTGGAAATTAGTGCCAGTAAAACGGATCCCGCTGGAGCCATCAAAGTACTGGTTCAACACATACAAGAACATTCTGCGTGGACGACACACTCCTTTCTCTCCTCTTCTTTTCCTTGATTTTCCCACTCTGCCATCCTCTCCAGCTTAGGATCCTTCACTTTTCGGCTCCTCGGGGCTTCGGCCTTTGTCTCCTTGCTGCTCCGCCCCTCCCTCCTCCCGGCCTGATTGATTGAAAGAGGAGCTGTGGGACGGGCCCAGGCTGGCTTCGGCAGGCCCTCCGAGCTCGAGGGTTCCGGGCGTGGCCGTCTGCATGATCTTCTGTCGGACCTCACGGATCTTCAGCTGCAGACACACCTTGGTGGGGAAGGTGTCTGAGTAGCGCGCCTGGAAGGCAGCAGTGGCCTGAGCTGGAGAGGAGAAACAGAAAAGACATGTAAGGGAAGAATGAAAAAAGGAGATAGAGCAGTTATAAAATGAGGATACTAAGGCAGCAAAAGCTCCATATTGCTTGCACAGTTTTTTTGTATTTGTTAAGCAGTTTGCATCACATATGGATGATTCAGTTGTTGCTTATTTTAATTGTTTAAACGAAAGGATGAGCTACAACAGTATTCACTTCACATTCGGTTTCTTAAGTAAAAGTATATGAGCAGTAACAACAGCAACAAAAAAACTGTGGAGGGAAAAAGAGGGCGACAAAACGCCTCAATAACGTCACCCTGTCAAACCACTCTGAATGTTTTTGCATGTATTTCTACTGTGATACTGTCAATTACAAAAGTGTAAATTATTTAAGATTGTCTTCACATTTCAACCAGCAAAGTGCTTAATGGGGGTTTAAAATTCAATCATATTCAGAGACTTTGCTTTTTTAAAGTATTAATTAAAAAATGTAGCCACATTTTTAATGGCTGCGACAGTAGTTTTCTTCCAATTAGTGATTATTATCTTTTTAGGTGTAATGAGGGAACAGATGTTTTGCCTCTATGGTTTAATTAAAGATTTAATCCACTTCACTTTGTTGTTCTTGCTGTGGCATCGTGTACTATCGACTGGTGTTTTACCTGAGGGAAAGAAGCCATGTTCCTGAAACAGCTGCATGACCAGGGCCCGGCGCTGATCCAGAGTCCTACGCAGAGACGAGTAGGGGACACGGTCCAAATCTCCAAGAAGATCCTCCCCTTCCGTACCTTGTGGAACGAGAAGAGAAGAACGTTGCATCACTTACAATACATCCTTTTGTTTTTCAGAAACACTGGCGCTGCTGAAACTACTCGTACCTGGCCGGTCGAAGGTGAAGATGTCTCCCTCACACTTGGCGGCGCTCTTGGGGGTGTTGGGCTCTGAGCTGCAGCTGGAGAGGCGACGGGTCTTCCTCCTCGGGGAGCTGGGATCCTCCGCTGTCTGCTCCAGCTCTGAATATGTGATGTGTGAGGAATGAAGAAAGGAGATGTGGGGGAAAAGGGGGGAAAGGAGTATGAAAAGAAAGGGGGACACACAGGAAGCAGATGAGAGTAGATGAGACAAAAAGCCTTGATTCTAAATAAAATATCTGTATTGATTAAAGTTAGTAACATTTCTCTCTCTCGCTGCGTCTCACCGGTGGAGTTGCGTCTCTTCCTGCGGTAGCTTCCCAGGATGGCTCTTGGCGAGGTGGCCAGACTCTGCAGAGTGGGCGAGGGAAGGACCTCCTCTGGGTTAAACTCTGGAAGCTCTGCAAAACGCTCCTCAAAGTACGTCTCCGACAAGACCCTGCGCACAGAGATCAGCCTGTTCACACAAGTCCCCATTATCCGCAGTCCATTAATCCAGCGGTTAAAGTATCAAGGGATGGCCTCTGAAAGTATACACATTTTTTCACGCCTTAGGGCCGAGTTCTGCCCGGGCTTTCTCTCCCCTGTGGCTTCACCACCACTCTCCTGCTGTCTAAATAAAGAACATAAAGGGTGAGCACTCTGCCCACTCACATTCAGTAAACAAAGAGTTTCCACCACAATTTTATGAAGTTGGAGGTTTGGTCACAAACTGAAAATGGAGCTAGATGCCACTATGTGTGAAAATCAGTGTTAAATAAAGTCAACAAACAGAGTCCTCTCCAGGGCGCTGTATCTCATCTTCAAGCTGCTTCACGCCATAATTACAGAAGACAAGCTCCTGTTATAAGAGCTCTCTCAGCTTGAGAGGACGCAAACTGTTAAAATACAGAGAACATTGTCTTACCACAACCAACAGAAGGAGCAGGCAGACTTGTTTTATTTTGCCCTGGCACTGATTCTACGAGAGCCATGTTTGATCACAGAGAATGGCTCTGGTCTTTAATAAAATCTGGTCTTAAATTGTAACAGAACACTTTGGTCTTACTATTGATTTCATGTCTCCATTTACAGGTACCTGTGTTTTTTATTTAGCGATCCTGAATCTTTGAGGTTCCTTTAAACACAAAACCCTCTTAGATATGTTTGTGTAAATAAATAAAAGACTTTGTGACTCGTGCCCTTCTTCTCGTACCCACACTTACTCGAGAGAGTCAGGTGTCTTTTTGAGCGGAGGGGGTCTGAACTTGGTCTTCTTTGAGGAAGAGGGGGGATCTCTGTCCGCAGGGGGAGGAGGAGGGGGGTCCAAACCTGAGGGTGGTGGTGGAGGAGGGGAACGAGGTCCAGCCTGGGAAGAGGGCAAAGGAGTTGACAGAAGGACAGAAAGGAAAGTCAAGGTCTACGTTAAAGTCAGATAACCTGTTCTGAAATATCAAAAAATATATAGTTCCTCATTATATTCCACAGTTATTCATGCAAAATATCTTTGTTTACTGAGATATGGAAAACTGTGTGCTCTCATTTTTCCAACTCAGAAAGGGGGAAAAAAACTCAGAGATATTCCCTGACTCTTTGAGAGAAGTTCTTAGAGAATAATAAAAATATTTGACCTAAAACTGTTTGAATAGGCCTCTAAAGATCCTTCAACTAAAGCTCAAATAAATGTGGTTTCTTAATATTTGAATGGATGGAGCAGGTGTGCAGTTTTACTCACCTCTTTGCTGCTGTCGCTCATGCTGTGGTCCTCTCTGTCTGTCTCTCTGCCTGCTTTCTTTTCGCTGCTCTCCTTTGTCCATCTCTCTCGCTCTCTGTCCGTCTCGCTCCGACTCTCTCGGCTGTGTCCATCTCTCAGATTTTCTTCTTTGATGTGCAGGCCGATGTCCTCCTCTTTTTTGACTGATATAGATAGAGATCATTTCAAACTTCAATTTAGAAATACAAAATTTAAACTTATTTATCTTGTTTGTTTAAAGGTTGCACACTGCAACTTTCACGAAAGTTTGGTTTCACTGCAAGATTCGAATCTGGTAAACATTCACAAAAAAAAAAAAGAAACTGATTCCCTTGATGGACAATTTAGAAAACATCTGATGATTATGCAACTTCTTGTTTTTCATCTTGAAAATGGAAAGTCAAGATCAACGATAGCAAAGAAAGAGCCACTTTCATCTACGCAGGCTTCATCTTGATGTTTGTTTAGATGTAAACAGGGGTGAGATTTGAGAAGATTTTTGAGGCTCACTCCAGACTAAACCAAACAAATTTTCCAGCGTGACCCGCTCGACAAGAAAACAGCCCTGAAATTTAAAACCAAACCAGACGTAACCAGCAGAGCGTTACCTGCCGTGGCGCTGAACGCACAGCTGGCCGGCGAGGAGCTGACAGCGCCGCTCGACGAGCCGTGTCCTCCGTCCTCGGCCTCACCGTCCGGCTGGATCTCCCTCTTCACCTCCACCTTAGGCTCCGACTCCGCTGTCATGTTCGGCTGAGGGGTCGCCACCACCGAACCGTGTACGCCGGTCGCGAGTGGGGACGAGGGGCTCATCATGTCCTGGGCTGGGGTGGCGACGGCGGGCGGGACGGTTGTAACAGAGACCACACCAGTAGGAAGTGCAACGGTCGGTGCGGGGTAGATGGCAGTTAGTACCTGACGAAGGAGGAAGGAAACAAGTGAATTTGTGTTATATTTTTGTTAGAAAAGCAGATGAAACTTCCCTTTTCTTTGTTAAGAGGTGTTAACAGACACTGAGATAAATCATTTAGCTGTAAATCAACTCATTACTTTTAAAAACTGGTGTAAATGTAATACGTAATGTAGGGGCCAAAAGTGACTGTTGACACTTTCTCTTGTTTGTTCACAGTAATTTCCCTAATGTCTCCTAACGATAGTCTTGATTTATCGGCACCAGAACGCAGCATCCAGCACCATTAATCCTGCTGCCTCTGGAAGCTGCATGTGCTCCTTTCTCTCCCACCCAAAAATAATGGCTTTTTAAAAATGTACGCTCTTTATTGCCTTTTGATGAGGTTACATTAATCCATACACTAATGGTAAAACATGGGACATTTTGAGAAGAAAAACTCACACAAAGCTGAAAACTGAAACTATAAAAAGATCTTAGTAGTCTAAAAATGAACTTTTTAACCAAACTGGAAAAAATATTTGATGAAAAGGAAGATTTACCTTTAACGTAAATGTAATTTCTCACTCCTTAAACACACTGAGTGCATTTCACTTCTCTAATTTTCTCCATGACCTCACTCCTATATAGTATAATTCAAAAGACTTTGTTATAAGCACTGTACAGTTCGCAGTTTCTCTTTACCTGCCGACCAGCAGTGCCTGACGCCTGACCCGGGGAAGTCTGTGATTGACAGCTGAGGGGCGGGGCTGGAGCTAACAGTGGCGGCTGACCGACGATGGGCTGAACCAGGGTTTGCCCGGCTGGGGCGATGGCGGCGAAGCCCAGGGTGGTCAGAGATGACGGGAGATACGCAGGACCTGGTGCGGGCGTGGCCTGCTGGGGTGCTGCCGTTGTAACTCCTGGGCCTGACTGGACATACGTGATCCTAAAGGAGAGAGGAGTCGTGAGTGTTAATGCTGAGTATAGTCGGATAATACAAATCAAACGAATCAGTAATAATCTGAGCAGCTTACTAACCTCTGTGGCTCATTAAGCAACAGAAAACAGCAAAAAAGACTGATCCTGATGAAGGGTTATTTTTCATTAATTATCTTGTTTTTTCTCTTTTCTTGATTCATGGGCTAATTATTAGTCAGAATATAATGAAAAATACCCTTTTTATGAAGTTTGATCTTAATTCAAATAGCCTTTTTATCCAGAACAGAATCTAAAGATATTCAGCTTACTACCTTAGAAAAGAGAAGAAGAAAATGAAAGAAAATACAATAAATATTCAAATTTCAGAAGATTAAACCAGTAAATTCAAGGCCATTTTTCCTTAAGAATGATTAACCTTTAACCAAACAATTCTAAAAACTGTTGCTGAAGAATTTTCTGTCAGTAACCTAATTGATTAACTGATTCAGAAGTACAGCTTATAAATACATTTCTTTTTAAATCTGGCAATGGCCTTGCTGTAAAGTCACTTGGGGCAAACTGTGATCTGTGATACTTGACTTAAAAAAAACTTGAGAAAAAGACATTTAAAGTTTTTGCAATCAATATCGGAGTTCACATCGCTCCAGAGGATGATGCAGTGTTAGATTTATTAAGCTACAGCTACTGAACATTAAGTATAATTAACATTATGCCCCGGCTGAAATCGAAATCCGACAGCATCTTTATATCTCAGAAGGATCTCTGACCGGCTGAGGAAGATAAGTGAGGAGAATAAAAAAGCGGGTATACGTTGCCGTCTTTCACGTGGCGTGTGTTAGTGACCTGGTGGGTGGAGAGGTCAGGAGAACGGTCTGTGGGGGCGCGGCACCGGGAGCCATCACTGTTGCCATGGAAACAGGAAAGGGACTCGCAGGATGTACTGCTGCTCCGCCGCTAGGGTGGACGCTGGTCTGGACCACAGGCATGGGAGCGATCTGGATGATCTTTGATGGGGGTGGAGGGGGGGTAAGAAAACACAAGCAAGAAGATTTTCTCACCAACAATCTAAAAATAGGCTGAGAATTTGTTTTCCAGCTCTTTTAGAGAACATGCACATCCGATATTTAATAATTTATTTCTCATGAATCCAGTGAGGCAAACTTTTAAATATAAAAAGAGGTTTCATGGCCTTCAGAACAATTCTGGTACTTTATTAAAGCAATTGGTCCCTTCAGGATAAAATGCAGCAGAAAGGGTGCAACAACTAATTATTTTAATCTGATTTCTTATTTCATTTCATCATGTTGATTAAGTGATTAATAATTAACTTAGGAAGCAACAGTGAAAATATGCCAAAGCTCAAGAGATCTTCATTAAACTGCTTGTTTTGTCTAACCAACATTTCCAGTTTCCAATTATATAAAAGAGAAAGCAGCAGCAAATCATCACATTTGGAAAAGTGGAACCGGTAAATATTTTGCATTGTCCTTAAATAATTATCTGTTTCAGCGCTTCACAGTATTGTTGCATCACAGTGTGTGAAGGAACTTTTTCTGAGCGAATTCTTCAAAAAAGTTTTGGTCCAAATCAAAAATGGATAAAGACTGCAGCAGGGAGCAGTAAAACATACAGCATGCAGCAGATTTCCTCAGCGTGCAGTGAACAAATGTCGTCTCTGTCGCGCTTTAATGCCGAACTCCCTCGTCAGCTTTCAGCAAACAAGGTGGCGTCTATTTATCTTCGACACTGCTGACACTTTTAGTTACCGTGTTGACACTCTCACCTTGTTTCCTGTCGCGGGGCCGTTCTGCACAGGAAGAGGCGGAGCGACGAGGGAAATGGAAGGATGAGGAGGAGTAGACCCTGTTCTCACTGTTGCCATGGGAACCAACATCTTGCTCTGCAAGACAGGCGACTGGGTTTGGACTAATGAGTGAGAAAGAGAGAAACAGAGAGAGAGAGAGAATGAATTAAAACACTCAGCGTGAGAAACAGATGAAACGAGCCAAAAGAGGGGAAATGAAGACAGCACAGGAGCGACGGGTGGGCGGAGACACACTGAGACAGAGAGGACATCGCAGTTACCGATAATAGTGAAATTCCTCCCTGATAACAAGGTGGAACAATGTTCTGTTGCTTCTTACTCTTATGAATAGAGAGTGATTAAGGCATGGGTGGGCGGCGGGCGCTCATACTCATGTCAACAGTGTTTCTCCTGTCAATCACTTATCTCCCGTTTATGTAAGCCAATCAAATCTATTTTCAGTGCTTCCCGTGGAGATGATTAATAAGAAGTAAGAGACGGGAATCAAAGCAAAATGAAAAATTAAAGAAAGACGTGTCTTTTCACTGGACCGGTGGAAACCTTAGGACGAAACTCTTTGTTTTTTTTTGTTTTTTTTCAGCCAATGGTTGCTCTCTGTCTCACCTCTGGTCCCGGGGCTGACTGATGCAACTCTGATTCCCGCCCCAGAGTGCACGCCATTGGCCAGGGCGGCATTGGTGGGCAGGGAGAGAATTTGCTGGTGGGTGAGCTGGGGGGAGGAGGGGCTCTCGGTGGGCAGGATGTACTGGACCTGAGCTAGTGGCTTGGGGCCGGTGGGAGGTGTGGGAGAGGAGGTGGAGGCAGTGGGGTGGAGCTGGGGCTGGAGGGCAGGTGCGGGGGTTTGTGCGTGCGGCTGCGGGGGGGTGAGGAGCTGCACGGGTTGGGCGGCGGGAAAGGATGTTCCCAGAACTAGATTAGTGACCAGGCTGCTGCCCCCCACAGGGGTAACACTGACTGGACCGGGAGATGAGGAGGAGGACGAGGACAGGTACCCACCCCCTGCGGTGATTGGCAGCTGCTGATGTCCGCCTCCTCCAATCAGGAGAGTGGCTTTCTTGTCCTGGGGCAGAGAGTTGAGGGTGACGGCGCCTTCCACCGGCTTGCTGGCAATGGGGATGGGCGTGCTGGCGATGGGTCGTACCACGTTGGTCACCATAGTAGGAGCCATGCGGACGGCGCCGAGGACCTGGGTCAGACC
This sequence comes from Amniataba percoides, assembly GCA_037176925.1. Taxonomy (NCBI): domain Eukaryota; kingdom Metazoa; phylum Chordata; class Actinopteri; order Centrarchiformes; family Terapontidae; genus Amniataba; species Amniataba percoides. The sequence goes on from JBAJHX010000040.1 coordinate 18,236,735, forward strand.
CTGCTGGGCCAGAGCCGGGGGGGCCTGGGTGCCGGATGCTGAGCCTGCGATGGACAGAGAGGAGACACCCTGCCCGCCTGCTCCACCTCCTTCTCCTCCGCTTGCTGCCGATTCCTCTCTCTTGGATCCTCCCTCGCTCCCCTCCTCTCCTCCGTCTGTGTCTCTCTTTCTCTTTCTCTCAGACCCCTCTTCACCTCCTCCTCCTCCCCCTCCTCCGTTCCCTTTAGCTGACGTGGAGTCGGAGGGAGAGGAAGAGGGGAAAGAGGAGCGAGCCACTGGCTGGAAGCCATGCTGGAGGGAAAAGAGAGAGACGTGGAGAAAGAGAGATGAAAGCCGGCAAAGTTATTATGTTAAGTTCTTCTCTGATTCATGAACACACAACTTTCTAAACTTACAGTAACTCTGGAAAATCTGTGGGTTTTTAAAGCTTGATGAATTCAGAAACTAAAAAAGCCTAAATTAAGCCACCTACGATATGATGCCTTACAAGCAGAATTACACTGTGTGAAAATGAAAAGGCTTTCCACTGTAAATCAAGTTACATCAGTACCTTAACTGAACTTATTCTGCTGATGAAGACCCAGATTCAGTTTTTAATGAAGACAAAATGTTTTGCAGTGCAGCTTTTATGAAACCTGGTATCTTATACTCAGTTCCTTGGTGCAAAGAAACAAGTCCTGAATTTAAAACCAAAACATTTCCTTTATTTTGTGTATACACAGTACAAAATGGGGGAAAGTACACATGGTCGCCCTTTAAAATCTCAAAGTGAAGGCTATTTTGGTCACTGGAACTACCTGTCCATCTGGTTCGTCCTCATCACTGTCCGTCACTCTCTCTTTACACTTCAGGTCAATGGAGCCTTCAGGGCAGGAATCCTCTGCAGGTGGGAAGTGAATATCAGAAGTTAATCATTTAAACTGGTCTAAATTTTGTTCATGAAAACTATGACTGGATATAATATGTTTGAGACGGCACAGATGTAATTAAACACTAACTGTTCATATCAATGTGAAAAAGAGAAGACAAAAAGAGAAGATGAAATATTATAAACTATTTTTTTCCCCGATGCAGCTGTTTCCTGTGCTGTGCACGACATATCAGGATATGCCGTATCCCAGCAGCACGCAAGAAGCAGTCAGGAGGAATTGGGTGTTACTTAAAACAAGATTTTAGAGAAAGCAAGTCAAAATGAACAATTAACACAACAGGGCTAAAAATCCTCTGGTCTGAGTAGACTAGACAGACTGAAATGTTCAATTTCAGAATCAGAATCAGAATCATGTTTATTTGCCAAGTATGTGAGCACATACAAGGAATTTGACTCCGGTATTTTACA
>JBAJHX010000040.1:18238173-18265226 GCA_037176925.1 Amniataba percoides
ACTAACATAACTTTAAAATTACGTAATACTGAAAATTTAACATAACGTAACATAACATGACATAACATAACATAACATAACACAGTTTAAAGTGGAAATGGTGCATTTATGGAGCTTATGTACATGATATACAGATATACAGATATAGTTTTATTTAATTTAATCTGATGACTAAAAAAAAAAAAGTACAATTTCAGTTTTCATATCTAAAACTAGAGTAAAATAATTACTGTTTGCTTTTATTAAGACTAAAACACCCAGACTGTAAGTCAACTAAAATTCTGACACAAGACCAGACAACAAAGGCGACTAAACACACAAGATACACGCAACAGTTTCCTGGGTGTGTGATCAGCTGGTCAGGCCGTCCTCAAACCACCAGAATGACAAAGAGCCAATCATGTGTTGTTTTTTCTTTACTTTAACACATTTTGCTGACACGGTCATTGTGTTTGTTTAAAAAAACATACTGATCATTGTGGGAACTGAAACTATGACATTGTGGTTTTGCAACACTCTGGTGATCATGCAACTTACCCATGACATCATCGTCCCCCTCTTCCTCACAGATGACCATGCGCTCTTCATCACTGGTCACGTCCTCGCTGGCCGCGCCCGGGTATGCTGACTGAGGCGGGGGCCGATGGCGAAACAAACTCGGTCCGTCCTCCTGATATAATAGAGAAAAGAATGTTTTTAAGTCTTTGAAATAAAAAAAAATGTCTGAATCGTTGCTGCAGATTTTAAACTCCAAACCTCACGTATGACAACACCTCAGACAGAAGTAACACAGCTGTTATCAAAGCACGCATGCATACACAGCTTTGCCACCAGCATTAAACAAATGCCTTTAAAACAAAAGAGCTCACATGCAGGCCTATCCCTCTGTGATTAGGAGCGAAGCAGCAAACACCACAGTCTCATACCTTCAAAGGCACTAAAAAAGTAGAAAGTGAAACCTTTGAAGTTGGAGGCTGAGCTCCCCCAGAGCTTTCAGTGGGTTTTCAGCAGCAACAACTCAAGCCCTCACGCAAAGAACAAAGAGAGTCCATTTGAACTGTTTCTGAACAGCGTGCTTGCAGTGGTAGAGTTCAACCAAAACGCTCTGCAGTGCGAAGGACGCGCTGTCTGCTGTTTGTGAATACACATGTTGGTGCGTAGGCGCTCGCATGCACACAAGCAGCAGCTCTGTTTTTGTTTTCTTTAATACAAATTAGTTCAGTATGTTGCTTTTATTTTCTACATTTTCATTTGTTTGACTTTTTTCTTTCCTCTCAGAGGTCCCGCAAATTTGTTGTGGAGTGATGTGATGTGATTTTAGCTGTAAGACTAAACTAGCCGGTGATCTGAAGCAGTTTGCTTCGTATTCTTAAATCTCTCGGGTCTGTTTGCTGCCTTTGAGCTACATATTAACAACCTCCTACCTTCTCCAGGTCTCTCTCTCGCTCCCTCTGCTCCAGGGTGTGCACGGCGCTCTGGGAAAAGGCTCGGGGACGGGGGTGCTGCCCCACAAAAGGCCCCCCGCGACGCTCCGATCCCCCCGGCCAGCCCGAGCCTCCCGTCTTCCCCTCCAGCACCTGGGACTCGGGATGAGGATCTGAGGAGGAGAGAGGAGACAGACTCTGAGCAAAGATAAAATATCACGGTGTGTCATCATGAAATAGATCAATAAAAACTTAGAAGCCTTTCCATAAAATCCACACCGGCGCTGTGTCTAGAAGCATCAGCAAAATGTCTGCAGTATGCAGTAAAAATCAGTACAAGTTTTTTTTTAGCAGCATTTTTTTTCAGAAAGTGGTTCAATACGTCTGAATGTATTTGAAATCACTGCAGGATCTAAAACAGGATCAAAACCATTCACTGACACACACCTATGCTCTCTGACATGCTCCTCTCCCGCGGCTCCTTCGGCGTCCCTCGGCCCTCAGACAGTGACTTCCTGCGGTCTTTGTTGCACCACTTCCAGTCTGGGTGTGCTCTGAAATGGGCCTCCTTCACCTGGAGGAGGAAGAAGAGGAAGAGAGGTTTCTTAATTTTCTGTTGATCTAGTACAAGTTTCTAGACTTCACCTGCAGTACAGACAAAAGACTCACTGCTGTGTTATGATAGTCATATATATTATGATGATTCACAAAAATATTTTTATGATAACATTCTGATTAATTATCTCAAAGCATGTTATCTGACAATGCAAAACAAACTGCAGAAACTAATAGAGTATCTTTACCTGGAAGGCCAGGTCGTGGTACTGCTGCTTCTCGTTGGGGCCCAGCGCGTACCACCACTCCCCCAGGATCTTACTGACAGTCCGGTTGTCCTGGTTCGGGTGTCGCTGGTGCACCAGGGCCCGGTGGCGTTTACTGAAGATCATGAATGCATTCATAGGGCGGCGGATGTGGTCCTTCTCCCTCTGATCGGGGTTTAGATGAGAAAGGAAAGCAGATATTGATGTTAAGCTGTAGGAGTGACACATAATAAGCGATTATCTTCCTCTGTTTTTCTGTCTTTGTTTTTCACATGCTGGACCGACCTTCCTGTCGCCGTCCTTGGGCAGAGCGCTGAGCGACTGTGTCCGTCTCTTCATGGGACCAGTGGACGGCGTGGGGTCGTTGGCCACACCCGGGGAGAATCTGCATTAACACACAGAGGAAAAACAGTGAAACTGTGAGTCCACAAGTGATTGGAAATCTGGGGAGATTCCTCACTGTGAGGGACTTTCAGGAAAGTAACAGTACAGAAGAATTTAGGAAGGAAGTTAATACACAATGGTTTTATTAAGATAGTCTGAGGAGAAAAACTTGATCTGATTTAACTCTGTTTTTAGGTTTTAAGCAAATTTCAGGCCTTAACTGTTTGATGTAAAAGGCTTCATGAGGTTCCAGCTCTTTTAACTCTTAACTAGTACGACACATTAAGCTGTATAAACCACATTTTTTCGTGTTATGATTATACTGGTACTGGTTACTCACAGCTCACACTTGGTCTTCCTGACTTTCTTTTCCTTTCACTTACTGTTTTACTCTATCTGTGGTTGTTATCACTGCACATGAGTATTTATTCAGTTAATTCTACAGAAACTGCTGATTTTACTAATAACTAATAACATGTCAGCCAGTTTTCCAGGAAAAAGCAAGCAGACACAGAGTAAATAAAAAACTACTTTGATTTACTATTGTATTACAGGTGCCGGAAAAACCTCTGTGGTACACTAGTTTCTACACTACAATTTCAATAATAAAAAAGTTGAAAGAGGAAGAGAGTCATTTATGCAACTTGGTTTGAAACATACACCACAGACTTCCCAATGACTAGCAATAGAGCAAAACTGCAGACGAATAAATGGTGATGGTGAATAAACCTTTTGCTGGCACAAAGAAAACTGTTTAAATCGTGAGCAGAAGTGTTATGACCACAAGAAGAAGTCTTTTGAAACGGTGAGCCAGCAGACAGAACGTCTGACTCTCCGTTAGAGAGTGAACTCAGTGTCAAGTCGTCACTACATGAATACGGCGGGTGTTTTCACCTCCTTGTCTAGGTTTTAAAAGCATTTTTTGTCCAGCAGACAGATAATGCGGCAAAGATTAACACACATGCAGTGGAAGGAAGTTCAGGAAGAAAATCACGAATAACCAGAGCAATCTGGATGTGTCAGAGAGTTTGGTGTTCTGTGAGAGTTTGCTTGAGGTCAGGCCAGATGTGTTAACGTTTATAAATGTGTGTGTCTGAACGTGTGGGAGGTGTAAAAGCTTCCTTTGTAGGTAGAAAGATCAAGAACCGCCATCAAGAGACAGAAGGTGGTGACAGGAGGCTGACTGATCATCTTCACAAGAAAAAAAAACTATAGCTGGCAACACGGGTACACGGCTGACACACTTTTTCTCAGCGCGACCACATCACAGCCCTGCAACATGTTTCCGCTAGGTGACGTCGCACGCTTGTATTAGCATGTGGCACTACATGCAACAGGGGTTTCAGTTTGTGGGCGTTTAACAGTTAAGAAATGCAAAAAGAAAAAGAGCTGTGGGGAGCGATGACAAAAAAAAAAAAAGCTCAGTATACTTTAGCTTCAAGCTTATGTTATGTGAGGGATGTATTTGTGAAGAATAAGAATAAAACAGATAATAGTTGGATATCAAATCTTGTTGAAGTGTGATGTAGGTTTTATTAATCCCACAAGTCTCTCCATTGAGATGTAGCCAGGTAACAGGTGTAGCCGCTGCAGCACCGAGAGACTTCTTCTTTGTGCTCGCAGTGATGGCGGCTCTGTTTGGAGCCACCACCACTGCGAGCACAGTGACCCTGAAACATTCAAAACCACACTACCAGCCAGACAGCCACGCAGCCCGTCTGAGTCACTCTGAAAGAGCAATAACCCAGCCAGACGCAGAGACGCAGCCTGAGACTGAGTGGAATGAGCAAGCACAGACTGTACAACTCCTGCCAGACACACACACACACACCGATGCAGCTGGTGGATAAAGTTGTTTGTTGTTGTTTGTTTCTTTTGAATTTTTTTGCTGTCAGAGGTGGATTTTCAGTGCACCTGTTCTAAGCGTGGCGTCCTTGAGAGTTTTAAAGCCGGCGATTCAAACTACGCCGGCAAAACTGCGTCTGACATATTCTGCAGTTACTACCTGCTTCTCACTGAGTCATAACTGGAGTCGCAGAAAGGAAACAAACACAATGCATGTAAGAGTTTGCCCAAAATGAGTCGACATCATTTAAATGTAGTACCAAAACAAGTTATTTTAAAGGACATAAGGTTAGCGAAAGAACTTGGTGGACAACACAAATGTTTTTTTCTTTTCTTTTTCCATAATTTAAAGTTTGCAGAAAAATAAAACAGACTATTTAATCTTAAAATGGAGCAAAATCAAATCAGGAATATGATAATTTATGCTACAAAATGAACTGTGTAACATTTCAATTCAAGTCAGTTTATATGTGAATAATGTAGTTTGTTTCTGAATTTCAATCAAATGTTTTTATTTTTCGCGCCTCTTTCTCTTCATCTTGTGATTCATTTGCCATCCGCAGGCGTTGCTGGACTTTGACAGCCGACTCAAAATGAAAGACTGAAATTTGCAGCAACAACAAGACAAAAAAAGTACTTACGGGTCGTCTGTATCGCTCTCTGTTTCGCTGTCAGCCCCGCCCCTGTCTGTAGGAGGATTGTCATTGGTCGGGGGAGGGCATGACGGCGAGCCCCTCTCTAGGTCCGGAGGGCCGCTCCGCCCGTCGCTCACCAGGGCCACGCCGCAAAGAGGCTCTGAAAAATGACAGCCATTTATACGGCGGTGAGTGAGAATCTTTATGAAAATGACGGTGCCATATGTGTAAACGCGGGGCTGCCCTGCATGCAGCTTGTTGATGGATAGATCTATTCTGGCCAACTGACTGTGGGAGGTGTGAAAAGCTCTGAATACATTTATGTTATAATCTGTTGCAGTAGTAAGATGAAGATTTCGTGTTGGAGCTGAAGACTGTTCACATACATTTTTTCATATTTTTTACACTGCAGATGTCTTGTTAACAGACTTTATTGTAGCCATTTAATGAACTTGTGTCCTTTTGCTGGATTTAAACAGACTAGACATAATTTTTGTGGCTGTTACAACCTATCCAAGAATTTTTGTGGCGATTTAAAAATATTCAGAAGCTTATATATAGTGAGATGATTTCTCTAAACGAATCCCCCAAATTACAGTTGGATCTATCTTTTATGGTCAGTTTGAAAACAACCAATTCATCATTATAATGTACAAAGAAAGCAGGAGAAAAATACATAAAGAAAAAACTGATCCACAGTTCATGCATTTTGACTTGAGCAGGACTGAAATGTCCTCATATTAACCTTTTGTGGCTTGTCTTTGTCACATTTTTATAGCAAATTGAATATTTATATTTTTTCTCTATTTTTTATTATGTATTTTACATTGCTTGTCAGAAAAAACGGCAGCAAATTTAATCAACATCCACCATTTGCTGATGAGACTAAATGATTAATCAGTGGTTGCAGCCCAAAAACAGACAAAGAAGGAAGAAAAACAACTTGTAAAACTAACATAAGGCCTCGAGAAGCTCTGTAGAAAGGAAAATGTGTTCAGATTACTGACCGTCCTCACCAGTCAAAATTAGTCTCTGAATAAATTTTAGCTCTCCAGTCAATAAATAGTGTTATCAACAATGTTACTGGAACTATATTGGTGTGAACACCAACTGAGCTGATTTGCAATTCAGTCGCAACTGTTTTGGGAAACACTGACTTGGCTGCCGATATGTCCAACCAACATTTGTACTGGAGTGTTTTTGGCAGTCGTTATTTGAGAAACGCAGCCCTACACTCCATTTCCTGTTATGATTATTATACTGTGGGAAATACTTGCTTCTGAGATACAGTTATATATATGATTTGAGCATAAACTGTGAAATTAGCCCTCTGAGTCGCTCTCATGATGTCATGTCCAGAGAAAAGGAGCAGGGTCATTCGCTACCTTTGCCCTGATTGACAAGCTGTTGGCCATCGGCAGGCTGGGCAGCCGCTGCTGATTGGCTGGGCTCCAGGAAAGGGACGAGCGAATGCCAAGGGAACACTGGCACCGACCGAGGCTCCACGTTGGTCCAAACTGTGGGAACACGAAGGGAGAGAGAGCGAGAGAGCGAGAGAAAGAGGGAGATAAAAAGTGAAATGTCATCATGTTTATCCATCTCAGTATCGTGGACTGTAGACAGAAGGTAACGCTCTGCCCTCTGGCAGCATGTGAAATCCGATGTGATCGTCAGCCAGCGATGAGCTAAAGCGCTACTAAAAACTACACTTTCATACAAACTGCCAGAGACCGAAGACCATGAATGGAGTTGTGTATTCAGTCACCTACTTTGCCCCCGTCTCCTACATACACACACACACAGAGACCATCCCTCAGGATAATGGGAGTTGAGGGGTCATGTGGTGTGTGATGTGATGAGGGAACCTGTTATTTTATCCACAGAGATTCCAGACTCCAGACTACTCGCTGTCTAGACTGAGCCACACTGCTGCCGAGCTTCGGACTCTGAACTGAACTGACAGGCTGCGTAGTACGACTTCGACTCGTACACAACTCTGTTACCACTGTCCGGAGATGAGAGCAGTATTTTCATAATTCAGATAATAGAACATGTATGCAAAACTTAAATATAAAGTCATTACAGTGATGCTGAACCACTTTCTCATCACATCAAACAAAACCCTTCCTGTGGTCAGTGTCCATTAAAACCACGCATCTCCAAATTTGGTGATTTTGCTCCCTGGATGACAACTTTTTGATAGACTGCTATGAAATATTGTTCAGATACTCCCTTTTCCTCGGAGGATGATTTCTAATGACTCTGGAGATCATCTGACTTTTCATCTAGTGCCATCATCATGTCACATTTTTAATTTATCCAACATCTTTAGTTTCACAGAGCTGCTAGCATGGCTGTACACACTTTGTCCTGTTCAGGTAAAAACTGAAGGATTAAGTTTTAAAAAGCATCATCACAAAGCAGAAAACTGAAAACAGGGGACATTTGTTTTAACTGAAAAAAAACAACAAAAAACAAATTATTTGGAGACATTTTGGAAAGCTCACAGGACAACCACCGCATGTAAATAATCATTTAACAATTAATCATTTTATTTGTAATTAAAATGAGTCTATTTATGACTGATATTTACCCAGAATCATTTGGATATAAAAAGGAGAAAATATGTCATCACAATATGAAACCAGTGAAACCGCTGATACTATTACTACCACCTCTTCTAATAATAAACACCACCAGTAGTATGATTTTAACTTCAGCCAACACCACACAACTACAGCCACAATTATGCACCACACAACTGCATCTTCAGATATTTCTGCTTTGGAAATCTTTCATAGTTTTGTCTGTTTTGCCAGCAGCAATCGCTTCTTTATTATATATAATATATAAAACATAATAAAGACTTCATCTTAAACAGACTGAGGCTTGAACAGTTTCATCCTCCACTCCTCCCCTGACTGCAGTATTATACATGCAGGTCTAGCCTGGTGGAAATAAACTGTCTATGAACTCTGCTGCAGCACTGCAATGTCCAGTTTCCGTTTCCATTAATAATTTTATTATAAAGTATTAAAACTGTCTATTTATAGCTAACACCAGCTGGGCTTCATCTAAAATGGAGATCCAGATATTGCTAAGCTAGTCAAAGAAGAAAATGTAAATATGTCCTGAAAGCACCGTTGGCCACAAAAGTTCTCCTTTGTACGCTAATTGTGGTGTCACATGACTGCTGTTGTGGAAAATACTGATCAGATTTTAGTCGAGAAAAGATGAGAGCTGGTAATCAAACACCCGCACACTCTGTATCTCAGAGGTAAGAAATAAGCTTTTACTGCTTGCAAACAAGAGTCATCATCAGCATTACACTGATATGACTCAGGAGAGGCTCTCTGCAGCGCTTACAGTCTTTTGGATTAACACACATAATCAACCCAGACGAACAGCGGGACACACACACAGTATCTTTCAGGTTGGTGTATATCATTTCTTGAAGTAGTTTGAAACATCCCCCAGGTCAGAACATAAGCACATCGACGCCCTTAATATCTTGTCCATACGAAAGCCATGTGGTTGTAGTACACCGGGCATGTGATTTCTCACAGGATGTCTGTCCTTTATTATTTAGAACACACACTACAGGCTTAACGCTTTTTAAAAGGGTTTCTTGTAGTTTCCCAGCAACTTAAACATTACACTATCATGGTGGATACGAAAGATCGTAAAGGCGTGATTACAACACGCACTTTCCTCACACTTTTATTGCTGCGACCTTTGCACTCCGTACTACTTACTGGCAGTTTATGCTGCTGTTTGCATGAGAAACCTCAGCTGGGGAAGTGAACCTTATTTAAATGCAACACACCAGAAGTTGTTTTCTGAAGGCAGGCAAGGCCAGAAATAATACAAATGACATACTTTATAGTAATATATATGTATGTTTGCCTAACTTAACCTCTACAGGTACATCAAAAGTCAAATTTAGACACACTGCATCAGCTTATAAGGATTTAATGATTTTCTGAAGTGCATGTCAGAAATATAGCCAGACAATCCTGAATTTTTAAGGACAGTAATGCTTTTTAACATATAAACAAACAATCTTGATACAGATCCCAAAATGACCTCAGACCTACTTTGGCATATCTTTACTCTAGCTTCTCCTTTCCTTATCATCTGATATATACACAGATACAAATATATCTGCAATAAGTTAATAATGGGCCTGGACGATTTATGAGTCTTGCTCTAATCAGCAGTGCGGATACCGAGCCAACTTTAGGGACTGATCCCAGATCCTTTGTTTAAAGTGCTGTCTCTTTTTTCATTCAGCTTAAACGCTATCAGGAGGATATGCCAGACTGACTGTCTGAAACAAAAACAGATTTAGAAGTTTTGAAAATTCAGTGAGGCCTCTTACACCCGGGACACACAAGAGGCTGGAGCACCACAAATTCTCCCACGAGCGGCAGTCTGGCTGTTCACACCAGAAGCACATTTCACCACACCGGTCAACGAGCAATATCTGCTCCCCTGCTCTTTTGTAATCACAGCTACAGATCAGCTAATAACCTCATTAATTAACATCTGCTCCTTTGCTCTTTTGTAATCACAACTACAGATCAGCAAATAACCTCATTAATTTACAACTAAAAGATTTTTATGTGCTCATGTAGGCCCGTGTTTCTCTCTTCTATCTAGGTGAATAATAAAATGATAAATCACTGAATAAATGGCCACAGTATAGGGAAAGTGTTTGCTACCATGTTGAGTAGTTTGGTCTTTAGCTTCATATATACGACTGACATATTACAATGAGAGTAACATGTTTGTTTATCCAGTTTATCCCCTGTCAGTGTGCTGAAGAAGCTGAAACCACAGCAGGTTATGAGTAGAAATAAAGCCAAATAAAATACTTTTTTTCAGACACTTCAGTGCCATTTCTAATTGGATCTAAGAGCAAATCAATAATAAAAATAAAGACACCATGCTCACAGAATTCAACCGGTCGTTGCAACAGTTCGGGGACTAATTTGAATGAGCAGCGCAACAGGAAATGTTTAGAGGCTCAACACTGCATTAACCCTGTCGCGTATTGAGAGTGAAGATACATGAGTCAGAATGTCACCCAGTGGAAATGCAAAATCAACATACTTCTTTGTTTCCACCCACAGTTGTGGTCAAACTACACATAATTACTATTCGGTCTGCCTTGCTTTCTATCTCTGCCTCAGTCCAATATAACTGTATATTGGGTTAATATAAAACAGAATTACATACATATAGACCTGTAATAAATTAGATTTCAGCACCTCTTTAAAGAATAAAGCAATATACACCGTCAATAAATCCTATAAAAAGAACAAATCTAACACTGAAGTAGTAGTCTTTTAGCCTGACATATTACTCTGTGCCTCAGAGCTTCACTGTTTTCTACAAACTATTAAAAACACATCAGTGAGCCACACCTCAGATGGGCTATGGGTTGTTCCTTATTTACAATGAACACAGGCAGTGTAATTCAATCAGACACACACCATCCTGCTCCACATATGTGTATTAATCCACCACTAGAAATAGTCCCCCAACAAATCCACACCTGCTTGAGAAACATTTGCTAAAATGAAAAGAGGAAAAGAGGAAATTAAGAAGCTATTAATCTTTAAAAGTGAAACCATATATTGTTGAAAAGATTTTTAAAAATCTACTTCGGGGGAATAAATGGGCTCGCTGGTGCCACAAGATGGGGACGTTTGAGACAGACTGTTGGTTTTCGACTTTTCATGAGATCTGTTGACAGCAAGAAAAATATCAACCTTACCCTTTAAAGGTGCTAAATAAATCAGACGTGAGATTCTTCAAACTTTTAAAAGGACCCGCTGACACCCTGAAGAGGCGAGGCATGAATATTCCAGGGAAGCACTGACAGTGGTGAGTTGTGAAAAATATCAGAGACAGAGACGCTGCTCAGATATCCATCTGTCTCTGCTGGTTTACTTGGAGCGCTGACAGTGAAGACGAGTGAGAAGCAGCACTGATAAAGAAATACACCTGACGGGGTGAACAGCTGTCTTCGCACTTTAAGGTGGGAAAGTGACGCTACTCAACTGTACATATCCACCTGTCCCATGACTAGACATTACTACCACTGGAGATTTTTCTGATTAAATCCTCCTGTGTGTGCAAAAGCTATAATACACACTCTGTGTGACATGATGGGATCTCAGCTAAATCTGAGCTTTCATCTCTTCTTCTTCACCGAAAGCTGCAGATGTACTCAAAGAGAGCAGTAATGAAACTTGTGATGCTAATGCAGCTGCACTTGAGCTGGGCTATATTTAGGAGAGATCTCAGCCGTGGGGCCTCCGCTGCCTTCTGCCTGTGTTTGTTTCTGGGCCCGCTGTGGCTCTAGGTGTTTTTAAAAATGTATGGCGGAGGAAACGTTACGCTACGGAGGCAGGTGGCTGTTAGCAGCAGTGCGAGGGATGTGAGAGGGAGAGAGAAATAAAAGCGCGCTCTGGTAATCAGCTCAGGCCTCAACGCTTTACTGCGCTAATTCTACCGGTGGAAACAGCGTATCCATGACAACACGCCGGCAATACAATTACTCCTTTTTCTGCTGAGAGTGATGAAACACATTCACATCACGCTGGACCTGCCCTTGATGCCCTGTCTGAGGTTGTTGATTGTCTGGAACGCCGAGATGAGTGTGAGCGTGTGTGTGTGTGTGGTGGAGGAGGAGGTGTGAATGTCCTTGGTGCTCTCCACACTCTTGCTCTCAGTCTTGCATGTCTAGACATGTCAATATCCTTTCAAAGTTCCCGTGAAACACCCCTTATCTCTCTCTCGCACACACACACGCACACATGCGTACATATGAAAAAAGGGCGACACCCCCCCGCACACGCACACTCAATAACTCTGACACTACAAACACTGAGTCACAACTCACACACAATGAGCAGCAGGTCTGGGTGGCTGCCTGAGCGACTGATACATCAAACCCTTTCTGATCTTCACACCTCGGAAGAAAAAAAAAAGAAAAAAAAAGGTCTCGCTCTCAAGTCTCTACAACTTAAACCAAGTCAGGAAATTATAATTTAATCAGAAAAGGGTTATAAAATATTAAATATTCAAATTTAGAATTCAAAGATTCTCATGATATAAATCTGCCTCCACTGACTCTATTAAAGGTTTAAAATAAATCCTCTGTAGATGCAACCACATGATTCCTGAACGTGAGCGACTTGTATATGCTACATGTCATCAATACAAACTGTGACACTAAACAGCCAATAAACTGCCAATATCTATCTGCACTAACAGATTCTTGTACGTTTATTACACTTTCAGTTTTCAGATTTAGAACGTGTCAAGCTAAAATGACACAAAATGAGAAATCATGCATTTCAAATGGAAACCATCATCCTTATTCATATACTCAAAGTAACATTTCTGAGTTTTGGCTGTAATATCGCAAGGTTGGCATGGAAACAAGCACACAGTATATGATTAACCCAAACACCTCTATTTCTCAGCGGCCAATTTTCTTATATCCAACAGTGTGCACACAAAGCTGACAAAATATTTCAACAACACATTTTTTGCCCAAACACATACTTTGAAAGAGGGTGCACAAAATTCCTGATAAGGGTTACATCACCTCTTTTCATCCTCCCTCAATCAGCACAGTGGATCTTCTGACATTTACAGTACATATCGTGTTTTAGAAAAGAAAAATAGAACATGCTATATGTAGAACACTCCCCCGAACACCAAAATCTACAGGCAGAACCTGAAATGGACTGAAGCTTGGGTCAAAAATGAATTTGAATAAAATGCCAACAGCTTCATCCATAATTTATTTACCGGTAGCTTTTCTTTTTTTGTTGTCAGTATGATATGCATGAATGCGTTTACTTTCCCCCTGTGTGCACAAGTCAATTGTGAACTGTGTGCTATTGGCAAAAAAGCATTTCTTAGAAAACAAGTACGCAGCTCAAAGCAGCAGAACATTTCTCATATCCTCACTGTGTCTCTCATGAAACACTATATATGCTATTTAAAATAAAACAAACAGAGCTTTGTGAAAATTAAATTTTCCACAAACCACTAAATAAATATAACTAATAACTTTAGACTAAAGACTCTTTCAAAAGTTCAAAATGCCCTAAAAACATATCAAGGAGGCAAGAACACATCCTTTAAATATGGTTACTTTCTTACAGTGCAAGCAAACAATAGTAAAGTGTACATGAGTCATAGCCATAGCACTCTGATGACACTCCTGTAACCCTAGAGAGATAATGAAAGTGAGAAGTACTAGGCTAGAGTACATAAGCTTCAGTCTGCACATCCCTTCTTGCTTTACAGTACAGCAGTGTGGCTCGGCAGACTTTGCATTTGACGCGAAACAAAGCCACAGTGCCATCATGATCTCTCGTTCCCTCTCCCCCTCCTTGCTTACCAGTCCCTGGGCGTCCCATGATGATTTGCTTGCGCGGAGCAGGGTGAGGCGACTCAGCTGGCAGTATGAGCGGCAGCAGGGCGGTCGGCGTCGGGTGGCAGGCTACCGGCTGTGGTAAAGACCCCCCAGAAGCATCCTGGTGTCCCTCTGGTTTCCTCTCCCTCTCCCTGCCTCCAGAACCAGAGGAGGACAAGACGGAGCCCGATGAAGTGGGCATCGACCCGGGGGTGGAGGGGCTGGACAGGGCAGCATGGCCCACTGTGGCTGGAGTCAGAGACTGCGAGGAGACGCCACAAAAGTTATTTTTATTTGCAGAGAACATGGCAATAATAGAGCAAATGCATATTATATTTCCAAATAATATTCAACTGAAAATCTATCTTTTGAGAATTAAATACTTAAAAGAGAGCAGTATACCACTGCAGCACCACCCACTTCTCCTCTGTTGGTCCATTTGTTCAGTGTGTTCAATACGCTCATAGATTTCTCAGAACATAGCCAATAACACTACTTCAGTGTCTTGCTATTACCTTAAGTGCAGGAGTGGTTTCAGAGGTTTCTAAGAGCATTTTGATGCATTTTCAGCTATAACTCTGGGCCTCAATTGAACTCTTATTATAAGTACAGTGATGTTGAGAAAGCTACAAAACTTTGAGGGCCACCTTTAAGGTTTAATATTTAATACTAAAAACAGAAACTTTAAGTAGAATATTTTTAAAATTTGCATTCAAAGTGCAGTTTCTCAGTCACTGTACGAAATTGTTACTCCATAATATCATCCTAACATCCTGAACTGGTTTAAACACCCTTTCTCCAGCTATTTTGGACCAACAACAAACAAATAACAAAAACAAAAAAATACAAAGCTTTACTGAAAATACGTAAAACTATTTCAAGGATTTTCTACCCTTTTCACAACCACAAAAACATGAATAATAACTCCCTTACCGAGCTGGAGGTGACCAGGACGAGTGTGGATGTGGGGTTGCGCAGGAGAACCGCACCATTGGTGGTGGCCCCGTTGATGGGGACGGGGACCTGCAGTCCTGGGGGAGCTGTGTGTTGGGGCTGGCTGTGCTCTCTGGACCTGCTTCTCTCTCTCCTTCCTAACGGGCCATCAGAAAACTTGGCCAGGGGGACATCTGGGTTGCGGACAATGACGGGGGAATCACGTAGGGGGACGATGCGACGTGGGGAGGGCTCCTGGGGAAGCGGGGAAGGAGGAGTGGGAGAGACCAGCATAGGTGGGGGCGTGGAGGCAGCGGAGGATGGTGGCCTGCTGGTGGCGCTACGGGGCCGTGGGAAAGACAGTGAGGAGGGGGTTGTGGGCTGACTCTGTGGGGAGAGGACTCTGAAGGCAGCAGGGCTGTGGCCCAGGGCTGGGTCTCCCACCACCCCGCCCCCTATGCCGACCAGCTGCTGCTGCTCGGGTTTGGTCTGGTAGTCCTGGATTGCAGGCAGCGGAGGGGGCGGGTGGGTGTCGAGCTTCCTCTTGCTGGGGCTCATGGGGACCGTGAAAGTGAGGTTGGTCTGAAAAGTGGGTACAATCCCCGACAGGTGGCGCTCTCTCTCTGAACCTGGCGTGCCCATCTTAGTGCCGCTAAGTTGGCGATGGCGGCGTGAGGCAGGAGCAGTAATGGGGCTGAAATTGGCAGGGCGAAAGCCGAAGAGCGGAGAGGGTGAGGGTGACGGAGTTGGAGAGAAGGGCGACTGGTTGGAGATGGGTGAGAATGATGGCGTGCCTGAGCGGGAGCCCCCCAGGGAGACCAGCATCGTGGCTGCCTCACACTCATCAAAGTCGAAACGAGAGAGGTCCTGGGGCAGCAGAGAGGGAAGGACCAAGCGGGGGCGGGAGTCTCCTCCGCGGCTGCTGGCCTCGCTGCTTTCCCGTGACGTCTCGTCCCAGTCAAACTCAGAGCTGGCTCTCCCGCCACTCAGTCGGAGGTCAGACGGCGTCAAGGTCCCTGTGCTGCTTGCTCCACCCCGCTCCCGGCTGCCTCCACTGGCCTCCATCTCCTTGGTCCTCATTGAGAGGTGTCTGGAGCAGTATCCTCGGCGCTGGGACTCTTTAGAGCAGCCCTCCCTGGAGCACAGCCTCCTCCACTGCTTCCCATTGAATTTCTTACGGATGCCTGTTGGCGTGCACACCACATCTCCCTTCTTGTACTTTTGCTGGGCAGCTGTCAGAGGGGTGCGGGAACGTGAGGAGGAGGAAGAGGTTGAACCTGATCCGGATCCACCGCCACCACCGGCTCCTCCACTGGAAGAACCTCCTCCTGACACCTTCTCCACTCTGGAGGAAGATGCCGTGGAAGAAGATATGGGGGGGAGGGGAGGGAGCTGAGGGGTGGTAATGACAGCACCAGCTGCTGCTGCTGCAGCTGCGGCGGTTGCTGGGTCAAGGCCTAACAGGACAGGTGAAGGAGGAGGGTGGGGGTTCAGGGCCAGGTGCGCAGGGGGAATCCCGATGCCCCGCACCACAGACAGGTGGGGATTGAGGTAGCCAGGTGGGGGCTTAGAGACAATGTGGCGATGTTGGGGAACTGTCATTGGTTTGGCCCCCGGTATGATCGCCCCCATTGGGACCATGTTAAAGTGGGACACCTCCATGTCTTCTTCGGGGGTGAGTGGCATGTACTGGTGGTGTTGCTGCTGTTGTTGCTGCTGCTTTGCACTGTTCTCCCTTTCTCGTTCTCTTTCCCTCTCTCTATCCTGTTTTCTCTGGAGGTCTCTCTCTCTCTCCAAGTCTTTTTCAATTTCCCACTCTCTGCCAGGAGCGAGGCTGAGGACCGATGCTGGGGTAACTGGGGAGGTAATGTTGTGTCCCGCTGTGGAGGAAACAGGGACCATTCCTGCATACGGCATTCCTCTCCCCAACATTGACCCCACGCTGGGTGTCATCCCCCGGCTCAAACGACACACTTCCTGCTCCACATCTATCTCCTCCCTGTCCTCGCGCTCCCTTTCATTGTCTCTGACCCCCTCTTCCCCATCTCGACCTCCTCCAGGCGGCAAATCCAGATCCCAAGGTGGCACCAGAAGCCGGAGTGTTTGTCGGGAGACCCACACTGCCTGGGTAGCACCAGCTGATCCTCTGCCCTCCTCTTCGTCATCCACAGAGTGAGATCTTTCCTCAGACAGCAGGACACGGTAACGGTTAGCTACTGCAGGGTGTGTGTCCACCTGGGTCACCACGCCTTCTCGGTACCACTGCCACTGGCCCTCTGTGCCCTCCTCATTGCCAAATGGTACACAGACACGGGTGCCGATAGCAATTGGATGGACACCAGGTGGCGGGGCATCTAAGATAATGTCCACCACCCCTGGGGGGCTGTCATGTCGATAAGGATAGCGGCACATCGTCTTCTCCCCGTTCAGCTGCACCTCCAGGCTTCCAAATTCACCGCTGACCTTACGAACCACCCCGGCCCGGAACACCAAGTCTGAACTCCTCCCTTCATCTCTCGTTTCGCCTCCCCCTTCCTCATCACTTCTTCTCCTGAGCTGGCGGGCGAGGACACGTTGGTTCTTGAGCCCTTTGGCCAGGGCATCAGACAGCGCATCAGAGAGACTGGGTGGCTGGTGTGTCGACATCTGCGTGAGGGCGTGTGTGTCACCGACTACCTCAAGGTCAGCTGAGTGCTCGCTGGCAGTGTCTGTTGAGGAGCAGCGGGGCAGGGGGCTGGGCGACACTCGCTCGGCATCTCTCACCACTTCACCTCTTCCAGGCCTTTCCCTTTCCCCTCCCAGAGACAGGGTAGGGGGTCCAGGGGAGCCATCCTGGGGCCCGTCCCTGCCAGTGGTCCTGCTGTGGAAGTCGTCCATTAGGCTCCTACTCTGGCTGCTGCCATCAGGGTGAGAGACGCCGATGTCACTTCCCGAACCCGTTGACCCGTGGTTGATGACCCCGCCACAAAAAGGAAGAGGAGGGGGTGTGCTGGAGGAAGGGTTGCTATGGTTACCAGTAGTAGACGAACAGTGTTCAGAGGTGTACTTCTTCTTGGGAACGCGGGCCTTGAAGGTGGCGGTTTTCCGGCTAGAGGCGGGATTCGGGCTGTTGTTAGCGCTTGGTGTACTGCTGTTACTACAACTGCTACCGCCGCTGTCGCTGTGGCTGCCGCCGCTCACAGCAGACCTCCCTGATCTATCGTCCGAGGATGTCGAATATTTCCCAGAATCCATCACGAGCGACGCTGTCGTCTCTGGCAGCCCGTCTCTGTGAAGCTCCTCCCCTTCCGAAGTGTCCCGTGCTCTGATTGGCTCTGCCTGGGAGGACTCTGAGTGTGAATTAGAAGAAAAAGAGGGATGTGGGGATCTGCTTCTGTCTCTGTTCTCATCTGAGTCTCTCTTCTCCCCTCCTTCTGGGGCATCTCCCACTCCACGACGCTTCCCCCCTTTGGCCCGGGTGGAGGGAGGAGAGCGCCGGCCCTGCTTTTTTATCGGCTTCATCTTTTCATCTAGCTTGCCTTTTCTCCAAACAAGTCTTTTTATTTATTTATCCCAGAGATTCTCTTTGGCGTTTCTCTCTTGCTCTGCCTCAGTTTTTTTCTTCTTCTTCTTCTCCCTCCTTCCTATTCTCTCTATTTTCCTCCTCTGCCGGGGCCTCTCTCTCTCATCCTGTCTTGTCTTTGTTGCGCGACTTCGGCACTTGCCCACCTTATTCCAGAGACTCTGAAAGAAAGGGAACAGGGAGTGTGGGTTACTCATGTGGCAAACACATTCAGACATGCACAAAGCCCATTCACCACACAAATATAACAACGAACTGCACGGCTCTGAGACAAAAATCTGACTTATTTAAATCAAAATCAAACCTCCATGAAAATATTCAATGAGTGATATCAAAGTCTTTCAACAAAAGCATGGAAAAGGTGACTTTGTGATCCCGGGTGAGATAAAAACACAAGTAGCAAACAGTTAAACATTAATTTTAAGAAATGTATTCCCTGTTAAATGATGCACCACCGTACTAGAGTAGTAATGAATATGACTCATCTACAAATTCATTACACATTAATTCATTACATAACAGGTTCTACTCACATTACACAAGGCCTGCATCCATACCTGGTACATATTGAAAACAGGAGGCCATATTGTAAGGTAAACACAATTTCGACTTACAACACAGTATGGAAATAGTGAGAAGCACTTTGCAATTTGCCCAGACAAGCCTTTCTGCATGCACTCGTCTCACACACACACAAACACACACACACACACACACACACACACACACACACACACACACACACACACACACACACTACTTCTTGGCCGGGGCAGTAGAGGCGGGGGAATTCCTTCTTTGCTCGCATACTGAAACCCTCCCTTTCTCTCTCTCTCTCTTCTCTCTCTCTCAGTGGCGACCTTTATCTATGTATTTCAAAGCAGACTCAATCCGCCCCTACAAACTCCATTTCCTGTGGAAGACCATTACCTAACTTCCCGTTACTTTATTCCTCCCTCTCTCTCTCTTTGCTACTATTACACTTTCATTCTTATCCCCTGCCTGCGTTTCTCCTCTCTCTCTAATATTGATTTCTACCTCTCATCTCTCCCTTTCCTTGCTCTCCGTCCACTTAGTCTCTATCCTCGTTTTGTGCTGCAGTCGACCAGAAAAGCAGAGTTGTTCTGAATAATTGTTATTCCACACCAGAGTCATTCAGTATCGCTCTTAGCCATGCCAGAGTCATTCAGAATATCTCCTATTCCACACCGGACTCATTCACAGTTCTGCCTCCGTTTGGAAAGTAAAACAGATTGATTTTGCTGACTTGTTGAACGAGAGGCTGTTGTCATTTAACTGGTTTGTTTGCCGTGTGGCTGATACGCGCGGGACTCGCCTCGGGTCCTAGCTGCTGCTCGCTCTGCCTCATTTCTTCCAATACAAGAGTCTCCGCACGGCTACGAGTGCCAGAGAGATGTTAACAACAAGCGTATAAGAGGGGGTGAATCAAAACACCGCCTATATGCTCTGTCATCTTGTTGAGATTTCTCACTCCAACTGTGATATTCACTGTCAAAATGTTCTGGATTGACGTCTATCAAGGACCGCTCGGCGTGTCTGCTTGTCAGTGGTTGTCTGTTAACTTGCATGTCTGCTTGTCTGTCCCTGCCTCTACATCCATCCTCCCACCAGTCTCTTTCTCTCTCTCTCTCCCTCTCTGTGTGTGTCTGCCTGTCTCTTTTCCCTTTTGCTGCCTTCCTGTTTGTCTGTGAAGGCTCGCATTCATTCAGGTCCTTTTAATATCTGCCACATCATATCGGCTGGAGAAGAGAAATCCATTTTCAGAGATGAGTGCCGCCTGTCTCAAGGCCACACACGCACAGCAAACATCTATGTGATGATAGTTGATAGTGCACACAGACAGCCGGAGAGCTCGCAGCCATCAACTGAGCTCTATGTAAATCCCTATTTAGGACAGACAGCCGTAGAGCAGCCACCATAAAATAATTTGGCAGCGGGCCTTACTTGGTCACGGTGGAGGTATGCTACGCGTGTTTACTCAGTAGTGCACTGTGTACAACAGCTGGTGTCAGAGTCATGGGCCCGATGATAACAGCTCAAAGACGAAAACTGACGCAACTCACGCTCTGCTCTGTGAAATATGGAGCGAGGGCGGCCCGTATGGGATCCATAGCTGGCCCTCAGGTAGGGCTTAAAGATCAGGGTGACAAGTTCAATCGCACTTTATTTGCAGAACAGCGTGTTTTTATTTGGTTTACAGGTTCACATGAATGCATAGTTACCATGTCGGTCGGGCAACACATGAGCTTACACGAGTCATGTGAGGTGACAAAAACAGAAACTGCTGCCTTTCTGGGGCTTTTTTTTTACACATCATCAAGCTCAGGACAGTCCAGGTTTAGATAATGGGTTAACCGCCTTTTTGAACTAATGACAGCTCATGCAAAATACAACTGATTATGATGACAACGCATGCAGCCTTAATGCTTATAAAACTGAAGCATTTTGTGACATAAATTCACTACAATTCTGCAAGAGTTCAGCAGTGAACTTTAGCAGATCTGTCAGTCCCTTTTGCTTTATTAACATTCATGTTTAATGGTATTTTAAACCAAACTGGAAGCCATTTAAAACTTTTATCAGTGAAAAAAAGTGCACAACAGGATCTTTGTAAGAAAAGAAAGAAGACAAGAGCCTGGCTGTATAAAATGTATTGACTCAATCGTCATGCAGGGGAGATAACAGCTGTTAACTTCAACCCAGACGAGGCCTGAAGCACGAAATGCAAAATTAAACAAAAAAAAAACTACGGGAGGCGATGTCGTCACCTCTGGTTTAGCTGGATAGTACCGAGTATGTGTCAAGCCCTCGTAGTACCGCGATTACTACCAGTTTCACTCCACAACACAGCGGCAGGCCGAGGCGTGCAGCGAGCAGGCCTCACAGGCTACACACACACACACACACTCACACACACACGCAAGGCCGCTTGGAAAATCCTCCCCCTGCGCTGTCACCGGGAAATAACCGGTTTAACGGGCGTACTGACCCCTTAATACCGCGTAACACCGCGCACACACACCGACACCCCCACCCCGTGTGTTGCATGACGGCGTGAAACGTCCCCGGGAGCTGACAACTTCTGTCAAACACACACAAACAGCGCAGAAAGTCGAGCAGCCCGGCCCATCCGAAAGTGACAGTCGCTTCAAAATATCGCAAAAAAGAGAAGCTAACTCACACACACACACTTTTACCCCCATTTGCCCCCCCACATCAACCACCCTGGGGTAACTTTGCCCCCCCTTCCCTCCTCCTTCCTCTCCTTGTCGTCGTTTACATTGTTGCAAACAGCGACACACAACAAAGTGACAACAACACGAAGCTACAAAGTATCCGAGCGCAAGGCCCCTCTACACACACACACACATTAATTCAAAGGGCCACGTTGATTCATGAAAAAAAGAGGAAGAAAATGTGCAAGAGAGCAGAAGAGGAGACGGAGGAGGAGGTGGTGGAGGAGGAGGAATGACAAAGCGAGGAGTTTTTCGAGGTTTTGATACGAGAAAAACGGAAAAAAAATAACAAGTTGTTCTCGGAAGTCCGGCGGCAGTTATGGCGTTGAATTTATTTCTAGTGGAAAAGTTTCAAGCTCACTATGTCTAACCGCACCGCTCCCTTTTTTTTCTTTTTTTCCTCTCTCTCTCTCTCCCCAATCCGCCCTCTATGTGCTCCTCTCTCCGTGCTAATGTGAGGGGGGGTAAAAAAAAAAAAAGAAAAAAAGACGCTCCTCTCTGCTAACACTGTTTGTGGCCAACAGTAAACACGAACAGCGTTAGCAAGCTCGGCCAAAAGCACAACAAGCCCCACTGCAGTGCTGCAGGAGAAAGATTTGTGGGCAGCTTATACTCACCAGAGCCAACACAGCACCCCGGTGTGATCCTCTGCCGAGTCCGCAGGGTCAAATAGGGCAGGGGGGCCTGTCGTCCGCAGCTGCCAATTAGCGGCCGCTCATGTTTCTCCGGCAAAGCAACTTAAAAGGAGGAAAAACTACTGCCCTGTACATTTCTACACTACAGTCGCAAAATGGTGAATGAAGCCCCGAAGCCTTGACAACCAGCCCGGGCGGCCAATCGCGGCGCACGAACGCGTACAGTAGCCAATAGGAAGGCGCGGAAGGGCGGAGGGGGCGGGGCCACGTGTCAAAGTGAAAATGACTGACGGCGCGGTGCGGCCAATCAGCGTGTGGGAAAACACAGAACAGCTGTTGGGAGAGCGAGGCTGCGGCGGCCAATGAGGCTCCTCCGGAGGCGGGACTTCGACTTCCACACGGGCACGCAGGACAGGGAATGAAATCTTTTCTTTTCCTTCTGCTTCTTCTTTTCATCCCCTCTTCATTTGTCTGCAAACGCCAGGACGGGTGGAGATAAAGCAAAAAAAAAAAAAAAGGTGGGGAGGCTGAGTGTGTTTTTTATTTTAATTTTCAAGTTTCAGCAGACTTAAAAAGCACTGGCATGACATTATCAGATTTAATACAGATCAATATGTCATGTCCTAAGCTGTCTCATATATACAGCTGCAAACTGACACTTCAGCAATGCTTAACTCTGTATGTGTGTGTATGTGTATGTGTGTGTGTGCTGTGCAGGGTCCCCACTGAGGTCCATGTGAGCCACAGGTTGACTGTAGTTTCAGGGAAGCCACAAAGAACACCAACTCCCAAATTCTCAGTCTCTCCTCTCTCTCTTTCTCTCTGTCTCTCTCTCTTCCATCCCTCTCCTGGCTAATCAGAGGAGCTCTGAGGAGCACAGCATCCCTAAGTCCCGCCTCCTCAGCCAATCAGGGCCCCTGCTGGAGGCTGTACGTCACCAGAGCAGCGTGTGATTGGGCGAGAGGCCCGGGGTCTGCAGGCCAATGACCGAGTGCTGTGGTGAGGTCATTATGCTTGTTGCCATCAGCTTGGCCAAACAGGAAGAGTGAAACCCCAGTGAGTAAGTTGGTCCAAACGTGGGATTATGGCTCCTAAGAGAGTGACCCATATACACCGTGGGCCTCCCTGCACACACACACACACTCGCTGTGTGTACGCAGGGAGGCGTGCATGTGTGTCACAGCAGGTACAGACTGTAATACACCGAAGAATACAAAACAACATGCAAACAGGATGAAAAAAAGAGAGCGAGAAATACAGTTAGACAAGCATGAGTGCACACAGTCACACACAGATACGTGCCCGTGCAACACACACACACACACACTCACTCAAAGGCGACACAGTGGCATCCCGCTGTGATTTCATAAGACACTAATGGTGTGTGGATTGCTATGTAGCAGTGCGACATGCTGTTTCTATAGCTTACAGGCACAGATGGCGAGTTTGGTCAATGATGATACAGAGCTGGCTGGTTGCGGCATTGCAGTCTGCCTGGCGTGCGCACACACACACACACTAGCGGGTACACTTACCACAGTCACACACAACTGGGCGCACGCATACAAGCAAGCACCTACACTCACATGCACAGGCGCAGTGGAGTTAGAACATGCCTGGGCGTTACATAAGCTGTACGTGTACTGGAGCACACACACGCACACACACACACATACACACACACACACACACAGAGCCCAACCCGATGCAAGCACACACACATTTACACACTCTTGTGTATACTGTGCAGGCTATACAGCCTCTCTGAGCATGCAAACATACAGACAAGCACTGTTGCACGTACAACAAAGTACAGGACGGGTTTATTATTAGTATGGAGTTTGCAGAGGCAATCCCTCCACACACACACACACACACCCAGGCAGACACAACCTCAGCATTTATGTATTTACTGTACACATTACATGGCTGTAACATGTACAACTTGTGACTCATAATTCTGTGAATATGCATCACAAACACACACATTCACACACACATATGCGTGTTAAGTGCAGAGTGAGTGGGATCTCCAGACATCTCCCACACCCCTGATAGTGAAGCACTGCAGTCTCTGTCTCTCTCCCTCTAACTGACTGCTCATTCACCGTAGACGAGTGTGTATTCAGAAATGTAGGGCGAGTACAAGCGAGCACGCAACTTTGAGGGGCGGCTGGTTTCATAAGGCGCCGCCGAGAGACGTTAGAGAGAGGAGGAGACCTGAGATTTAAGTCTGAGAAAAGCTTCGGGACGAGACTGGAAATGAAAGTGCGACACTTCGGTGGTGAAAAACGTTGAAGTGAGACAAACAGCGGAGAGAATTATGAAAGATAGTCTGCCGCAAGAAGACAAAGAGGGTCAAAGAGACAGACAGGAATCAGGCGAGGCGACAGAAAGAAGAGACAAAAATGGCCAGAGAGGCAAACTGCCAGTGATTTTCTTTTTTTTCCTCCTAATGAAGTCGAGCTGTTTGTGAATGAGTGCCATAAATCCGCCCGGTATTAGCACCTCTGAGCACTTTCTAAGAATGAGGCGGAGAGCTGTGGCTAAGCCCCCCAATCCCAGTCACTTTGTACTTCATGCATTACGGCCACTTAACTGCTAAACAGCTCCGGGGACCCTGCTCTGTACCTGACCCAACACTCTAACGCTCTCTGGTTCGAGTGAGAGTGCGCGCTTTAAAAAAAGAACAAAAAGCGAGAGTGAGAGATGGGCCAGATGAGTCTAACTCGACACTTCTCGGCGGCCCCAGCCAACATTTTGAGGTTGAGTAGATGTACAGTAGATTGAACAGGCTGCACCTGCTGTGAATAATGAAACCTGAGATGAGTGTGCAGATGCTCAGAGCCGCTGCCTGCGTGATTAATATGAGTCGTTCTCGGCATCTTTACGGCGTAAGATGAATAAGCTGTTTCCCAAATTCATTTTTACACAAATACTGTACTATCAGAATTAACGCTGGCCGTAAACAGAAAGGGAAGTGAAGCGTGCACCGAGTGGCGACCTGCAGTTTTTCAACTACTTTCAAATTTCCCAAATTCACACACGTGTGGCTGACACGGTTGAAAGCTGCAGAGCGAGCGAGTGAGTTGCCCTTGAGCGAGACTGCACTGTCAACTGCTGCTTCCAAGGTCAAGACCAAGGTCGACCGTGTAGCTAAACCTTTAAGTCGAGGTGCAGTGGCTTATGGGAAGTTTAAACATCTGCAATTTCAAGGCCAAATTACTGATGTGGACTGTGTGATTTGGTCACAAAGCTTCAGAGCTGTGGTGGAAGACATGCTCATCTTCTTCACATAAGTTAAAGCAATAACAACAATAATAACAAACTAATAATAATAATAATAATATTTGTGTTACACATAAAAGGTTCATCCATTCTGACTTGAAGTAATCTCAGCAAACCACCACGAGCAACAAGCTGCAACACAACGCTGACATATTTAAGTTGATATGTGGAGCAACATCTTCGGTCTCTACCTGCTCCTGAGGGAATCATCTGGCTCTTTAGCTGCTAAATGTTTCATCATATTCACCAGCTAGTGGCCAACTGCGTCTGTCGGCTGCTCGTTGCCGAGCAGGTGGCCACACTGGAGTTTTTTCTCTGCAAACAGCTGCCAGCAGCTGAAAACGATGCAATGAGAGGGAGCTGAAAGGGAAAAGCTGCAGCCTGAAGTTAGAATGACGAGCTGAAACTCACCATTTCAAAATGAATTCATGAATGAGGTTAAGTTAAATTTTAGTTCATGATCTTGGTCTGCAAAGTAACTATTAAATATAATTATTTGAAATATGCAGGTCTTCTTTGCTGCAAACAAGTAAATCAAGCTTGATGTAAAACTCTTTTGTCAGCTGTTGTTTCCAAAGTCAAGAATGTGTTTTCGAGCTCCAATTCATTGAGTGAATGAACACAAATTGTTTCCTTCGTGATAGATTAATTTATTTTTGTGTCTCTTCATTGCTCTTTTGATCTCGTTTCACGTAAGAAAGGCAGAAGTCTCTTTATTTCACCGCTCTTCCTGTTCCATGTTGTGCTGAATATCAACACGTGTCCACCGACAAAATGAGAAAACTGGACAATTTGATTTTGGTCGCTGGCAATTTTGAAATTTACTTGATTTAATCATTTTCCAGTGTGGAGATACAGAACAACACACAAATTTTTTAGAAGAGATCTTTGAATATTTGTGTGTGTGCCTCGCTCCCTTCATGGATACCTCTAACTAAAACATCACTTCCTGTGCAGCCTGATGTTTCTCGCAAATCAATAAATCAGGCACCAATTTGTTTCCACTTCACTTTGCATATTTCTTGGAACCGCTGTTTTATCTTCTTTAACCGCGATGTGAAAAATAGGTTAGTTTAAAGCGTGTTTGGACTCACTTGTTAAACTTCCTGGCCTGTCTGCAGGGAGACAGCGCCATCTTCACTTTCCTCTTTCTGACATCACCTCATCAGCTTTGCTTTTAACTTGAAGGTTTGAACACCATCACTTATTTCAAATTAACACATCAATGTCATGTTTTATTACATCTATTGCACCATCCTTTCACATTTTATTATAAATGATATATATATATTGATGTATTTTTGTGTATTAAATCATTTTACTGTTTATATTTGCGCTATTTTTTAAAAATCAGCGTATGAGTAACATGAAAATGACTAATCTGTATGAAAAGTGGAGAGCAAAAAAAATCCATCAGCAGTCATTTTTGTCTGTAGTTTTCAATATTGGTTTGAAGGAAAGTACTTCCTAATAAAGACACCAGACTGAGCTGATAGATTAGTCAGACCTGAGGGGAAATCAGACTCACTGTTTTTAAATGCTGCCAGGTTTGTGTGGAAAAACGCCGTCAGCGGTGACACTTTTTCATTCATTGTTTATGATGGTTCAATTTGATTCACTCCTACAGTTTCCAGCACGGTGGCATCAACTGCTCAGAAGATGGCGCTGTTTCTCCTCCGACTGAAACGCTGACCTGGAATAAAGTGGTTCGAAACTTTCCTCATTTCAGCCGCTTGTGTTTTGTTTCCATCGAGGACGCTGCTGAAGTACGACTGATAGATCTGATTCACAGGCAGAAGAAGCAAAACGCTCAGAACTAAAACTAC
>JBAJHX010000040.1:18265326-18288011 GCA_037176925.1 Amniataba percoides
TCGAGGACGCTGCTGAAGTACGACTGATAGATCTGATTCACAGGCAGAAGAAGCAAAACGCTCAGAACTAAAACTACATCGATTATCAGCTGATATTTTACATTTTCAGCCATTTTAAGATGAAAAGTAAATGGAGGTAATACCAAGGAGGCTTTATGCTGGGTTTATTTTAATTAGAAGGGTTAAAAGTGTCCTTATTGGCTGAGAAAGTCACCATTTTGTTCTTTTATTTTGGCCTCGGTTTTGACTTTGAGATTGATTGTTGTCGAGTGCAGTCGTCTGATTGAACAGTCCGATCTATTGTTGGCAGACTCTTCGCGTATTGAAACACCTCCGGCTCTTTTGGCTCCTCTCTGGGGGTCCGGGCCCTCGAGCTGAGAGCTATCGGAGGAGAAGGTATTGACGAGCCAACAGATCTGAGCAGCGTCTCCCCGTGACTCCTGCAGATAATGAATCCTTATTACCGAGGAGGCTGCTCTGCCGGCTCACTGAGCCGCGAGGACAATCTGCCTCCAGAAATACACTCACACACCGGCCGCCGCCGCTCAGGTACTCGACTGTCAGCATGTAATCCTCCACACACACACACTGACTGAATATCTGCAGTGAGATCGGCTTCAATTCAGCTTTTATTCTGGTGTCTGTCTTTAAAATAAGATGAGTTTTTCTTCTATATTTTGCGTTACTTCATAACTTATGTCCTTACACAGTTAATAACCTCCTATAAGAGTAATGATAATAATGTGAAATAGTCTGAACTCTTATCATGAAAGTAACTGTAAGTGGAGTGAGGAAAGGAAAAGAATCGAATAACATGAACAGGAAAGAAAGGACGGTAATATCACTTCTTAGGCCTATTTAAAGGTGTAACGAAGAGGATTTGTCAGTTTCTGTTTGCAAAGACAACAACGAGCTTACGGTCTGACAACTGGTCCCTTCGTTTTTACAGAGTCACCTCACGACCAGAAACAAAGTGAGCAAAGGAAACTCAGAAAACACAAGCAGACACACCAGAAACTTTTAGCTGAGCATATGAGACTGTGACTGTTGAGATGATTGTTATTGGAGTTTATACATTGCTGGCTTTTTGTTTGCTTTTTTAAAGAAAATCCTCCTACTCACTAGGATACTTAAATAGAAACATTAATGATTTTTGATATATGATATATTTTTATACTAAATTATAGATTATTAATTGAATATGATTTGGTCTCAAAATGTCTAGAAGTGTACAAAAATAGTTGATTTTATATATATATAATTTGAATAGATAATTACATCTTTTTTGATTCTCATCAAATCATCTTTCTCATTATTTCAATAATTGGCAACTTGATTATATATATATATATATATACATACATACATACATACATACATACATATATATATATATTTTTTTTTAAATAATCTCTCAGCTTCTTTGTTTTCAAGCAAATATACATCTATAGTTTATTGTGGCTGCCCTTACATATCTACATGAAGTCAGTTTCTCACTCAGAGAGTCAGTATATAACTGATATAACAATAATCAAATGTTAAATGAATCATGTGCCTCACCAGGTTTTAAATGTTGGCGGTCTGGAGTTTCGCTGGTGAAAGTGAAGGCGGAGTCCCAGCAGGGGTCCGGCAACAATGCATGATAATTAGCCTTCTGTTGTGATCTGCTTTCTGTCTCGGGCTCTCTGGACCGTGACCTCTGACCTCGTCCCACAGCCAGACAACAATCCCGCTCTGCTGGAGGCCAAACAGCCCGTCAATCAGCCTCCTTTCTAAACACGGCCCCCATTAATGCCCCGAAACAGAGCGCGGGGACGAGCGTGGAGGGGAGGATGAGAGTGAAACACTTCAATGATTAACAGGATTTTAAAACTGAGAAAACAAAGAGACTGTAAATGCGAGGAAAGTAAAGAAGATGACATGTGTGGGTACAAAGAGAGGAGGTGTTGCAGTCAGATACGGGTGATGTAGCTGCTTCACAGATAACATTTAACTCGAATGTCTACAAAAGGAAACCAACCTCTGCATGGACCTCCATATCTGATATCTCACCTGTAAAAAAAAACATAAAAATGAGTCAAAATTGCCCTTTAAGGTGGAAAAATATCACAAGAAGTAGAGTAACTAAAGAAGCGAGTTTGGCTGTCAGATGGTGACAAAATTCGCCTACCAGCTAATAAATTCACACAATATATATCTTTAAACAGTACAGAGACCGATGTGTAAAAATGAAAGTTCAGCATTATAAGGGGGGGCTGAATGTTTCTTGGAGCCGTGACTTTCTGGAGTCTCAGTTGGTTGCCTGGTAACCACGCCATTATATTTTCACACTTCATTTTTTTGTGTGAATTAAAGGAATGTATGGAAGCACATTTCCACCAATGTGATGAAAAAAAAATCATATAAGTTCCTTACTTATGACTTATGTACATTGAAATAAATAGTTAGTACCTCAAAATAATGACAGCTTCTCAAAATAGTCAAACAGGCGTCATTTTGAAGTCACTATTTTATACCAAGTCATTATTTTAAGCCATTATTTTAAATATTATTTCATCATTTCAAGATAAATAAACCATTATTTGATGCACTAAGTCTTTATTTTAAGATATTAAGTCATTATTTTGAGATAATAAATCATTATTTTTAGATACTGAGTCACAGTAATTATTTTGGTGTATGAAGTCATTATTCAGAGATAAATAAGTCATCATTATTTCACATTAAATTTACTGGCAGGGTATTTGTTTCATCACATGGTTGGAAATCAGCCTCTATAGATTTAGATTACATATTAAATGTTGATTATAGGGCTTTAGAGGTAGAGGTTAAAGTAACTGTTTTCCAATTTTACTAAAGCTAACCACCTGCTAACTTCACATTTAACAAGTTAAGCTGTTTTATTATAGTTTGTAAAACAAATTAAATAGCAGTGTTCATTTTTCCCTTTAACCCACCAAAGCAGAAATCTGTTATTTAAGGTAATTAAAGAGCAGGAGAACATGAAAGCATGAAAACATGAAAGCATGAAAACGCTTTAATATTTCCATCATTTACCTTCCATACAGGAGACTTTTTCCTCAGTAAGTTTCCAGTCTGAACATGAATGTGTGTTTACATGTTTGAGTCAACAAACTAAAGGCAAACACTCAATTATCAAACCATCCAGGCCTCACACCACCAGCAGCCCCTGACAAATCTCGCGAGATAAAAAATAAACGTGAAGATGTACAACCTGAAGCGGACAGCAGGGGGAGCCAGAGCTTCAGTGACAAAACAGCAGAGACTTTGGCTTCTTCCTGCAGCAGTCTTTAAAGTTTATCAGCTGACATACATAACAACATAAATCAACTTTGTTTGATGAACTTCATATTGAAACATAAAGAGGTCTTCTTGAAGCTCTGTTTGTCTAAAATCTGTACACAGATATGAGTAAGAGTTTAGATAAAAGGCCAGAAAAGCATAAAACTGTATAAATAACTACATTGTACTTTCATTAAATGTACATTAAGATTTGAGTGTCACATGTAAACCTGCAGCTTCAGACCATCTGAGGAGGAAAATAACAGAAACACGTTTTTTTTAATGTGTGGAGATCTTTAATGTCTGAGGGCTGTTTCAGAGGATTTCCCCTCCAACAAACTGTGAACTTGTGATGTTTCTGCACGAGCTGGCAGCTATTTTCACAAGAGATTAATCACTTGAGCCATTTTTTTTGTTTGAGCAGGAATCCACTGGTCCTGGCCTCTCTAATGTGAATATTTGCTGTTTTTATTGGCCATCTGTGGTTGTAAACTGAATGTCTTTGGGGGTCTTACAGTCGGTTGGACAAAACAAGCCATTTGAAGCCATCGTTTCGCCTTCAGGGAAGCCGCAATGGGGATTTTTTTCTGCTTTCTTACATTTTATAGACCAAATGTTGGCCACATGGGAGAAAAAGTACAAAATATCATCATTATCTTCATCAAAAACATCAGAATACCTGAACACCAGTTTTAAAAACAAAGTGAGACCTGATAAAACGTAAACCAGCATGTGAGGGGGCACAATGAGTCTGATTCAGATCACGAGACGGAGCAGAAGACAAACCCACGTCGAGAACGGAGGAGATGTGCCAGTCTGGTGAGTAATTAAAACTTCCATGTCGGCAGACGTTAAAAAAAAAACAAAAAAAAAAAACACGAGGTGGGCAGATCACTGAGGTGTCATCTGGTACACAATTAGCATCACAATTATCAGAAGTTCTCAGGGCAGTCGTGAGTAATGCTGACGATCTATGAGGTGTGTTTATTCTGCTGCTGTGCTCACAAACAACTGCTCCAGATCTCATATAAAGTGGAAATATATGATTAAAATACAAACACATTTATGTTGAGTCCTTGTTTTCCCACTATGCGACACCACGTGTAACAAAACTGACCTGAAGCTGCAGTAAAGGACATTTCTCCCATCTGAATTTATACAAAGAAATGAAGTGAAAACTCAACAAAGACCAACAGAGAAAATCAGAAAAGTCACAAGGTCTTCTCTCGCTAGAAAGTTGACACAAACATCTCTCCTTCCTCCTGAATTATTTCCTTTGTCATGACCGAATCCTTTCCCTCCATCAAGGTCTTTTTGTTGCAGCTGTCTCCCAGACGGAGACAAAAAAAGAAAAAAAAAAAAACCCGAATCCATCACAGGCCTATTGTGAGCAGAATTGAGAATGCTTATCCCTGGATGGCTTTTCTTTCATAAAATGTGCCAGGACTTTGACAAGTACAAAGTACTTGACTTGCTGTTGACATGACTTGAGTCATGAAGCATTCACAGAGAGAGAGAGACAGAGAGAGAGAGAGAGAAGAGAGAAGAGAGAGAGGTGGGTTGAGCATGACGAGCCTGCAGGGTGTTGAATAAAAAAAAAATCACCAACATGAAAGAACATGAGTGTGTGGAGAGGTGTTTCTTTTCTAGAAATGAATATAACTGAAGCCAAATTCTCCTGGAAACGACTGATAATCGATGCATCTAATCAACATGTTCATTAGATGTGAAACTGATGTGTTACTTCTTCCAATTAGATCCTCTGAATCAATAAAACGTCAGAAAAAAAAAAAACTTTCCTGACGCCTGAGATGATGTCTAGAAATTTCTTGTTAGGCCAAACAACAGAAATAATATTCACAAAACAGAAAAGAAGCAAATCTTCACAGATGAGAGATTGAAACGAGATGACGGATGATTATTACATTAAAGGATTAAAGGTTTCAGCTGCAGGTCATAATTTCCCTTAAATGTCTTCTACTTTGTGCACCTTAAAACTCAAGTAAGACCTGAAAATGGGCAAATACGTTCCTTTTTTGCTAAATTGTTTCTCAAATGAAGTTTGGAGGAATAAATGAAAGAAAGACACAGAAGCTGATGTCCATTTTTTACCTTTTTTAATGAACCCTGATTATTGTTTAATTACAAATGAAGATGAACAGATGAAAGAGAAACAGAAGTACAGGCGGTTCCTCCGTGATGAAAAGTCTCCGTCTCTCCTCTGGAGTGACAGCTCACCGTGGGGGTGGATGTGAGGAGAGACTGAGGCGACCAGAGAGGACAGGGGGGTGGGGGCATTTCAAATAATACAATGGTTAAACAGTACAAAGCTCTTTTTTTCTTACAGAATCCTCCAAAATGGAAAAAAATATATATACACAACATCAAAAAATGAAAACAATAGTTTCTTCCCCTGCTGTATATCATGTGGGGATTAAGTGACCCTCCTCTTGTCCATGGCAGCATGGTTATAAAATCAGTGTGAGTAAAAAACATAACAGAAAAAACAAAAAAAGAGACTGCACTGAAGCCAACTAGTTGAAGTGCAAAAACTGGAACAAAAACTCACAGAAAACCAGGAATTCATGGAGAGATGGGGCCAAGGCAAGAGGGTACAAAAGAATCAAAAATAGTCATGTTAATAATATAATAATTACAAGAGTAACAGTAATATATCTGAAAAAATACAGAAGAAAATGAAGAACAGCGTCGATGAACTCGAAGGGGTGTAAATATCAACGCGGTGGGGAAACAGTTTTTCTCTTGTGTCTCGTTTGTGAAGCCACGACAGGTGAGGCAGCTCGGTGCAGCGGGTCAGACTTTTCTTCACCAGACACTTTAAAGTCCCCGAAAACGACTCTGCTGGCATCTCCTGTGACGATAATGTTAACGGGACAATTAGAGGGATGGATGCTGGAGTTTTTTTTTTTAAGTGCCTGGTGAAAAAAAAAATCATAATTTTCAGAAACGTGTGTTTAAGACATGAGGGAGGCTGCATCTGATTGGACGACCTGGACGTGATAACTGAAGGTAAAACTGAGTGGAGACTTTATCTGGTCGATCTAAACTGTGTCGTGTAGTTTGTGTGTGTGTGTGTGTGTGTGTGTGTGTGAGTGGATGGCATAACTATAGAAACCGCACATTCACACACACAAGCACACGTACACACCGAGGAGAATGAGCGAGTCAGATTATGGGAAGTCCCTCTCTCTCCACTCTGGTCTGAGGTTTTGTGATGCCATTTCCTCTGTGTGAGTGTGTGTGTGTGTGTGTGTGTGTAAATGTGTGTGTAGTCGCTATGGTTTGCCGTCTACTCCAGAGAGACTGTGGGGGTGTCTGATGTCACGTGTGATGTCATGTTTCCCTTTATTCTAGCCACAGTAAAGCCTCACTCTAACCAGGACGCTGTGTGTGTGTGTGTGTGTGTGTGTGTGTGTGTATGGGCAGGGTTCAGACCAGCCCATACACACACACTCTCAGTTCACACAAAGCAGCTCGAGTCCACAGTCCGCGCTCAAACCAAAGTCCACTCATATCAGCTGCTTGTCTGCATCGTCCAATCAGAATCAGCCTCCCCTGAACAGGCGAGCTCGTCGCTGCTCCCTGTTACGGCCCGCGCCTTTTTTTTTTTTTTAAGCAGATCAGGGTCAAACTGTTCACCAGCCCAAAATGTTGCCATGAACCTTATTTACCTTTCTGTCCTGGTCTGTTAAGCCCCACCCGGCTGCTCCTCCGGGGGGACGTCGAAACAAACGCACCCTGCTAACAAGGTAAAGGCGACTCGACCCGGCCCTGCTTAAAAGCTTCTGCTCGCTCATTTCTCCTCGTCCCGTCACACCCTCCGTCCCCTGAATACACAATAACTGTTTTTTTATTATTTTCACAATATAAATATAAAACTCTGATACCGGCGGCCTTTGTCTGCAGCTCAACGGTCAAGAGAAGGCAAGGGTGAGAAGGCAAAGGCTGAATTATACTGGTAATAATATGCCCATTAGAATATATACATATCTTTACCATTAAAAATAGTAGGATTTTCCTGATTTGTATCAAATGACCATATTGAAATATAATATTTGAATTCAATATATATTTGAATAAAATATATATGTGTAGATTTACTTATTCTGTATTTCTCTTTTACAAAAACAGAAGGCATGGTGGTACTGTGTACTGAGTGAGATAAAACATTTTGCTGGGGGTATCTGATAAAACATGTTGGCTTTTAAAAAAGGCACAATCTTATTTGGAATCGTTTGTTCGTTAAAATGGGCGATGCAATGTCCTTTTTCCTGTTTTTTTTCCTTCTTCCTTTTAAACTATATGAGTAAAATGTCACAAAAATAAGTTGTTTCTCGATATCTCAGTGAAGGTTTGCCTGAGTTAACCATGATGTTCGTTCGTTACATGGTTCCCGCTCCCCCCCCCCAGAACAACATCGGTTTCAACACGTGAACAGGAATCGGCTATCATCTCCCGGAATACAGAAAGTCCTCACATCACTGCAAATGCCCTAAAATACTGTCCGTGTCATTTACGAGGCACAAGCATCCTTTGACAGAGAGAACACAGTCTTGAAAGGGGGAAAAAAAAAAAAAACGGGGGGAGGAAGGAATGCAGAAGAGAGCTGTTGATCTGTACGCTTGAGGGAGAAAACGTCGCGGACGCCCTCAGAACCTCCTCAGAGATTGTGCGAAGTCGAGCGGGGACACGAAGAAAGCTGAGATGCCCCCCCACCGCTCCTCTGCATCCTCCAGCACACACATTTCGTGAAACGAGTGTGTCTGTAATTACAGCCTCGCTGCTTCCTCCTTGCTTCCTCAACATGTGAAGAGAAAAAGGAGAGAAAAATCCGGCGCTTTTCTTGCAGACCCGGGTGTTTTTTTTTCTTTTTCTGTACAGTTTAAACCACGTCCGTAATTTGTCGGCTGACAAATGTCCACGTGACGGGTCAGAAGTCGACGTCAGTTCATCAAAAAAACCTTCCTCCTCTTCGACTCACGCTTAAGTTTGAATGTCCTTTAAGATGTACAACCCCACCCTCGTTTCATGTCTTTATTCACTGTAGTGAAGGAGCTGAGGACGAGGAGAGCGCTCCGCTCCGCTCCGCCCGCTCCTGAAGCAGTCCCATAGTCTCCGAGCTGTTTCCTGGAGAAAGGACTGACTGGAGTTCTTTCTAATCACCTCTTGAAAAGAGGGAAAAAAATCCCCCCCTTCAGTCTGCAAGATCTATCAGACAATGTCTATGTTGTTTTTTTTCTTTTTGTAATTTTTCTTTGTGCTCACTGCCCTCCATCTTGTAAACGACTGCATTGTGATGGTGCAGACAGAGAGGCACTTCTGTAATCTCTATCAGGGCTGTTGAAAGTGTTTTTAGTAACATTAGGGTCTGTCTGTTAGGCTGAGCACAAATGAGGGGAGAAGAAGAGCAGGGAAGTGAGGAGGAGGAAAAGAAGGGCTCGCCACCTTCGAGTGAGCCAGCTGTGGGCGAGAGGTTCATCAGATGTACAGCTGTACAGTTCAGGCTGCCGTGGTGCTCTTTAGGATGAGTGTGATTTGTGTCGCTGTACCAGATAAACAACAAAAAAGTCCCATTGAAAGACGTAATCTGGGCACAGGCGTGAAGTGAGGTGATCCCTGGCAGACTTGTGGCATAAACTGGCACTATGAGGAGGCTTTTAAAAGGCAATGTGCAATTCCTAAGAGACATGAAGAAGCAGACTCCACCTCTGCAGGGCTCTCGTGTTAGAAATGGGACAGAAGTCAATATACAGATTAAGTTTGATTATCTCTTAATGTGAAGGTGTCCCGCCTTGCAGTACGTTAGAGGCTACACAGGCACATCTGTGTTTTACGGTTCTACGTAGGCCATAATGTCCGGTGGCTGCTGACTGTTCTGACCACAGGAGGTGTTGGTATGACACAAACCTGAAAGGCGATCATTTTTCTTTCTTTTTTTTTTACAACTTAGTGAATATGTAGATGTTTCCTGTGTAGGTAGTTATATAGTTTGGTGTTTCCTAATTGAAGGAACTTGTAGAACTGTGAGGTCAGTGAAAAGTGAGTCCTTTAATTATTGCACAAAAAAATATAATTTCCTACATATGATCCATGTACATACTCATATATAAACTGAGGGAGTGTTTACAGTCGCCTTTCAGTTCAAACCTGCTCTGTTCACTACAGCTGGACAGAAACCACGAGGCATTATGGTCTACATAAAACTCATCTGTTGAGAGGTGTGTGTTTTGTATGAGTAGGATGCTGTGTGTGTGTGTGTGTGTGTGTGTGTGTGTGTGTGTGTGTGTGTGTGTGTGTGAAGCTCAGCAGCCTGTGTTTTCCAGAGACAGCTGTGCCGTGGCCCTCTGCAGCTCTGAGCTCGCTCTGCGCTGGGTGGGAGGTGGTGGCAGCATCATCCCCAAAATAACACCTCTTCCTCCCCCGTTCTCCACCTCCCCCACTCTCCTGCCCGCCTCCTCTCTCTTCCCCTCCGCCTCCTCCTCGGCCCTCACTTTCTTGTCCTCCGCCTCGTCCCTCTCGCCATCCGCCTCCATCTTCTGGTCTTCGCTCCAGCGGCGTTTGAAGCGGAGCTTGAGCGGGATGCAGCGCGTGCCCCCGGGGCTGATGGGAGCCGGCTGACCCGGCTCGCTCTTCAGGCCAATCAGAGGGAAGGGAAGGCCGCCGCCGCCGACGGGGGGAGTGGCGGGAGTCTTGAAGACCTCCTCATCATCTTCGGGGTCGTCGTGCGGCGGGGCGGACAGGCTGCTCCCGTTTCCGTTAGCTCGGTGATGGTTGTTGAGCTGGTGGTGGTGGTGGCGAGCTGTCGGGGTGAAGATGTCGCCTTCATCATCCTCGTCATTGTGATTAAGCTCGTCTTCCTCGCTGATGTCAGTCACCTCCACCTCTTCCTCTGACTCGATGTCTGATATGGGCTCCACCTGGAGGGGAAGAACGTTTTATAACATTTTAATCATCACCCCGACAACATGTTAATAATTATATGTTTAAATTACCGAGAGGCATTTCTTTGTGTGTGTGTGTGTGTGTTCTCAGTCTCACCTTGATCTTGGGGGGTCCTGAGTTGTTTATTAGACTGGACCCTGTGAATGAGGAGGACTGGCTGGAGGAGGAAGAGGAAGCCAGTGAGCTCCCTGATTCCTTCTGCTTGCGCCCGAGTGGAGGCGGCTGCAGCTTGAACTTGAACGGTGACGGGTGCTGCACCTCCTCCCCGCCTCCCGGCTGCTGGCTGAGCGAATGGGAGAGCGGCAGGGGCGGGCCGTGGAGGTGATGGGTGGCCGGCTTCTCCAGGGTGGGGCGGTGGGGCTGAGGGATGACGATGTTGGGGTAGTGGAGGAAGGCTCGGGGGCTGAGGTGGTAGTTGTAGACGGACTGGGTGTGGGCCTGCAGGTAGTGCTTCATGTCTTCAGGGTTGAAGGAGAAGTGGGAGCCCATCATGGGGGAGGACAGGGAGGGGGAGGGGGTGTAGGGTAGGTGGGGGGTCGGGGTCATGGACAGGGCTGGGGACAGAGTTGGGGCCAGGAGACCCCCGGGCAGGGGGGAGACGGGGAACGGAGACAGAGGCTCCGGGTGGACCCTGGGTGCAGGTCTGGGGAGCCCTGCTGGATTTGGGCCCCCCCCGTAGAGCCTGAAGAGAGAATCGTGAGGCAGGCGGGGGGGCAGCAGGCCCCGGTAGGCCCTGTCAGGCCCCACTCCCCGCTCGTCGGCCCCCACGCCCTCCTCCAGCTCTGAGTTGGTGGAGGTGCCGTCGCTGCAGTCGCTGACGGAGCCGCGGGCCATACGTCGAGCCACGCTGCTGAACATGCCCGGACTGCGCAGCTCCTCGCTGGATGAGAGGACTTCAGACGGCGTGGAGGGGGGGAAACGGAAGTGGGTGCCTCCGGTTGGCACTGGGGGGGCACTCTGAGGGACCCCTCGACCTGTGGGGGAGAAAAGAGGTGAGGAAGAGTCAGTTAAATGAAAATGAGAAAAGACACGAGGACAGTCTGCTTTTAGAAAGCAGAGATTACTATTACAATCTCTTGTGAGTGAACAAATTAATACTGAGACTATTTTTACTTCTACAGCAGCTGCTGTTAAGTGAAGCTCATTTATTTTAGTGCATGTTGGTAAACCCCTTGAACAGGCTTTATTTTTTCCAGAGAGTGTGATTACAGAAACCCTCGCTGAGAGATGGTTTTGAGGAAGTGAAGCAGCAGTGAGCACCGGGTGATGTTGGCATTTCAGCTCGCCGGGATTTATAAAAAGGAACAAACAGTATTTTCTCTTTCTTTCTCTTATGGTTCTGTCACAATGTGTTAAAGGAGTGTTGGACATTATTTATGGCGCTCAAAGTAAAGAAAAATGACATTTAAGAGGTTCAGCAGTAACACACACGTCGTCGGAGTCCTGTTGCTTTACATAATCCATAGAACAAAGTGTCAGCATGGCACTTTTTACAGGAACTATTTCCTTGGTTGAAAGTGGGTGAAGAGAAAGGGAAAAGTAACTAATGAGAGTAGGTCACATGTCTCCCATAACTCCAGCTATTTTACCCAGAGGGTCACAGGCACACAGAGAGAAAACACTGGGTTACACAAAGCCACAAATTCCCTTCTCTTTCAACCCCTCCTCTCCCTCCTCCTGCCAGGGAGACTGTGGCACTGCAATAAATTCTTGGCGTCCGCGCACGTGCCAGAATTAAATATTGGAAAAGTCGCTCTTACTGCCATCACAAACATGGGTTGGGTTCCTCTGTTTTTTTCCAGTACTGCTGTGTGTGTGTGTGTGTGTGTGTGTGGGTCTCTGTTTTAAAAAGCACACATCGCACAGCCGTGTGTGTGACAGAGACAACGAGGAGGGAAAAAATGTGTGTGTGTTTATCTAGTGTGTATGATTGTGAGCATCTGTGCTTGCGTATCAATCCAGATTGACGTGGGCATGTGTGTGTGTAACCGTCGCATGAAACCATCATATCACAACATGTCAGTGTGTGGGCCACATCACACGGAGGCTATAATTAAAGTTTCGTGCTGCACTTATGTCACCCAGTATCCAACGCTCCATATGGGCTGTGTTTACACTGGGTGGCCGGGACCAGAACGAGAGACGACTTCGGAGGGAGGGAGGAGAGGGATGAACTGGGACGTGGCACGCTGATGCCTTAGAGAACGAACACACACGCACATTTTGAAGATTTCTTCTTCAAAATAAAGGTGAAAATATATCATATGAATATAACTCGGCTGCATTAAATTTAACATTTTGTGACCGGGACTAGCTGCAAAAAGCTTTTCACCGACAGCATTTATCTTTGGCGAGTAAATTGGTAAGTCGCCCACCATGCCGACTGGAAAATTTCTCAGACAATAACATTCAAACGTCTCAGTAATATACAATCTTTGGGTGTTTGCACGCGCTGAAGCAATCTGAGAAAAGTATCTGATTTGTGATTAGCTAGCTGTGATGCTACGCAGTAAAGTAAGAGCATCCAAATTGTGAAGACTGCATCAAAATGGGAACACTAACTATGTGGAGAAGTTCTGAAGTGAATTATATTCAACAGGAAATAGTTCTGTCATAATTTACAACAATAAAATGCAAAGCCAACTTCAGGAGTTAAGACACCGCACACATGAGGACGGAGGGCGAAAACTTTTAGTCTTTCCTCGAGGCTTCACACCTCAAACAGGTCCTTGCTGTGAAAGTGTGAATTCATTCTTTTCATCGAATGGATCCTCGAGCTTCGGCTGCCAGAGGATGACAGCAGGTGAGGAAAAAAATATCCAAAACAAAACAGGTGATAAATAAGAAAAAAAAGATTCCTGCTTCCAGTAGCTTCAAAATACCTTCAAATACCAAACAACCTGGTAAAGTGCTTGTTTAATACAGTGACACAACCCCTGGAAATTACAGCAAAGACATCTTAAGACACTTGAACTTTCCCAATGAGACGTCTGCTCTTCAGCGTCTGATGCAACACACCACCTGAGGGGGTGCTAACCACATCTTTTGAGGATCTACAATATGTGTGTGTGTGTGTGTGTGAGCGTACCGGAGCCCATGTCGATGAAAGGGTAGTTAACCAGCACGAGTTTGTTGAAGTTGAACTTGTAGGTGAACCTCTTCCCTTTGGTCTTGTGGAGGATCCTCTTGTTGTAGTAGTATCTAAAGAGAGGAGGATGAACACAGTTTTTAGCTCCCAGCGAGTCACACGTTTTCAAAAAAACACTGGTCACATCATCAGCAACGTGCGGTAAACCTCCGACGCGGCCTCATTTTGTTTAAACCAAACATTTCAAAGTGTGAAACTGTGGCTAAATCCATTTATCATGAATATTTTTCCAACTAAAACTTTGGGCTGAAGTGAGATTTTTCCCGCTCGCCACAAAACAACTCACAGTTGCACAGTCAGCCAGTGATTATTCACAGCGCAGCCGAAATGATCAACAAATCACCGCAGTCGATTATTTTCCCATAGACCAGAATAAACTGTGACAGTTGGCTCATATTTGAACGTTTAGCAATCTTGTTGGCTGGGCTGATCTCAGCTTTGGGGGGGTCATAAGTCATCAACAGACAATCAAATCTGCAGTTTCTTGTGTCCCCACCAATGTCAAGTAATTACAGTACATGAGCAGCTCTGCATAGCAAAGTAAAATGGACCAAAAGAGAGCCATTAGAGAGTTTTGTGTTAAAATGGGAGTTTCATTTCAGTGGCTGAAGGTTCAGTGCAGTGAAATAATCATAATGTTTTATAATTCTGCCTCAATTCAGACACATAAAGACAAAAAAGTCAGTTTTAGTGATTCTTAGTGTGAACATGAAAAGAGCACAGTGCATCTTGTAGTTCATCTCCTAAAAATCTCCTCAATCATTTGGACGCAATTTGGATTTAAATCACGAGATTGCAAGAGATTCCTCATCTCACTGAATTTACTGAGATTCTTACCTTTAATCTGACTGAAGCAGTGTTTGCTACTTGCCTTTATTAAAATATACAATTATATATGACATTTTTTAAAAAGGAAGGGGAGAGTGAAACACGACAAACAAAGCGCTACCTGCATGGTAATTCTAC
The DNA here is from genome assembly GCA_037176925.1 of Amniataba percoides. Lineage (NCBI taxonomy): Eukaryota > Metazoa > Chordata > Actinopteri > Centrarchiformes > Terapontidae > Amniataba > Amniataba percoides. The sequence continues at coordinate 18,279,707 of JBAJHX010000040.1, forward strand.
ATTAGCACACCAGCAGTCGAGCCGCTCACAGTGTGAACACAGCCGGGATTCAAACTCTCGCTGCGATTACTTAAGGAAGTGAGACAGCCGCTCTGATTTCGTCTAATCCAGGCGGCTCCATTAGAAAGAGTGCATTAGTCATCGTCGGTACACAGGGCGATGGAGAGAGGAGTGAATAGTGCGCTGCTGACAGCTCATCTAAAAAGATAAAATGGCTCCCTGTGACTCACCGATAGCCTCAGGACAAAACCGCATTCATATTTCTTTACATAAAAACTTCCAAATAGCGCCTCTCATTCAATTCACAGTGGCCACTTCATTCTGGGAAACGTAATAAGTTATTCATCATTTTCCACAAAATTGAGCAGAGAGGAGCTCGGTGGCTAAATCTGTACAGAAAAATATGGATTTGCTGGGATAATGATTCACACACACGCCTCTGGTGGTCGATAAGTTTTAATTGAGCTGCTCTAAAAAAGGCTGAATGAAGGTAATTTTACTCAACCAGCCATTCATTTTTCTTTAGAAATCAACCCATCTAACAAGATCAATAGTTTAAATACATGATCTAACAAGAAAATAGTCGATGTAAATAAGATCCTTATGGCACAGTCGAGTATTATTTAAAACACTTGTGGCATCAGTTAAGAAACAACTCATATGTAATATTTGTCATAATGATGAGGCCCAGCTGCATCGCTGTGATCAGAGTATTAGTCACCAGAGTTCGGTACAAAGCAGAACAAAGTGGAGCAGGACTGTGTGAACCAGGAGCCCCTCAATGACTCAATGAGTGAAGGGCCTCTTCTGACGGGGCCGTCTACTACGCACACCCACACCGCCGCGTGCAACGCGGGCAGATACACAAACACACAAAAGGAGCGGGCAGATATAGAGCGAGCACAAAAGGGACTAACGCACAATGCATGCAGGAAACGTGTGCAAGTAATGGGAAAAAACTACCACCCACACACTAAACATATTAGAGCGCTTATTAGAGAGCACATGGTGTTCACACAGAGGCATTAGGCATTCATTAATAGCCTGCATGTATAGAGGCTTGCAGTGGTGGAAAAAACATTCTAATCATTAAATTTAGTACACCCACAGTATCATGATGAAAAGGGGTTAAAATGTTTTTAAATGCTCCAACCACAACATATGCCAGATATGAATAAGTTAATTCTCTGCAAATGCTTAAATTAAGCTTAACATATAAAACCTCATTTTGCAAAGTATGTAACTTGTCACTTGAGCACAGTGGCTTTAAAAGAATATTATTTTCCTCTGACACATAACCGACATATAGGCAAAAACTTCAGCGAATGACAGGCTCTAATCACTTGAGAACTTTATTCAGGTGGAAATCAACACGTAGACGACCAGCAGAAATTCACTGCATGTAAAAAAGAAACGACACATCCTGCAAACACAGACTGCAGGAGGTCTTTGTGAGCTGGTGTTTACGGTATCAGGCGTGTATGCGCAGTAAAAGCTGGAGGGACATAATGTTCACAGACGTGCGGAGAGACGGGTGATGCTTTGAAGAGGCCGGGCACATACATGTGAGAGGAGCGAACACACGCTCAGATAGTATTGAGTCAATATGGGACAGCCGGCCTCGCATGCCGGGCCCAGGCTCGCCGCTGCTCTTTGAAGAACATTTGAACTTCCTTTAGATCAGCAAGAAAGGACTTACAAGATTCGACCTCTACGTACTGAACACACACGTTGACGTCTCTGCACACATATGTAAGGGTGCACGCATGAGTGAACGCACACATGTGTACCAACACAAGCTTCGCTTCAAAGCGGCGGAGGAACATCAATCAGAGACTTCACTTCTAACAGAGAGGGAAGACTTCCTTTCAAAAGGCTTTGGAATTAATTAACAGCCCTCCATTCACATAAAAAGGTTTACAAACCGCAGAAAAGACCTTCACGACAAAGTTGGGCCCCAGCTGGTCCTTGATGTAAACTCCTCACTGAGAGTAGAGAGAGTAACTGCTCCTGAGACAAATTGACTGTTAATTTACTGCTAAACCTCTCTGAGCTCAATTTCTTCTTAAGGATACGAGCCTGATAGTCTCCGTGTTTGATGTGGTGTTTGAAGGTTTTGAACTACTTCTGTGTTTTAGTGATGAGTTTGATGTGTCTCGTACCACAGATTCGTCCTTTAGCAGCATCAAATAGGACCTCACTCTTATTTTTAAAACCCAAACCAATGATAATGGTATTTCATCACAACTTTGTGACATACAATCATCAAAATTACTTATTTCAACTAAAGGAAATTTAATTGAAGGCGTTTAAAAAGAAGTGAGCGGCAAGTAAGAAATTAAGCACTAAAACATCTGTAATTAAGTAAACAAATCTTCAGATTTAAAGTCTTTGATTTATTCCAAATATTTGTAATAAATTACATAAACATACCTGAACTTTTGGTGTGTCAGTTATATACGGATTGAGGAAGAAGTTTTAAGTGACGGAACAACCAGATGAAATATAAAGCAGATCTGATGATAATGAACAATAATGATGCTCCGTGCTGCGTTTTTTCATCTGAACTGACTTAAAACGGTCTGATCAACAAATGTGTGCCAAAATATATTTGGGTAAAAGTTCAGAAAAGGTTGGATGTCTTTAAATATTCAGTCTAAGTTGAAGATAAAAAAAGGTTTAAGTAACAAACAAGACACAGATGGGATGGAGGAGGGCTGACATATAACAAGGTGTTAAGTGTATGTGTGTGAGTGTGTGTGTATGTGTGTGAGAGAGAGAGTCTGTGTGGTGACGAGGCAGTGTAACTAGTCATCACCATGGCAAACTATAACCCACACCAACCTACAACACAGGAGGCGACACTGATGACTAGGAGTGTGTGTGTGTGTGTGTACATGATGAGAGAACAGACTGGCAGCTAAATAAAACTCTGCAGCATCCCACATGTGCTCCGCGGTAGGGGAAGGTGTGTGTTTCTAAATCCGCCGTCACCCTGGAGTGTTCGCACGCAGCACAGATGCACAATTCACGACAAAACACTGATTTCTTTTTTCTTTTTTTCTGTTGTACTTAAGCTCAGTTTAAACTTTAAGGTCTGTAACAGGATTGCATACAACTAATACTAACGAGGGAACGAGGCTGAAGCATCTTAAAAATGTTCCTGTGATCTGTGAATCATCTTATACTATAATTGCACAGACGGTCTGTCTGTTGATTATCTTGACATCCGTTCATCCGATCGACTTCACACTCGGCGCGTGCTGCAGAGGTCCCACAGAGATGCAGCGCGGAGTGTGAACTCATTCGGATGAGCGGCTCTCGAGAAAGCTACAAACAATCTTTCCAGACAAGCACGTTTTGAAGGTACAGTGCACGAGTCATTCAACAAAGAAGAGGAGTGTGGATCATGACGAAGCTTTCATCACTGCTTTCCTCCTACTTCTATTCTGCTGCTTCTGTCTTTCAAGTGCTATTATAACTCCTTTCTGCATGTGCAGAGGAACAGAAAAGAAAAACCAGGCGTATAATAATGAATTTTGTTCCGGTTATGTAGTGTGTGAATGATGTGTGAATGGAGACGCTGTTATCCCTAACACTGAGGTCTGATGTATCCTACCCCAAACAAATTGGATTTATTTTAAAAATCAATCTTGCATGCTTGACTGACTTTATCACGGTTCACCAAGAGTTCAAAGCGACATGATTCCAGTTCCTGTAACTTAAGATCGACCCGCCTGGGCTCGCTGCCATTATCCGACTCCTCGGGTGTTGACACCTATCATGAGCACATGACCTAAATATGAAGCTAAATACTAGTCCAGACTAGCCTTACTAAGGATGGGTAATACCTTTCACACTGGAACAAGGTTCCAGAGAAAAGATAGTGTTTGTGGTGTTAATATATCAACAAGTGACTGACCTGGCTCTGCAGTTCTGCACCTGACACGAGTTACGTGTGGTCTAACAAGCCTCAGTTTGAAAGGTTGGTTTCTCTGGTACAGCAGGGTGAGTCCAGAGTTGAAGGAAACACTTCGTATGTGTGTTGAGTTTTATCAAATGTGCTAGATGCATTTCCTGTTGCTCCCCCTCATAAAAACTTTGCCACCATCCACTGTGCTGACTCTCTGTGTCATGTGTGAATGGTATTGAGCAGAATCAACAGTGGCTGTGGTGAATGGACAGTTTCCTGGGTGTCTGACCTTTAGCTTTCGGACTGATGAAAAGGAGAAAATTACATACATGGTTCAAGGGCAAATAAAGTCCAGAGTTTTGTTCACACTACTTTTGGCACCTTCACAGGTGTGTTTGATTGTTTGTTGGCATGTCTGGACTCAGATGTGGGCAGAAAAGTTCAATTTGTTTTAAAATACAGATGTGTAATCCTTCTTTTCTTTCAGCCCCTTTCACCCACTTTAGTCTCACCTTAGCGCTCTGCTGAGCTTGTCGTAGTTCATCTGTGGTTTACACTTCCTGGCTCCCCACAAGCGGGCCACCTCGTCCGGGTCCTTGATGACAAACTCTCCATAGTCTCCCTGCCAGGCGATGACGTCGTGGTACTCCTCTTTCCTCAGCAGCTCCAGGATGAAGTGCCACAGCTGGATCTGTCTGGAGCCCGGGCTCGACTCGGGCTTGTAGGCCCAGTCCGGGAAGGCAAACCCTGCAGGTCGGAGGAGAGAGGAGGGGTGTTCAGCTGGATGATCACAAACAGATGAGAACTCAAAGACAGGATGCAAAAGAGACACTTCACCCCAGCTCTTTAACAGTATGCGCTCTTTTCTTTGTCTCATTTTGTTGGTGAACTAAAGGAAAACAAAATAACAGCTGGAAAATGCTCCAGTTTAACAGCTAACAGTTCAGGACTTTATGCTATGTGTATGGAAAGTCTTGGTACTAAAACACATATCGCATTTTTATCGCCAGAAACCAGTCAGCTGGCATCCAGTTTTTGTGCTCGAAGGTTGTTTTTTTTGTCTCTGCGGTGATAAACAGAAGGCAAAGAAATGCGAGGAATCAGGTTACAATTTTTCAAAAGGCAGAAAAGAGAGTGACTGTGAAAGGATAGAGGACACAAGACTGCTGGGAATCTCAGAATCAAGGATGAAACTTCAGATGAAGCATGTATGCTGAAACACATTTCGATGTTTGACGCTTCGGCGAGCTCCATCTGTTCCCATAAACCGCAGTCATATCAAAACTTCTGCGCTATCGCCATCAAAGCCGGAGAATCAGTGCTGTTACAACAGATTAACAGGCCTTGAGATACGTGCAGACAAAATATAAGCTATGGTTTTATAACTACTATCAGAGCACACACACACACACACACACACACACACACACTATTATCCAACAGTTAAAAGTATAGGCTTTGAGTTGTAAAGCAGTGGGTGGCAGTAAAAGACTCAACACCACTTCAACACAAGGCCAGGCTGAAAGGCAGAACAGCAAAGGCATAGTGACACACACACACACACACACACACACACACACACACACACACCTCATTAAGACCAGATGTGCCTTGGCAATCAGGCTGAGAAAGCTGAGGGTGGGAAACATATGGCCACAATATAACAATGCTGAATTTAGTGTGTGTGTGCGCGTGTGTACGTGTTTATGTAAGAGTAAAGAAACACACCATCCTAAAATCCGAGGTTACGATCAGCTTCCCACACTCTATAAAGTCCGCCATATCTATATGGCAGTGACAGCAAACTCTTAACAATGATAGGCTCAAGGCTGGCCGACTGTAGCGCCGGCGTGATGTGGCCTATTGACCCGCGCTGCGACGACAGCACCTGACACGGGCGTGCTGATAAAATGTGAAAGTTGTTGCATCACACTGGCGGCGTCTCAAACCTCCACCTAATGCATCTGTGTATAGGCTCGCTAATCCTGTGTATTAAACGGGGAATTGTTTAATTTCTTTCAGAGCTTTATTGCCTTGTCAACATGTGATAGGAAACCGCTTTGGGGCAGCTCAATAAAGGCAGACAATAAAAACAAAAAAAAAAAAAAATACACACAGAAAAACAACCATACAAAAGAACAAAAGAGCAGATGAAAAGCAGATAAGCTGACATAAAAAGTGAAGAAAAAAAAGGAGTTGTTTAAGTTGTAAAGGAGTTGAAAAAAGGAGACACACCTGGCAACTAAATCCCAAAGTAAAGTAAACTGTATCTCGATTTGGTGCCCAGATGGTAATTAAATCAATTATGACTTTTCCATTTACACAATATGCTCTCTCTCTGTCTGCCCTGTGTGCTTATTGGGATTAAAATTCATTTACAAAGAGGCTGGGAAGTGGTAAAGCACACGAAACAAAAATGGCAGGTGTCGGTTTATTAAACAGTACGGTGCAGTTGATATTTACTTTTCAACAAAGGCTCTTTTTACAGCTTCTTTTTTTGTAAGCAGCAAGAAAAAGAAAAAAAGACTCCTTCACACAGGATGCGTTAAAGGAGCTGCTGGAAACACTCAAACTGCAGCCCGAGTTGAGGCATGAACTGCCTTACAAGATGGCTGATTCTGCTGATATCGAGTGCAATAAATCACGATGCATTCGATCAAATTCTGATCGCGGAGGCGCGTGTTGATTTACAGCCGACCTCGACGTGCGGTGGTACCAGACAGATCACACTTTAATGGCAGGTGTAAATGGAGTCAAAGTGAGTCATGGAAAAACCAACCAGGCCGGACACGGTGACACCAAAGTCCACTATCGAGTGTGCAAAGTGCGGCGAGGTGTCTGCAGACGTCGTCAATACAGAGCTGTGGTAGTAGAGGAAGTGGGAGTAGAAATAAATAAGTCTTACCGCAGCAAATGTACATTTGTGCACTTTGACCTCTGAGAATTAATACAGAAAGAGAGCGAGCCACAAAAATGCACTTGCATTCGCAATATCTGCTGTTTACAATACAACAACGGGAGGCCAAGTATGACTAAGCACTGGAGGCACTTTTTTTTCCTTTTTAAATCGATTTTTTGTAGTTGCTTGAAAAAACAAGCAGGCGACCTCACTCCAAGTGTTGCACAGGCACGCTGCCTCCGACATTGCTGCGAGCTCCCTTGCGATCAACGTCTGGCTGAACGATGGAGACACACTCAGGTTGAGTAACGGCAATCTGCCTCTCCCTTCAGGACAGATTTAAGAGATTCAAGCTGTGACGTTTTAGTGTCCAAACATTTAGCAAGAAACAGTGTGGAGCAGAGGCACATCCTCTCTTTTCTCAACTTTATTTCCATTTTTCACAATTCCCCAATGACTACTGGGAATAGTCCACAGATAACAATACTCAAAAAAATACCAAGCATATCCTTTTTAATGGCGTGTAGTACAACTGTGATTTCAATCTATAGAAATGAATGCATTTTGTATGATTCACAACGTCTGTGCTGAGAAATGAGTGTCTTTCGATGAGCTACAATACTCATTTTCTGCTCTTTTACAAACTGAGATGTTCGTGTGTTTGAAATAAAAGTGACCCATAAAGAATAGTGTGTGTCTTTATACTTAATGCATTTTCTGTTTTAAAAAAAAACTTCCCTGACCTGATGAATGTATCGCAAACAACCTTAAAAGTGACCATTAAAAATGTTAGAAATCCATGTGTGATTTTTACTCTCCAAATCTGCAAACATGGCAGTGACTCTTTAGTTTCCTTCTTGTAAAGGCGGCAGCTATCGTGCTAGGAGGAAAAAAATAAATCGTACAAAAGTCATATTAAGGAAACGAAAAAAATATCCTGAAAAACAGGCCGGCTCCCGATGACTAATAAACCACATGCTGCTATCCGATGTCCTATGGCGCTCGCAGACTGAGCCAAAAAGACAGACAAGCTGGCCGTGGTCGCTGATAATAGCCATTAGAAGGCAGATTACTAATGGGGGACGAGCATATGATTCATACACCAGACAATAAGGCTCTTGTCACTGGGGACAGGTTAGGCGTTGTGACACAGACGCAACACACTGCTGCATAACGGGGTACACAGGAACACACATGCGCATGCAGCACACACACAGTTCCACGCAGACACGCGCCAACGCCTACAACACACAGCAGGAGTGGATTAAATCAAAGTGGGCGAGCTAATATCTCCCTCACACGCACAAAGTACACAGACACACAGCACAGGTTAGTGGGGAGAGGTAAGTGGGTTCATGCGTGGGTGCACAGAGCACACAGACAAAGAACACAGGAATAGCAACCATGCCCACTGCATGTGTGTGTGTGTGTGTGTGTGTGTGTGTGTGTGGTGCAGATGTCCCTGCTGACTCATAGCTTGTTCGTTCGTCGTT
>JBAJHX010000040.1:18302306-18342856 GCA_037176925.1 Amniataba percoides
TCATGTATGGCTCCTTTCACTCCACACACACACACACACACACACACACACACACACACACACACACACACACACACCAACAAAGCGTGCTGGCTCTTGGGCCGTCTACAGCTGTGACGTCTCACATGTGGCTCTGTGTTGATATAAGGAGTAACACAAGTGGAAAATTGGAGCTGGTGGGGCCAGACTGCTGACTTCCTGATAGGAAGAGAGTGGAGGGTGACCCATATATACATAAAGTAGTCAACGGGGCTCAAACCACCAAGGGAAATACAAAAAAAGAGGCGAGGGGGGGCTGGACAAAGGGTCTGTGTCGCCCCATGCATAATGTAAAGTGGACGCAGATCACAGTTACCCAACGGGAGCCTTTGATATCAGCACACGTCTATGTTGGCGTTGAAGTAAAGTGACCCACATCGCGCTGAAGTCACCACATACGATACACGGCTTCATTCAGAGTTGTGACTCACGAATGCGAGAAAAAAAATAAGCGCCGAGCAAACACAACTTCAGAGCAGAAAATCGTGTATAAACAGACGAACTGAGCGACCCTCTGCTGAATGGCATCCAACTGCATTTAAAACTTACGGGAGTGCAGCTAACCTGATCCGCTGGATGATAAAGTCATTATGCGACAACGATCAAACGTCTAACAACAAAGTGCTCGTCTCAGCGGTGCTCTAAAATGGTTGCTTTGGCGTGTTTGCAACATCCTAAAAATTTCCTCCTCTAACGATTATGGCCTGCCTGCACAAAACAAAAATCATAAAACTGTTTCCTGGATTTAAGAACTTTTATTTGAACGTTTATGACCCGAGACAAAAAATTTTTTGGGGGTGGGTGTACGTCAGGGAAGTGTAATTTCCCAGCGCCTGTTAAGAATTTTCTGCACGATGAGCTCTACAGTCAGGATTTAAAAAGCAGGCTTTCGCAGGTTGTGACGTACTGTTTCAATCCCACCCCTGTGCCAACTTTGGTCATTTGAGCTCGTCTCAGCGGCGTATTTCCCCTCCGAGAGTAACACATCTACACACTCCCGACAAAAGGTCCCACTGTGAGAAAACTGAGTTGAAGTTTTCTCATAATTGTTCAGCGATATAAAAAGTCGTCCCAAGCAAAAAGTACCTCTAATTATGCTGCCGTGTTGTGGTGCATCCTCTTTAAACTCTCATTACGCGTACTGGATCTTTGTCTGCCCGAGACTTCTGACTTAGTTTGAGAGCACAGAGGAGGCAAAATTATGAGTTAGAGGTGGAAAATCATCATCATTTCTATGACAACAAAACCGCCAAGGAATCCTGAGTTGAATTTAAATTCCTGAAGCATCTTCGTAAAGCCGGTGTCAAAGGTCAAACAGGTTTTTACTTACAAACAAACTTACAGGAAGCAAAGAGATCTAGAAAACAAACACAAAAAAGGACAAGCTACGTTTGCTGATTTAATTTTAATCAGGAACTATCTCTGTTTCAACTTATCAGCATCAACGACAGTCGAGCTCCCGATTCACTCATCCACCTCCACCTTTCACTGATGAAGGGAAAGTGATCTCCGGCTCGTAACCAGCGTAAAACCAACGAGAACAAAAACCATGAAGTCATGCGCTTCTGCCTACGACTTCCTTTTGAGGTGAATGTGGGTGAGCTTTCCATTTAACCAGGTCTGTTTTAATCTCTGGCATCAGACTGTAACACTGTGATATCTTTCTTTTTTCACATCTGTTTATTTTCTGTTGCGCTTCCTGGTGGTTTCTTCCCAATTATTCCCCCTGTTGAAGTTTTTTGGGGGGAATTTTTTCTCATCAGAGTCAAAGGTCAAAGGTCGGAGGGTATTTTGATGAACTGTGACTTGTTATACTGGGCTGTGCAAATAAGATAAATGGATCTAACTTCCTCCAACACACCTTTCCTATCACATGAACTAATACTTTTCATCTAGCATTACTCTTTCAATGTTCCCTTTAATGTAAATATCTAAAAATCCCCTTTAATTGTCTCTCTTATCACCCTTTTCCCTTTGGATTAAAGAGGAAACACAGTGGAGGCTCACTAGCTGTTGCATGTGGGTTTCATTACTTTACAGGCATAAACAAATGCAATAATTCACCTGCATAACTTAAATCTCAAATGCAAAGCTGTGGAAGTGAGGATGAGTGCACTTTCACCTCCTCCAGCAGCGATACAGGCTGACTAACTTCACTGTAAATCAACTTAAATGGCGTGAAAAGGATCAAACAAACAAACAAACAAAAAAAGGAGCTGCTTTTTATGGATCCACTGAAGCTGTAAAAAAAACAACAAAAAAGAAAAAACACACACAGACACAACTAACTTTCTTTCTTTTGAGGGAACAATAACAAGAGGCTCGCATGGATCCACCCAAGCGCCATAATTCAGTCACACTTTCCCCCCGGAGCGGAGAGAGTTTGTTAGCCTGCTAACTCAGCTAGCAGCCGGGGGAAAGGAGGAGGAGGGAGGGAAAGAGGGCGAAAAAAAGACAAAAAAGTTAAATAAATAAGTAAAACCGTCGACTTACCCGACTCTGCCGGGGTTTTCATCTTTGTTGTCGTCTTCTTGGCTCCGCTTGGGTCACTTTGCTAACTTTTTTTTCCTCCTTTTCTTCGCTCGGCTAACAAGCTCGAAGTTAGCAACAACAACAACAACAGCAGCGGCGGCGGCGGGGCTCCCTCCGCGGTTGTTCTCTCGCGAGCAGGCCGCCGGAGAGAGCGCCTGGCCCGGCTTCGAAGTTGCAGAAACCCCCGCTAAGTCGCTCGGAGTTTTTTTTTCTTCTTTTCTATCTAAAGGCGAATCTGGAGAAGGAGGGAGGAAAAGGAGGAGGAGCAGGGGTGAAAGAAACGGGGAAAAAAAGTTTTGCGCCGGGGTATTTGTTCTGGAGCAGAGGGGGCTTTTGATGTGAAAAGTTGCCCCGGGTGCGCGGAGGTTTGTCCGGGGGAGAGACGCGGGCCAGCGGGGGGCGGTGATCCGGCTCCGAGTGGCGCAGGTCGGACTTTGGAGGATTCGCGCCGCCGCTGGTCGGTGCTGCAGCAGCGGAATGTGTTCATGCGTTCATCCCGGCGGAACCGTCGCATGGTCGAGTCCTCCTCCACATCTTCATCACCTTCATCTTCATCATCAGTCCGAGAGGGAGACTCAGTAATGATAATGAAAATAAGAATAAAAAATAAACTCCTCTTCTTCTCACTCCGGCACTTTTTTTTCTTTTTCCACTCACTTCGTGTCCTCTCTTTCTTTCTTTCTCTCTCAACAAACTCCCCCCTCCTCTTCTTCTTCTTCTTCTTCTTCCTCCGTCGGGGTGTCGTGTTTCGCTCTCCTCCTGCCACACGGGGCCGCCCACGCTGACCCACGGAGGGAGGGAGGGGGAGAGAAACTCAACGCCCACTTGTTGACAAAGATCGTCTATGTGCGCGCAGGATCGCGTTCGCATCCGCGGAATTGGGATCAGGATTCAGAATCAAAATGAGGATCAGGATTCAGAATTACAATGAGGATCAGGATTCAGAACGAGAATCAGGATTCAGAATTACAATTAGGATCAGGATTCAGAATGAGAATTAGGATGAGGATCAGGATTCAGGATCATACTGAGAACCACTATTAGAAATGAGAATGAGAATGAGAGTCCGAATCGGGATTCAGAATGACAATCAAATTCAGTAACACAGTGAGAATCAGACTCAGGGAAAAGAATTACAACAAGAATCGTGGTCGAATCATAAAAGAGAATCAGAATCAGGAGTCAAAATGAGAATAAGAAATCACAGTTGGAATGAAAATCATCATGATAATCAGGATCATAATCAGCTGTCACAAACACATTTACAAAACACAATTTTTTTCTTAAAGTAAAATTGAATTTTAATATTAAAACTGATTGAAAGCGACATGTAACAGATGATGCAGCAAATATTATTTCCTTTGTGTGTTACAGTGAAACTTTGTATCTGTTGGTTTTATGCTGTAAATACGTCAATTATAGTGGTTGTTTTTTAAATGAGCTTTTTATCATTCTTATTGCCTTTATTGCTATAGCCTTATTCTCTTTGTTGTTCTCATAAATTTTTTCCCTGCTGAGGAATGAATAAAATTTATTTTATTCTAGATGTCATTTATACTGGAAAAAACACACAGATGAGATGAGAATACACATCACATTACTGAAATTTGACTACATTCAGTCCAGTAAAAGGAAGTAGGCCTAAATAAAACAAGATTCAGTTTTTCATTCAAAACATAAAATATCAGAATATGTCTTCCTCAATTTCCAAATACAAAAAATGATTAACAAACTCAGGAAACATTCACATTTGAGTGGCTGAAGCCAGTTTCAGCTCAGAAAAATAACAAATGACAAATGTAATTTTATTTTAAAAGCCTATTATTATATTTTATTAATTTGTTGTAATCTATTTGATCTCTTTAGTTTATTCTGTTAAAGTGTATTCTAATTGTTCATTTTAACTGATTTAACTGTAATCATCATTAATTATATCTAATTGTTTCCTATTTAAATCGTTTTAATTATTTATTTTCATATCTTTCAGAGTGACTCCTCGCCTCAGTAGACGATCTTCGGTGAGGACCCGCCGCTCGTTGTCGTCTCCGCCGCCTCCCGTTTGTCGCTCCCGGTTTTTTTTTTTTTTTTTTTGACGCGTCACGGCGTTGCTGTGGAGACCCGTTACCGCCGCGGGGCGATGAGAGGCGCCGTGTTTACCTGCAAACTGCGACAGAGATACGAAAACAGTCAGGAGGTGGAAACTAAAGGAAAGCAAGGAAAGAAGGATGCAAGGAAAGAAGGATGCAAGGAAAGGCCCATCAACAGGTCGCTTCAGGAGGGATGATGGACGGACGGTGGCCGGTGAGGCATTTACATGGACTATAATTATAAGAGGGCATCGCCTGGAGCCTATGAAGGGCTTATTAGCATTATGTGCTTCACACACACACACACACACACAGTCTAATGAAGGGCCCTTCAGCACTTTACATCAGCACCGAGGATGAAGAGGGAGCTGAGAGAAAGGAGCAGTAATTACTCGAGAGCTGAGCTAGAGAGCGGACGGAGGAAATGAAGTGGAGGGAACAAGTGTGTGTTTCTTTCTTTCTTTTTTCTTTCTATCCACCCAATCAGTCATCCCACCGTTTCCTCTCTCCTCTGCTCAGTCGCATTTGCAGTATGTGTGTGTGTGTGTGTGTGTGTGGGAGGCGAAGGCCAGCAGGTGGGTGAAGTATTTTGTGTGATTGTCACACTCTTTCTCTCTCTCTCTCACACACACACACAGTAATATCAACAAAAAAAATCTCATCATCAGTGAAAACTGCTCTCTGCTGTCACTACGGTCCTTCACTTCTTCCACCATCCTCCTCTTCCTCTCCTCCAAAGTGCTCTCTGACTCTTCCTCCTCCTCTTCCTCCTCCTCCTCCACCACCACCAAACACCTCTGATGTCGGCAGGTGTGTGTGCGTGTTTCCAGGATGAGTTTGACCTTTTCTTGTCTTGCGTTGGTTCGTTGTGTTGACGGCCGCGGCTGATTAGCTTAGCTTAGCGCAAACTGGAAGCGGGTGGAAACAGCTAGCGTGGCTCCGACCAAAGGCATCATTTGAGTTAACATAGGCTAACATACACAGCCGCTTTTCAGAACGTAAGTAAGAGTAAATAAGCTATTTCTTTCATCGCTTACTCAATAAAAGGTCTGAAAATGGTGCTCGGTCAAAGGTGACGTTTTAAAAATGTTTTTCTTTGTGCGATAAACAGTCCGAAATCCAAAAAATATCCAGTTTATCATCACTGAAGACTGAGAAACTAAGCGAACGTTCACGTTTTAGAGACTGAAAACAGAAGCTGTTTTCAGAAGCTGACATCAGGAGAAGCTCAGGTGTAAATAATGAAATGAAATCTGAAATATGAATGGATCTTTGTATTGTGCACGCCGCTCTGCCGCGCCGAGCAGCGCCAACGTTCCCGTCAGGAGTTTGATCCGCTCGGCGTGACAACATAAGTCTGCGACATCAGCAGGAGGATGTTTCAGGAGGCCTCGCATCCACCGCCTCCCCCCAAACATTTTCACTGTAACACCTGAGAAATAAGAAAAAAAGTCACACATGAATTTTAAGATATAAGATTAAGATGCACGTTCTCCTTTTGTTGTTGAGATGCTGGTCGGTCACAGACACGTGTGGCTGTGGAGGCGCCAGAAACAAAAATCAAAACACATCTTCCCACCAAACTGCATTAAAAAAAACTGCTGTTTTAAGCCAAATGGAGGTGTTAACTCTCTAACAGGCTGGTGAACACTTCTCACACACACGGTAAAAACTTCACAAAAGGTTTAAAAGAGGTGAAATAAAGTGCTCCATAATTAAAACAGTAAAACGGCTCCAGATTTTACACTGGTGTCACGATCGTGGATCAAGTGTTTTTCTAATGAAGGATCACACCTCCATATGTGTGAGTGTGTTTCTATTTAAAACTTTTGGGTCCATATATATTCCAGTTTTCCAATTAGAGTTGTGAAAAAACTTAAAAATAATAGGTTTTCTGTATCAGTGCATTGACCTGATGTTATTTTAAATGGCCTAAACTTGAATTTACATGACCATGAGGAAAGTGTGTCGTCAAATATCACAAAATCCTGCGAACCTTTGTTTTTGTGATGCATCTGACGCAGGCTGAATGGTAGTTTCGACTTTGTACTTTCTGATCTGGCTTCTGCATCAGAGACTTGTGTTGTGTTTGTGTTCGCTGCACGCGCTGCAGGACGGTTCAGTTCACAAACACAACAAGAAAACACAGATTTGGGGGGAGTTGTCACCCTTTAGAGCCGCATGTCTCTCAGCAAGACTTCATCCACAAAGTTTTTCAAGCCAGTTCTTTCACTCCTAACAGAACCTGTGTACTCGTTGGCTCGGCGGCGGTGAGAAGCTGCAGTGGAAATAATGTGCTGCTGATGAAATGGGGGTGCAGAGTTTGTGTCTGCAGGGACGAGCAGAGTGCAGACGGCGGCCGCATGTGAAAGCAGCAGGGCAACAAAGGCCCAGCGGGGCACGTGACGGCCGCATACGTGTGAATCGGCGGGGCGATTGGGACTAATTGATCACCAGAGTCACTATCAGTTCATTACTGAGGTGGTAATGACCCTAATCAGTAAACAGGAGCCATCAATCATCGCTGATTGGTAAATGATGAAGAAATATGAGAAGTGACGGGTCGGTGGGTGAGAACATTTTGAAACATCAGAGGGGATTTGGTGGAAATGCTCTCATTTGATTTCACAAGAGAAGTGGATCAAAATGACAATGACACAATGGAGTTAACTATAACTAATAGGAATGGATGTTTTCACGCAGTTTATATATTGAATTATTTAGCAAAAGACTGTTTTTTTTTTTTTTTACCCATTTTAGACCCTACAGCTCAGCTTGTACCATAAAATTGGGAAAAATGTCTTTTAGGTTGCAACTTAAGTTTTATACACCATTTAAAAAACAACAAAGAACACCTGTATTTGTATACCTTTAAAATAAATGGCCTTCAGTGTGAAGTTTTTTTTTTTAAGGGTTTCCCCGCATTAGCTAAGCTCTGAATAGAGCTACGTTCACGTCGTTGTTTTTTCTAGGTAAGTGTTTTCTATCCGAGGAAATCTGGCCTGTTTTTAAAATGGAAAACAGGCCTGAGGGGGCAAATGGTAACTGAGCCACACCCTGAGTGAGCGGCACTCACTGCCGACAACAAAACTGTAATGGGAGAGGCCTTTTCACACCAGCCCCATCTGTATGCGTAAGAAAACACACACACACACAGCCGTCAGAGTCAGAAAGAGGCAGTGTGTGTTCATGATGGCAGAAAACGTTTGAGGGGAAAGTTTCCTCCTGCTGCTGTTTCGTGCTAAAGATGGAGTGATGAGGACATTTTCCATGTCGTGTTCCTCTGCTCGGCAGTGTGACCGTATGTTTGTGGAATAAGGAGGCCCTTGTCTGTGTCTCTGTCTCTCTGTCTGTCTGTCTGTCTGCCCCCTGGCTGGTCAGATGATGTCTGTCTGTCTCTCTTTTGTGGAGGTCTGTCTCTCTCTCTCCTGCAGTCAGATTTGTCTCAAATGTGGAGATAAGATAGAAAATGAAGTTGAAAGTGGAGGGAGGAGAGAAGTTTTTAAAAGATGGAAAATGGATAAAAAATAGAGGTCAGGGGAGGAAAGCTGAGGAGAAGCTGGCAAGGATGGGGGGAGGGGAGGAGGGGAGAGGGAGCGAAAGAAAGAAAGAGTGAGAGAGAGTGAATGGGCTCTTTGTGATCAAAAGGCTTGTTTATTTTCTTGGCGCTTGAACTCTTCAGGAGCCACGTTGGGCCTGTCTGCACTGTCTCGCTCTGCGGCCTCATCGCCTCCCCGACATCCCAGCAACCGGCCCCCGAATCACAAAGAGGAGCCAGGCCCCGGCCGAACCAAAACAAGCACCTAAAACACGGAAAATGTCATTTTAAACTGTCTGAGGAGCAGCTAGTTAAACATCCCGGGAACTTACGAGGAGAAACGTCGAGTGTTTCTAAAGTAGAATCAGATTTTATCATTAAAACTGGTGCTGTGAAGTTTTACTCAGGTATGATTAGACAGCTGTACGTGTACTTTACTTGACTATTTCCATCTCCTGAGAAGTAGACTAACTCTACTTCACTACAGCTTTAAGTACTTTATTGTCACTTTACTGATTAGGATCACACAGAAAAAATATGATGGGTTTATAAAATGTGAAGTTAAACTCACATCAGTATAAGTAGGTTAAAACAGCTCCATCATGCACAAAAATCTATATTCATCCTTATAAAATAATATAGTTTGTATAATAATATAAAACTCATATTTCTTGATTCTTTTTGTGCATTTTTATTTCTTTTACTTTGATGAGATTTGGAATAAAGGACTTAAAATAATGTACTTTTACATTTATGCTATTACTCCCTAAAGGATTTGAACTGTACAACTACAACGTGCACCACAGCTCAGATCGCACAAAGATACACACTTTTAGAGCTGATTTCTAAGAAGAGCGATCTCTCATGATCTAACTTAATTTTTTATACTCATTCTTTCCTTGCGGCCTTGCAAAAGCTGCCTGTCGTCTTTTAACCAAACTAATAGAACATTTTGCCATTTTAAAAAAAATACTTTCATGGGAGAGCAGAACAGAAAAAGGCCAAAAAAAGCAATGATATCAGGTGTAAGAGAGACAGTACATGCAGAGAAAGTGAGAAAAAGGTCTACTGACGTTCCCCACTTGAAGAAATTTGAACTGTTTCCTTTATTACCCTTCAAGTCACTCTGAGGTTTGTGTCCTACTATCATATAATTTTCAGTGACGCTATACAACGTTTACACTGAGTGGAAGATTAAAACTCCAAGAAGTTTTTTAAAAAATAATCCTGACTACATAACAAAGCAGATAACTAAGGTGAATATTATATGTCTTGTGTATATTTACAAAAAACGAGGGTCACCACTCAAATAATTAAAAAAAGCTCTGCGAGTGCAACCTGAGGTCAAAGGGCAGAGCTAAATATCTGTAAGTCGATGACTGATCGACAGAAAGGTTTTACAGTAACAGGACGTACTACCTTAAAAAAATTACTACTTTTTCCAGGGCTGCATGATGAAGTCCTCCTCTGCATTACTCGCGCTGAAAACTGAAAAACTCCCACGTTACACTTCATTATGATGCACTACATTTTTCTATCGCCGCAGACTTCTTCTCTACATGACATGAGGGGATTTTGCATCGAGCAGACGCAGTCGCGGAGCAGGCAGTCAGACACACTCGGACACAAACACCCTCTGTTCCCGTCTCCCCCCTCTGACTCCCCCTCTCTCTCCCCCCTCTCTCTCTCTCTCTCTCCCGCTCTCCTCCAGCTGGTATTCACACATGTGTAATGGGATTAACACGCTCCTGCACCGAGAGAGAGAGAGAGAGAGGACAGAGGACAGGAGGAAAGAGGGGAGGATGAGGCCATGGAAGAAATGGGGGAGGAGGAGAGAGAGAGAGAAGTGAAAAAGAAAAGAGAGATAGAGGGGGCTAAAGAGGGGAGGGTTGTGGGGGAGGAGAGATCGGGGTTCCTGAAAAGGAAAACAAATGCATGGAGGAAAGAAAGAGGGGTGGCAGAGCTCTTTCCATTAGCTTGTTATTAGGCTACGGGAGGTCACGGGGGACATTTCAGCCTCATTTGAATTTCGGGGGGGACGGCCTCCTCGGAGCTCCATCTGCATACAGTCACACCAACAAGTATCTGTATAATGAACTGCTGTCGTCAATAAGAAAAAGGCCATTTGACATGATAAAACTGTAAGAACTGATCATTCGTGGCAGTTTATTAAAGTTAAAATTGAGCAAGTAGACGACAAATGAGAGTTAAAATCAACCAGCAAAGACGATTTATAGGTGAGAAAACAAACTATGAAGACAAACTGGTGAGTTTTTTATGGTTTGAGATAATTAAATTACTGTAATTGACTCAGAAAACAGCTGTTTTTGTTTTTTTTTCCAATATATTTTGAATTTCCTTACTTCCATCTCATAGTATCAAACCAAGCAGACAGTTTTGATAAAACTGATAAAGTCCTTGAATTAAACAAACATCAGCCTGCTTCAGTGCAGGTTTGATTGCAGCAGTTTCAGCTTTGATAAATTCAGCCGGGGTTGTGTTTGATGTCACTCTCCGTCTCTTTCACTTCTCATTTCCCGTCATCTCGCTCCACTTCCCCAAAATCCACCCAAAAACTATTTTTTAGAAAACTCAACGGCAACACGTCTTTTCCAGAATCGGCGTCCATTTAACTCTGGAAAGTTCACAGAATTCACTGGCTCGTTTCAGCAGAGATGATTAATGCTTTATCAAGTCTCTAAACTGAGCCTGAGACTGTGGTTTATCACTGCTGCGACTGTCCCATCAGGGGCTTTTGGCGGCAGAGCACATGTGACTGAGAGCAGATGTATGTTAACGTTCATTAACAGCCACAAACAATCATAATCTGATCACGGTATCATTTATGAGCCAGAAACGGGCTCTGACATGACGCCTTCACTCGCTGACGTACGGACTTATGAGCATCTGAACGGCGACGCGATCGTATGGCGGAGTAAGAAACGACACATTCAGCCGCCGCGACCGTGAGCGCAGCAGAACCAAGTGATTTGGATTAAAGAAGAGATTTGTGATTTCGAGCTCTAATAAATAGTTCCTTGTTCAGCCGGTTAGCGGGAGAAATCTCAGCGATGATTATCTGAACACCAGGGAGAGTAAAACGGGAACTGTCTGCACGGTGAGATCGATTTGTTTGTAGAAGGCCGGAGAAGAAACTCACACTCAGCTCGTTGACTAAAACAACCCGAACGTGCGGACGCCGCCTGAGAAGGAGCTCCACTCGAAGGAACGAGCGCTTAATGAATCTGTCCCACGCGCTCTCGTCCTGACTACGCGGAGTGATCACCACTTGAATATGCTTTGCGCTCGCTCCGTGGTTTCTTTTTCTCACTAATGAACCGCCACAGATTGTTTCTCTGCATAATGACTCGGACGCTCGCTATGAGGCCGAGTGGTGGGAACTGGAAAGAAAAAAAGTGAGCATTTAATTAGGTGCAGGTCGGGGAGACGGCATCCGATACCTTTAATAAAGCTTTATATGAAGCGAGATAGAGGCCACATTCAGGCCTCCCCGGGGAGGAAGAGGCACTGCAGGAGAGGAATGTGAGAGTTATATTTGACCTATTTGCGGCCTCGTGCCAAGTCTGTAATGGAGAGAGAAGAAGAAGAAGAAGATGAGTAAGGGAAACCCGAGAGGCAGAGTACTCGGACGAGAGGAATCGGCGAGTGAAGGGGAGAAGTGTGAGTTGGCAGGACGGAGAGTGGGGAGGGAAGGAAGCAGAGACTGAGAGCGAGAGCGGACGGG
The DNA here is from genome assembly GCA_037176925.1 of Amniataba percoides. Lineage (NCBI taxonomy): Eukaryota > Metazoa > Chordata > Actinopteri > Centrarchiformes > Terapontidae > Amniataba > Amniataba percoides. The sequence goes on from JBAJHX010000040.1 coordinate 18,314,248, forward strand.
GGGTGGAAAGTGGAGCAGCCGGCAGTCAGACGGTCGGAGTGAGAGCGAGGTATGCGTGGAACGGTGTTGCTCTATATAGAGCTTGGTGTGTATGTGTTAACAGTCTCCTCTGTCTATCTCTGGAGGAACTCCCTCTTCCTATTCCTATTGGCACCGAGCGCCGCTTCCTCCCATAACACACTCCCCAAATACCCAGACTGCTCCGTCAACGCCGTCAGTATAGAAGCATGCTGCCGGCACATTAAAGGAGCAGTGCAACCTTGAAGATGACGCATCATCCGCCGCGCTCATCCAACCTGCCGCCCGTCGGTCCTGCTTTATTTAAACATTTATTTCCCAGAATTACTCTCAATGTTCGCTGGCAGACGTGCTCAAACATGCTTGAACTTGTTCGAACTTGCTCGAACTTTCTGAGGTTAAGCAGGCGGGTTATGGGGGCATGCAGAGTGTATAAATAAAGCTGGTTAGCTAACTAGGTTGTTGACACCGTGGTTTGGGTCGTGTTGCTTATTCAAAGCTGCATCAGTCTTTTTTTTTTCTTTTTTGGTAACTAGGAAAGAGAACAACTTCAAAAACAAAGACACAGACCCAATGTGCTGATAAAGTTTTTGTTTCAGCTTGTTTTTGCTCCATATATTTTGGTTCTGGGTCCTCACTGACATTTCTTAAACATTTATTAAACACAATCAGGGACTAACTGGTGAGATAGGAGAATTTTTTCTATTTCAGGAGTTGGTGGAGACCAAAAACAGAGCAAAAAGTGCAGCTTGTTTCCGCTGCCCCCCAGTGGCCAAATGCATGAGTTGCCACAAGATTAAAGCTGCATTTAAGAAAGTTTTACAATTCTTATTTAATAATCAATAGAAACAACACTAAGCACCAATTTTTTAGCGCACTTCAAAGAGGCGTAAAGGTGTCTGACAAACTTGTTGTACGACTTAGACAGTACACAGTGAAGCAAAGAGTAAAGACTGCACACAAAGTGTAGAAAAATGTAGAAAATCCTGATAAACTAAGTAATGCCTGGTATGCAGGTGTGTGAAAAATGAAGTCAAGTCAAGTAACAAAATGAGTCATTAAAAGAAAACTCTGGTAAGTTACACCCTTTAACGTTGCCGTTCACAATGTTTAATCGCTCTCGACAAACTGATTTAGATGTCAGATTTAATTTGGCGGCGGCAGAGATGCTAACAGGCCCTTTTGCCCTTCAGACTCTCACAGTAGTTCATTCATATGTTTTACTGTCTGTTGACAGTAAGAGACAGAAAAGTATGTAAAAAAGTGCACAGCAGCAACACCGACAGGCCAATGAAAACACTAACGAGGTGCTCAGATCGGTTCGGTGTTGATGTACAAGTCTGTGGCTTGGATGCGGAGCTGCAGGCGGTGGAGAAGGTGAGCTTGTGTTATTCCTGCAGCGACTCTCATCAGTAATGGAAGTTTTTTAAAAGCTTTATATTCAAGGAGGTTTGTTGTTTTTCACCTCGCCGTCTCCTACACTCATCCCTCCCCCTCCTCTGATCCTGCTCTTCGTCACGCCGTCCTTCCTGTGCTCTGTTTCCCTCTCTGAACGTCTTGCTGACAAGAAAACAGATCGGAGGTTTGGCACCCCTCTTTCCCCTCCGTCCCCCCTCATCCTGCGTGTCTTTATTGTTTGAATATAGTGTATATATTCAACCTGACATGTATAGTCTGCTGTCCTGTGCTGTACAGGCGCGAGGCCCTGTTGTATGTCCACACTTGTCTGTACCTGCGTGTCTCAGAGACAAATTATAGTCACTGCGCTCAGAGATTAAGGTGACTCTGACTCAGATTGCTGTTTTGCTGTCTGTGTTTGAATAAAAGGCGGTTAAGATTGATTTTTTTGTTTTTTTTAAACCCCAGAGTCTGACAAAGTGTTTTGTTGGCCACTTCTGACTGTTCTCCGTCCCACAACCTGAAATAAAAACTGAAAAATGGCATCACAGGTTTGGCTGCTTAGTTTTTCCTCTGCTCAAACACAAACCCTCTCGATCATTTTCTATTTATTTTGTATTTAAATCATTGTCTTTTTTACGCTCCTGTTATATTTGGATATATTGGTGGTTTTTGGCTCTCGGCTGCCACTTTCATCCAAACTAACCGAGGCTGAGTGGTGTGCGGTTCAGCGCCTTGTGAAAAACGCTTTGACGGCAGACTGACAGACAAATCAGCTGTCGATACGATCGGGTTTGTGACCTTTCAGCTACAAGGCGCTGCCTCTACCCACAGGGTGATCCCGCCACATGCAATTAGGAAGATTTCTTCCACCGTTTGCAGTCATAAGTCACCCTGGAGGAGCTCTGGCTCAACGTCGTCTTGAGTATTAAATATCACAGGCTGGGTCGGGCAGGGTGGAGTGTGGTGGGCTTGGCTGCACACAGTTACGCTCGGATGGGTTTGGATTGAGGCTGAGTTTGTCTGAGTTGGGTTGAGATTGGCTGGCACCGTGTTTGTGTAGGTTTGGCCGGGCCGGCCTGGCGGGAAGCGGCCTATAGGCCCAGAAATATGCGAGAGTCCCCGGCTGTCTTTTCTTTCTGGGCCGCAGTCAAGAGCGTGATGGCAACAGACATCACACCAGGGCTGCGGTGATTAGCCAGCCCCACGACGCGCCAAGGGAGCAGCCATCCAGCCAACCGCGAGCAGCCGGCCACCTACCACACACCCGGAGCGCACAGTTTGGTTTCTATAGCTACGCAGTGGCTGTGTGCATCACCGCGGTTACCGGGGGACGTTGTGTCTGGAGGTGTCTGGATTATGGAACCTCAGAGAGGCGGCCGAACGTCAGAGGCAGATGTGGTGTCGCGCTGGCTCACGTATTTACATTTTAGGTGCGTAGATGTGCGTTCTCGTGCTGAGACACGAAGGCCGGGGGCGGCGGGGGGGTTAACACCACATTCATCCATCCTGACAGGCAGCAGGGAAACCCCCCGACATCCCATACACACTGACAGTCAGAGGAAGCAGGATTTTACAGATTTCTACATGATTCCTTAACTTCAGCTAAACCAGCCTGTCCCAGATTGACCTGCGTGACTCTGATCACATCAAACAGGACCAGTGAGGAAAGTACCTTTACTCAAGTAATATATTTAAGAACAAGTTTTCATGTACTGTAGTTGAGTATCTAAATGTTTTGGTACTGAATACTTCTACTCTTTTACATTTGAGAGGGATATGTTTCCCCCTTTTACTCTGCTACATTGATTTATCAGCTGTCGTCTCTTTCCAGATGAAGATTTTACATAAAAACATGACACGATTAAAATATAAAGCAAGGGGCCCGAGCTCTAGTTTGGGAACCACTGGAATAAACTTATAAACTTAGAAACCATTAAAACTTTCTCCACCTCAAGCAGCCACCACAGTGAAATGTTCCTCAGTGTTATTAATGTCGTAATCAATCATATCTCAGTCACTGTTTTCTGTGCTTTACTTTAAATACTAAAGGTATATTTAGTCATTTATACTTATGTACATTTACTTATCCAGGATTTTACATGCTCCGACATCCACGCAGGTCCTGAGTAATTGAGGGTTATAAAATGGCACGCTGACACACAGATAATTTGAGGGTTACCTTAAATCAACACGCAGTCGGCCTAATTGACTAAACAAATAGAAAACAGTCCAGGAGCATGCGAGTGTATATTGTTAACTGTTTACTCAGTCATTTTGATATTAATTCAAAATGACTCAAACCAGTGCGACATGTTTTTACCGGTTTGACCACACGCAGACAGTTGAACTGTTGAGACACAATTTACATGTGAAATTTAGCAAGACACACAAACTGCTGCACTTTAAAACAAAACCCATTTCCATCAATGATAACAGAGCGAGAGCAGGCGGGATCTTTGTCTGTGTGCAGAGGAAGCTTTCTGATCACAGTACTTCATCTGACTGATTATGTTTAAGTATCACTATTTCACTTGAGTAGTCCCATTTCATGACACTTTCCGCTTCAGCTTCACTACATTTGCTTCAATTCCCACTTTAGTTTATATTTACCTCACAAATGAAGCTTTAACTACAAAATATCAAGAATTGATGAAATATAATTGATTGTGAAAATCAATTCAGCATATAAAATCTGAGCACAGCCAACGAAACACATTGTCATCAAACAGTTAATCAGCAAATATTTGGATAACTAATCAACAGATGAAGTCATTTTTCATGCAAAATTTCACAGTTTGTGTTTCTCAAATTTGATGATTTTCTGCATTTCTTCAGCTTTAGATGCATTAAACTGAATATTTTGGAGGTTCAGTCCCAGAAAACAAAAGTGTCTTTGAGCTCTGGATAATCCATAATTAAATGTCATCATTGGTCACATTCCTGTATGAAAAAGTCAAATATTTGACAGTTAAATTCTGATTCAACATGAATGCATGATTAATAAATATATTTTTATGCAGTATAACCTCAGAGGGGCCTTTTTCTGCTCCGAGTACTTTTATTTTGACACTTTAATAACATTTTCCTGGGGATACTTCAGGTTTTCAAAGCAGGACTTCTCCTTGTGATAGAGTATTTTTATATTATTTATAACTGGACACTTCCTCCTCTGCTGACCGGTTATGAAATCATTTCTTGAGAAGTGTGTCAATGAAATCTAAGAATCTAGAAGGCTTACGCAGAGAAAAACGTCAGTCCTCTACAGATGAATCAGATGAGATTGATCATGATTTGGAGAAGTGTGTAATGGTTGTGACTGCAGCTGAGGATGATGTGTAAAAAGATGTTTTTATCAATTGGAGGAGAGTATTTTAGTAGAAATGCGACAGAAGGAAAGAGATTCAAGCTGATATAGAGGTTTTTCTTTTTGCATTCATCATCTTTCTGTGCATCCCGAGAGAAGTTTAACAGAAGGATTTAATAGAAATTATTAGAAATTAAGACCACATTTAAAAACAAACATCCCGCAAACACAAAAACAAAACACTTCTTCCACTCTAGACACACACCAGTGTAAAATAAAAAACAGGATTACTGAAAAACAAGCAACCTGTTCATGCTAATGTTAAAATCTTTGAGTCTCGTGTCAGTGTGATCTTTTTTCTTTAACAGTGAGTGGGCGCCATCTAGTGCTTCATCAGATACTGCAACTCCACACGCCGCCTGTGCTGACTGTCCGAGGTCAGCGGCCACTTTTCTCCATAATATGACACAAAGGGGTTTAAAATTAAATATATTTCCATGTTATTAAAAGAAAGACCACAACTAGTCTAAAGCTGATGCCATGAAATCTCAGAATATATGATGGAAATGGAAATGATGGCACATTAGCTTGATGTAGCTTGTCACAGGTAGGTTAACATTGTTTAAAATGAACTTTTACATTTTTTATCTGTTGTTGGAAAGATGGAAACCCCTACCCTCTTATAATGAGCTGTTCCATATAAAATAAAGTATAATCTGAGGAAAACCACCGATTAATTTACCATAACTATATCGTGGGGGTCAGGAGGATAATAATCTGATCATCTGCTCTCTGCGACCTCGACACTTCGGCCTTCAGCGTCTCTGCGTGGTCCGACTGAAGCTTCTGATTTCCACGGCTGCCTCACGCCTGGTATTTCAATTTGGCTCCAAAACATTTGGCTCGCTCACATCTGGCACACAGAGGGTGTAAAGGTGCAAACACAGACGTTCATTCATGGTTACGGAGCAGCTGAGCGCAGGAGAGCGAAGGGGGCGAGAACTCGATTGAGTGTGTGTTCGAGACGGGGTTCATTTCTTCTTCTGTGCAGCGGGCGAAGCTGCTCCTACGGGACCTGTGGCTTACAACATGTTAGTTCCCAGAAGAGGGACCAGGACTGACTGGAAACACACACACACACACACGCAGATGCATAGACCAGGCCACCCAGATCTGAACCACCCAGGACCAATAGCAGCATCATTATTTCATGAGTTCGGTTTGTGAAGGAGGCGGCTGGCTGTCAAAACTGCACTTCATCAGTTTCACGCAGAAGCCTCATATCTGCCTTTTATTTCACCACAGCTGGCAGCCGATGGTAGAAACCCTTTTTTTATATTACTGGGACAAAGTCAAACTAAATACAACATAAAACATCTGAGCTTTCATGTCTTTGAGGAAGGGCGGCAGATAGAAAGAAACAACATTAGTGACAGCATCAAACATAAAGAAAATAAAGCTTCAGATCAAACCGTGTGTGTGTTTTTCGGGTTACCATGCTGCTGGTGCAAATTGGCGCCCTCGACTCGATCCCATAGATCTGATCCTAAACCTCTGCACCCTGTAATTTGCTGGACGGGGAACTGAGAAAGTTCTAATTTGTACCCTGAAAGCCGCCGTGTGCAGGGCTGGATGCTCCCGGTGTGATTTACCGTCCACGGGAGGAGCTGTGGGGGATTTTGGTTTGGCTGATCTGTGACTTTTACAGAGCTGCTAACCAGTCTCATGAAAAAAAGAACAAGGAGAAGACGAAGGCGAGGGAGGAGGAGGAGGAGGAGGAAGCATGCAGAAAACTGGCAGAGAAGAGGGTTTTTTTTTTTTTAAACAAAACAAGTTCGATCCTTTCTCCCTAAACAACAACAACAACAACAACAGACTTGAAGCTTCAGCTGTGTGGAGCTCTGCGGGACACAAATAAGTTGTGAAAGTGTGCAGGGGCGCCGCCAGGAAGCTCGGACCCTCAACAGGAGCCGCGCCACATTAAATATCTATAATCCCTGGCAGGTTGCAGGCCTCCTCGTCTCGCTTCGGCCCCCAAACCTGAATGATTCACACGCTTCCTTGGACATATGTAACTGCAAAGCAAAGTGCACGCGAGCTAAAAAAAATACTGCCGTGTCAGCAACTCTCAACGTGCCAAAAAATGTGAGAGGATTTGGAGACAGTGAGAGAGAGAGAAAGAGAGAGAGCAGACTGGAGGAAAAGACAATAATAAGACAGTGAATACTTTGGGGATGATGTCAACTTATTGTTTTAAAGTAAAAACTGTGTTTTTTTTAAACCTGCAAAACACTAGTTTTCTGGCACTGTTGCTGTGGTTAAAATACTGAAAATATCTGAGCTAAAACATTAAACAGACAACAAGGCACAAAAAACAATTTGGTGAAGAATTCATCTGACTGGAGTTTTGAAATATGAAAGTACTATGAAAGGATTTAAGTTGCCAATACAAAACAATGCAGAAAAGAAACATTCAGAATAACTTTTAGAAGGCTTCACGGTATATAAGCGGTAGAAAATGCATGGTCAGCATTAAATAAATGAAAAAAAAACATTTGATATAGCTTGTGTCAAAAGTTTTTTTTTTTTTCCATTTTCAAGGGCACCTTAACATTCCTCCAAAATGCGGCATGTGAAAGTGATGGAGCGCTTTGGCCTGTGAATATTGGGAGTTTGGAGGACAAATATTTTCAGTTTGACTATTTTCATACCAAAATTAATTAAGGAATTTAAAGCAGCAATAAAGAATTTTGTTTGGCCACTTGGGGGCAGCGAAAACATGGATGGACACTGTCAAAGTTAAAATGAGAAACTGTTCACTATTTCTTTATTATTGATCACATAAACTGGAGCTCGACAGCATCAGTTGTTCCAGCTGGCAAATATTTTTGGAAATCTGTACAAATCTGTATATTTATTAAGTTAAAATAATGCATTTTCATTCATATACATCTTTATTTGTTAATATATTTTATATTTACTGTTGAGGTACCACGGTAAGACTGAGGAGGCCAAAAGTATAATTTTCTGAGGTTTTATTATTAAGAATGACCTTTCTCGCATGATGCTCAGCCTTTTTTTAAATCAATATTTACATATTAAATAATGCTGCTGTAACTTAGAGATATTATGACTAAATAATACAAATACTAAATAACTGATTTATTTGAAAATTATTAAACAAATGTGACTTTTTAATGATCTTAATGGCCACAGATTTTTGTTTTAACCTAAGTAAACAATGCCATTAAAAACTTTATTTAAAACTCTACATATTCATGTTCATACACTAGAATTTGTTCATGTCTGTCGTGAGTTTTTTGCTTTTATGATTTCAACATTTGACATTTTGTTTATTTCAACACACACAAAAAGAAGTAAAAACCAACAAAGACACAGGAGATGACTTTGGTCTAAATTCGCACTTTATTCCTAACACTTACAGGTTTGTTTTGTCCCCGTTTCCCTGGCCCCCAAAACAACAGGCACACAGATAGCGATGAGTTAAGGGACAGTAGAGAACAGTTTCAAACCCAAACGTTTCCAACAGAACCGGGTTATAGAATCAACTCAGACAGAGAGAGCCTCGAGGTCAAAAAACAGCATTTGGTAAGCATACTTCGAAAAACAGAAAGAAGGACCCCAAAAAACAGATACTAAAGCTTACAGAGCGGTGTTCGTCTCGTCTTTTATGTTCACCACCATCATCACCATTAGGCTATATCAAAGAATACTTTTGGGAGTTTACAGCCATCAGAAAAACGTGAGAGTTGCACAATGCGGAGAAAAGTAAAGTCAAGGTGAGAAGATACAGTGGAGCTCTTTGGTTTTCACTATTGAGGTTTTTTTTTCTTTCTTTAGCAGTAAAATCTATCTTTGCTGTCCTCTTAACCTTTGGATTTAAGCTGCATTGTAGAAAAAATAGAAAGGGAAAAAAAAAGTTTCTTTTAAATTTCTCCTAAATAAATGAACGATAACACGGGGCAAACAATGAAGTTATTCTCTCCTTTTTTCTCACTCTGTTATTACATTTTGTGTTCTCAAGGCCAAAAAAAGACTCTTATTTTTATATGTCACGGTGACTCGGAAAGTTGAGCATAGTAGTAAAATTAACATTCACAGCCACAGAAGAACTACAGTAGAAAACTGTCAAGGCCTGAAGTGCTCTTATTATCCGACAGTGTTTTTATATTAACGACAGGCGCTGGATACCTTTTATTTTGGCGGTTACAGTCCCTAACGAGAATCCTGAATGCTTATATACACATGGAATGACTGTGTGTGTGTGTGTGTGTGTGTGTGTGTGTGTGTGTGATGTGTTTGTCGTGTAGCGTCTCACTGTGGTAGTTTTAACTTTGGTATTATTCTTCGTCCACCACAGCTGAGCAGGACCACACAGGCACACATACAGACGGAGCCACACTGCTGTCGAGGAACAAAAGAAAAAAACAAAAAACAAAACACAAATCTTAAAAATATAAATTTGTTTTTTTTTTTAACTTTAGTTCGACGTCCACGCAGATTTCAAGCTCTGTGGTTTTCGACATCCAGAGAGTCGAGGGACACGCTAAAAACATAAATCAGCATGTGCCCTTTTTTCAGTAAAAACACCAAACCTGGAGTTTCTTTTCCTCCGACAGCAGTGGCGAATGTACTCACACTTTTCCTCTCAGCAAAACGCAGCCTCGTCCTCGGCACGTCGCTGAACTCTGAGCAGCGAGCGAGCAGACGTGGCGCGTCCTGGAGGTTAAAGCCATAAGAACAACTGGTTGATGGAAATCTTTGTTTCTCCTTCGTCAAAGTAACTTGCTAGGGCCAGTTTCACATCCCTCACTCCTGAGTTCAGACAAGTCACGTCTTTTTTATTCGTATTTTTTTCTCTTTTTTTGTCATTAAAGCTTGAATGTCTATTTGGTTTTTTCTTTCATCAGAGTATCGGAGGTATGAGTCGAAGCCCTCGTCCTGCAGCGGGACGGAGGGAATCAGAAAGCTTTTTAAAGAGAGCAGAGGAGGAGACGTGAACGGAGGAAATTCACCTGGCGAAAACGCTTCATTTTAAAGCAAAACGTTGAGCAGTTTAACGAGTCTGGAGCTGAGCTGTCACACAGTTTAGCATCTCATCGTAAGATTAGTTCGCTTTCCAGCGACTCGCCCAGATCCTCCTGGACCGGAGTCGATTTATCAAATCCGTCTTCACGTTTGTGTTTCAGGTTCTTAAAAACTACCTGCAAGTTTCAGACAAAAGATTTATTCAGTCAGGTTGCACCGTGAAAAAGAGGCATAAATAAAACAGAGTTAATAGAATTCCTGTTCAGTTACGCTATATCAGACTTTATCAGAATAGCATTTTGCTGTAAAAGGTGTTTTGATATTTTTGTGAAATGTCATGTTAAGTTTTCCACTTCACATTATTCTCACTCACATTTTGATCAAGTGTCGGTGTTGTCGACTATTTTATCACTCAGCTTTTGTACTGGGTGATTATATTTACTGACAACTAATCTCTAAGAACTAGTATGTGTGGTGCAACCAGTTTAATTTTGTGTTGTGTTCATTTACATTAGTTTAAACCAGCGAGGAGCTGGCACTGTGCTGCACGTAGTTAAATAGATGAACTTTTTAAAAGCTTCTAGTCTTAAAATCAGTACAACTGGGAGGTAAACATCACTGACTGAAGATTATGAAACAGTATTTGACATAGAAATCTGAAACGGTGAACTTCAGGAGACCATTTTCTCCACACAGCTGATTTAAAAACGCTCTTTCCTCCGTCACAGTTTCCCTGCTACTTTCTCTCTGTCTCAGGTTACAACAGTCTTTAGGTTTGGTTTTGCTTTGAAAACATTCGTTTGGCATCTTCTCTTCTTGTCTTGATCTCAAGAACACCCCCTCTCTGCAGATACAAGCCTCACAACCCCTGAAAAAACTATTACAAAGATCCAGAAAGACATAAATAGAATCCAATAAATACATAAATAAAGGATCAATAAATAATGAAGGTGAGAGACAAAGTTCTTAAAATACAAATGGACCGTTTCCCCCCCCATCCCCGAAAAAAGCACACACCTCCCTCATACAATAAATACAAATATTTTTTTCCAACAAAGAGCCCGTGAGAGATAAAGAGTTTTAAAGCTTTTGGTTCGTAAATCAAGTCATCGTCTTCGGTCGTCGTCATCAAAGGGTAACCGTCCCAGCCTTTTTATACATCAGCAACAAGTAAGAGCAGTTGAACATAGATTATTTTCCCCCTACAAAAACCTAGAAGAACTAAAGGATACATTCCCTCTAAAAGTGGACGTTAATCTGCCCCCCCACCCCCATATCATCTTCATCATTGGTTGCCTTCAGTACCTGCGTCTGTCACATTAAAGCCGAACTCCGTTTTCAACCTGGGCCTCGTCTTTTTTCTTCCATCAGAGCGATCGATTCTCACAAAAAGAGAGAGCAACTTTAAAGGAACGTACATTTAAGATTAACTTCAAATTAAATGTGACTTTGATTAATGTGACTTTGAGGGGAAAAAGTGAAGTGATGTCCACATGTGGAGTACAGTTCAAATCTCTGAGGGTTGATGTTCATTCATGCTGAAGACAGCAGAAACCAGATGCTCTCTGTGATGGTTTAAAGTTTGAAAATGAATGTGTGTCATTTGTTATTTCCTGGTGCACCAAAGTTAATTGGAGTTTCTATTAAAAACGATCTGCGTCCCTGCAGCTGCGCCGTACGACGGGAGAACGGCGTGAAAATGGGTCCAGGTTGAAAACGACGAGTTTCGCTTTTAACTGTCTAAAATGAGCACTGAGTGATATTATCATCATCGTCATTATTATCCAACGTCTTCATGTGACAGAAAAAGTGTTTTGTGTATTTTGCGGTTTTGGTTTGAACGCAAGAGAATCATCTTTGTACCGACACATGCTCACACACACATACACACACACTCACTCATGCATGCACACACACACACATTCACCCACGGCCACTCAAACCACTTGTGCATTGGTTTGGTTGTTCTATTTGGTTTGGTTGTGTGTCTTAAAAAGTTTTGGTTTTCAGTTTTGGCTTTTTCACGACATTCTGAATCAACTTAAAAGAAAAAAAATCATTTAAATCTTGGAAGCTACATTTTCACAGTTATTTCCAACCATAAAAGAAAAAAAAACCCAGAGCACAACCGAAGAGACAAGAAGATATGAAAATAGGCAACACGTCGCCACACCCGCCACCTCCCCGCCCAACCCTCCCTCCCTCCTTCCCGCCGCATAATAAGTAGAAAGCAATGAGACAAATCCATACATCATTAACAGACACACTATGGAAAGCAAAAACAAAAATATATATATTCTCAAAGTCAGTTTGTTGAGGTTACTCCATATTTTATCCATCCAGGAAAAAAAGTGAGAACAAAGCCGAGGTCGCTGGCAGAGGGAGGGAGGGAACGATTTCTGTCTGTCGAGAACAAGGACGGCAATCACGGCTAAAGACGGACAGACAGACAGGGCCTTACTCCCCCCTTTTTTTCTCCCCTCGTCCTCCCCCTCTTTGTTTGTATTTGGTTTAGTTACGCTTCAGTCACTCATACATAACTAGTAGCAGTAGTAGTAGCTTTTGGTTTTTGGGTTACTTTTTGGTTTTTTGGTCCGCCGCTTCGAGCGCACCTCCTCCTGCTCCTCTTCTCCTCCTCCTCCTCCTCTTGGTCGTCCTCTTCTTCTTTGCTTCCCCCCCTGCAGCTTTTTCGTACCTTTAGCTCCTCCGCTCCTGACCGCTTCTCCTTCTCCTCCTCTTCTTCTCCTCTTTTCTTTTTTGGCCCTTTGATCTGATCTTTGGAGACAAAGGAGAGGGGGCAGATGGGAGGGAGGGGTGGAGGGCAGGGGTTTGGGGGCAGTACGGGGAACGCCGGTGCTTCACCTCTTTCTTTTGTTCTTTTTTTTCTTTTTTTTTGGGTTTGGACTCTTTCTTATGCTTGTAGTGTGTGTGTGTGTGTGTGTGTGTGTGTGTGTGTGTGTGTGTGTTTTCCCTTTGACACTGCTGAGGTTTTTTTGTCTGGACACTCGTCTCCCGGGCGAATCCAGAGACAACGCTGCCAGAGGCGATGCTTTGGTATCCAAGAGTGACTGTCTGGTGGGTAGATGAGCAGTCTGGAAGATGACATGCTGATGGTGTGTGTGGGGTGATAATACATAAAAAAGGCAAATAACACAGAAAAAATCCCAAGATCTCACCACATCTGCCTGTGGTGAGTGTGTGTGTAGAAATAATGTGAACAAGTCAAACATTAAAGATAACACTGATAGCTAATGATGATGATGGTGATGGAAATCCTGATAGAAATGAGATATTACTAAACCCCCAAATCATTGTGGATCTTTTACACTGATATCAACAGCTAACTGACTGATTTTAACCAGGGTCAGACCACACATATGGTTAGATTTATTCCATCTGCGTGCCAGGAGAGTGGGTTTTGCCACATAGTAGGATTTAATGAATACCAGAAAGCTTAGCATCTGCAGGAAAGAAGATGTTTCTATCTATGGTATGTATGGATTGGCATCTCACCTAATGCTATAAGTAATTATAGCAGTAAACCCCACCCGTCTGCCACTCCAGGCTGGTTAAAACAAACACCACCTTTTTTAAAATGTAAGGTAGGTTCGCACTGTAAAGCTGTAAAGAGAGAGGTAGGTAGATATCCTGCATGTGGGATCAGCTGTAGAACATTAAATGTTTGGCAAGAAATACCAGAAAAAAAGAGTGAATACAAAATAATAGAAAAATAAATGTTTTTCTTTAACTAAAAAAAAAGAGGGTAATGGAAATCCTGACTGAAATGGAAAATGCTTGGAATGAGGTTGAATGGAGTTACTGGACTGATCCTGGACAGACCAGAATGCGAAAGTCTTTTTGAACTAAAGCTTTTCTCTCCGTTTATTGTTTTTTTGTCTTTTTTGGTTTTCAGTTTTTGGTATTTGGAGATTTTGGTTTTCATCTTTGTAAGTGTGTGTTTCTCTTCTAGCATCTTTTTCTTTTTAAATTTGGTTGCAACCACAAGACCCTCCGAGCTTGTTAAACAAGTCTTTTCTCTTTTTTGCCTCCCACCTCTCACACACAGTTTGGCTTCTCATCCCTGCCCTCAGCAAGTTCAGTTTTTTTCTCTCCAGCTGATAAAAAGCACGGTGTTCGTTTCCTGATGCCAAGCAAAAACACTCCTCAATGCCACCTCTCCAGCTGTAGATCATTATTTGGTTTCAAATTTCCCCCCTCCTTTCTGCAGTTCTCTCTATCCTCTCCATCCTCCCTCTCTCTTTGCTTCCTCCCCGCATCCATCTGTGTATATTTTTGGCTTCAGAAGACTTCAGCGGGAGACGGAGAAAGAGAGAGGCGAAATCAGAGATGGATCAGACAGAGAGATGGCTTTGGTTGAAAGGCGAGGTTGTAAATTTAGATTTTTAAAGCTCCTTTAACGCTCTGCTTCCTCCTCTTCCTCCTCCTCGTCCTCCTGATAGGATACTTTGGTCAGTCAGAGATCACTCGGCCATGGCCCCTCCCAGGGGTGGCGGCGAGGCTTCGCTGAAGGAACAGAAAGAGGCGGGACTTGAACAAGGAGACGCAGACTCCTCGGGGCACGAGGTCGGGCTCATGAGGTCGCTGGCACCAGGGGGCGGAGATTGGGAGAAGGAGGGCCTCGGGCCGCACGCAACGCCACTGCTGCCGACGCCGCTCATCAGTCCCATGGCAGGCGTGGAGGCTGTTGCCATAGAGCCGGTCACCATGGGCAGGAGGGTGGGGCGGTTGAGGAAGAGGGAGGAGCGGAGGGAGGGGGGGACAGCAGGACCTCCGGGTCCGCCCAGAAGCATGTGACCCGCCCCACTGTCGAGGCCAGAGATGGGCAGCTGACCACTGCTGGCTGCAAGAGCTGATGGAGGACGGACGGATGGATGGACGGACAGGAAGACGAGGGTCGAGATAGAAGGAGAAAATGGAGAGAGATGAAACAAGGGTTGAGAGGAAAAGAAGAGGAGGAGGAGGAGAAAGAAGAAAAGGTACAAGACACTCGAGAGAATGCGGAGAGATAAAAATAGAGAAATGATGAAGAAAGGAAGGAAGAGATGAAGGATGAGAGAAGAGCAAAAGAAAGATCCGGATGAACGTAGATGTGTCAGCAGAGAAGAGCATGAAGAAAGATGAAAAGACAAAAAGGAGGGAACAGTTCAAAAGAGGATGACAGGGTGGATGTAAAGAGATGGACAGGAAGTAAAGAGAAGTCAGCGAACACATCAGTATCAGGGGAACCATTTAAAGATGGACGGTGGAGATAAAGATGATGAGGACAGACCACCACACCCTGTCTAATCTACAGTGGAGAATTATTGATGTGCACGTATGAATGATTGAAGGGTCAGCTCATCCAAGTCACAGTGACACCATTTTCAAAAATATATCAGACTAAATCTGAGGGAAGTGTGGTTGAACAAGGACACTAATCCTGGAAAGACATGCTGAAATGTTGAAATGCCTTTTTTTTTTCAATGCTTTGAGCATTAGCGGCAAAGTTTATTATATTTATATCTCAGAAACCTCAAATCCTGCAGACATCATCATCTGCATGGACAGATAAAAAAAAAAAGAAAATGTGGGTTTTTCTTTTTGTAATTTAGGTGAACTTACCCTTTAGAAATGATTATGTTTGTATTTACTTTAGGAGGTGATGAATACTCAACCCTATAATGCAAGGAGACAAATGATGAGGATGGAGATGGTTATTTACTACACATGCACGTGAACCTGAACACAAAAACACACACACACATGCACAAGCAGCACACTCATGAAAATGTGAAAATGAACCATTTCTGTCTCATCTTGTGACTGTCTGCACACAAAACCAAGTATCACAACATGACTTATTTAAAATCAACAGCAGGTGGCAGACTGCTTATAGAGAACATTTTAAAGAGGTTTATTTTAAATATTAAAAGATCTTTTTTAATCCAGTGGCATCACATTATTACTCAAACGCTTTAACATTTCTGCAAGACTGCTGTAGCAAACGCAGCAGAATGAGCCGTCTGTCAGTCAGCTCCGCAGTAACAGAGACTGACACCTGCCGACTTTTGAATTCTGGTGTAATAGTCAACACTTTCATCCATTACAGCGCCATGAGTGTAAACATTCATAGCGCGTGTGGGCCCAGAGGGAGTCAAACCAGAAATCCTTTCACGTCAACTCTTCATTTCAACACACACACACCCCTCTTTCTTCTCTCCTTCAGCCTATAACTCTATCAGAGCCGGCAGTGCCAGAGCTGCAGTTTCCATAACAGACTGTATCCTTCTCATCAACACATGGCCTGGAGGAGGCCGGCTCTGAATGACGCTGAACAGAGAAAAAAAAAGAGGGGGGAAGGGTCTGAATCGGCGCTATAGGGAGATTGAGCACATGACGGATTCAAGGCTGAGCTCGGGGAACCTTATTTGTGATGCTTAATTGATTTGGCAGCAGATCATCTCTTTCAAAAAAGGGGAATTTTGAGTGGAAACTAGTTATTTAGCCAACAGGCCTCGATACTGAGAGGGAGGGGATTGTGCCTTCTCAACTGTTTACTGTAAGCTGACTCGGCCTCCTAAGCTTTGCCATAAGGGGCTCTTGTCACTTTGTGATAATAGCAGGCTATTGTATGAGAATCAAATTGAATCTTTCACCATACTGAGCGATTCAAAAAGTTTGTGCTGAGGAGGAGGAGTGTGGCTGCAAGGGAATTCATTTTGGACAGAATGGATGAAGGGTGAAAATTGGAAGTGGTCTTTAGAAATGGAGGCTCATGAGGACTCGGCGGGCTGGAGGGGACAGACGGCATGCACCAACACACACACATGCACCGACACACACACACACACACCTTGCATGGTAGCCAGGGGATTGCTGCCAATGAGGGCCTGGTTCATCCCTGTGCTTACTCCCATCATTGTGTTCCTGAAATGTGGAAGGACCGCAGATTCACACACGCACACACACAAACATCCACACGTAGAGAAAAAGTTGGCAGGTCAACTTCAGCTTCTTGTCTCATGTTTGATGATATAACTGAGGCACCGACAGCGTCTTGTATTTTTGTGACGTTTTCAGTGTAGGTCAGAGCTGCACACTTTGTGCACACGTCTCGAACATGTGTGAACATACTGGTTTAGCAGCTGTGTGACATGACGTCGACACCCAAATACCACAGATTTCTCTGCAACATGCAGGTACGAATCGTGAATCCACTCAAACATGTTTTCATAGCAGGTGGAGTGTTACTCATTTAAAAGCAACTCTTTCAAATAATATAGTCTGTAAGTGTAATAGATTAAATAACACCTGTAAAATGAATTAAAGCTTGTTTCATATTTGTGCTTTCATACAGAAGAGTAAATTAGACTTTTTGGTCTTTCATTTTGAAGGAAAAGACGCTTCAATCTTTTCACTATGGCTGTAATTAAAGATTCATACCATTCCTGTTTCATCTATTGGTCATTTGAAGTTCCAACATCAGGAAAAATTCTGCCCTTTTCTTACTAGCAACAAATTAATTTATTTTAATATTATAATTATACCAAATAAAGAAAAGCAGAAAATCCCCACATTTGCGATGCTGGAACTTGAGAGTGTAGAGTTGAGTGGAGTCTTGAGATAAATTTTGCTTTTGCTTCAGTGAGATTAATCCATAATTAAAATTTTTGTGGACAAATTTTCAGTTGATCCACTAATTGTTTTAGCTGTATTTTCACTTGTCTTCTTACTCCAGTAAATACTTAAAAAAAAAAAAAAAAAAAAAAAAAAGTTTAAAAAATTTAAACAGACACTCACCCAGTGTTGAGCCCGTGGGCCCCGAGGTTGGGCGGGGCTGGGCTGGCTGTGCTGTGAGGAGGCGGAGTCACAGAGGAGGAGGTGGAGCCTACTGCTGCTGAGCTGATGGGAGTCATGGGGCAGGATGCTGAGGGTGACGAACTGGCAGCTGAGGGGGAGAGAAGAGGAGGGATATCAGTTTGTTGTCATTGTTGGGATGAGTTACTGTGTTATTACTGAATAAACACTTTGGTGACACAGTTTTTCATCAGCGGTCGCGATCCAGAGCTTTTTGAGCATCTTCTTTAACTCCATTCAACCGCAGACTGGAGGAGAGAAGTTTGGGACTGGAAAGTATTAGCCTCGGCTCAACGGGCCAATAAATTTCCAGCTGTGTTTGTTACCTGTCAGGCCATCTGTCATATCTGTGAAGCCTGGGACAGCTCACACTGAAGTCAAGGTCTATAAATCATAAGGACGAGTTATGACTCATGGAGGTAAACAACTCAAGATGGGACCAGTGCCTCCATGTTGTTGTCAACAAAAGATCATTGTTTTCTATTTCAATCCTTCTCTCACAGAACTCATTTTTTTTAAAGTGATGATTCTTCAGTGTTTCATCAAACCAGTGAAAAAGGCTCCAACAGTACAGAAATATCAACTCCTTCCAAATAATGTCAGGACCAGTTTAATCTTCCTGTGACCGACCTTTGGGTTCCGAAAACACAATTGAGAAGCACCGCTGTAACCTTTAATTATTTATTGACGAGACTCTACACAGGCACAAACAGTAATTACAGCTCACCTGTTGTGCTGAGGCTGGTGGTGACCTGGGACAGGCCCTGACTCGATATCTGGAGACAGAAAGGGGGAAAGAGGAATCAGGAAATACTTCTATCCACCGTTGGAGCAAACAGCAGGCTGACTGAAATTGCACAAAAAAATGTGTAAAATAAGAGTAGCAGAGGGGTGCTGTGGACTGTACCATGTGCGGGCTGTAGCAGGAGGCTTTGTGCGTCACAACAGGCGAGGTCTGGCTGGGCAGGGGAGGGGTGGTGCTGCTGGAGGGGTTGATGCGTTTCTCTTTCTGTCTGCGGTTGCAGAACCAAACACGAATCACCTCCTTCTCCATGTTGAGCTGCTCCGCCATGAGCAGGATCTCCTCCGAGGTAGGCTTCTGGTTCTGAGGAGGAAAACGGACTGATGAGTCAACGATACCTGCTCGAGTCTGAAATGCACACCTGGACTCTTTAGCAGCCTGGGACTGTAACACATCCTGATTTAATCACTTCATTCAATTCAGCTAACTTAATGTTCTGGAGTAAAAATGTTAAAAATGGTAAGAAGGTATAAGTGTCCTTTTTATCTTAGAAGTTTCTTGCAACATTTTGTAATCAGTCAGTTTTCTATGTATTTGTTTAATACGTCGATCTCCTACCGTGTGGAAGTTGCGCTCTAAAGCCACTCGCACGTTGGTCTCGATGCTGGTGCGTTTCTTCCTGCGGCGGCCGGGGAGACCCTCGATGCCCAACATGGGGGTGGAGATAGAAGACGGGCTGGGCAGCATGCTGTCCACTGCCATGGTTTCTATCAGACAGACGATGAGAGAGATGGAGAGAGGCAGAGAGAGGAATGATAAAAAAGAGACATGAGGAGATGCAGGCCAACAGCTAGAAAAGCAAACAGCGACGACAGTGAGATGAACGACTGCAGCTTTCTTGATGTTGCTCTTTTGGAAAAATCTCAGCTTCGTTCTGTGTGGATTAAGTTTTAGATGTTTACCTGCGTCACCCAGCCACTTCTCGAGCAGCGGTTTCAGCTTGCACATGTTCTTAAAGCTCAGGTTGAGTGCCTCAAAGCGGGAGATGGTGGTCTGGCTGAAGTCGTTGCCGTACAGTTTGCCCATGGCCACGCCGACGTCTCCCTGTGTGAATCCCAGTTTGATGCGCCGCTGTTTGAAGGTGCGGGCAAACTGCTCCAGCTCCTCCAGGTCGCTGGGCTCTTCGCCCATGTGACCCCCGTGACCTCCGGGAGTCAAACCAGACGCCAGCGAGGAGGCCATGGCACTGCTGGATGCAGAGGTGACTCCGACAGACGTCACAACGCCGCCGCTGCCGGTGGCAACTATAGAGCCACCGCTGCCACCGCTGCTTCCACCAACCACATCACCGCTCTTCTCCCTCTGTGACGTCATGAAGAGTAAAATCAGTAAAATGTACTGAGCTTTATTAAAATGGTGATGGAAATAGGTGATGCAAGAAGTGAAGCATGTGAGGCCAAAGAAATGAAATTACTGATGGTCAGCTGCTGAATTATACAGAACTGACTGAAGAACATTCAATGAAAAAAAAGCATTCTCGCTTTACATTTAAAAAATCCGGTTAGTGAATACATATGAGGTAATCAGCTGGGGAACATGCATAAAAAACAACTATTTGAATGAGCGTGCCTTGACAAATTATACAGATTCAACAGGCATCATGTACAAATAAAAACATACACATCTTTTATTCTAAAAAGGCGGAAATACTATGAATTTAATATTTGGAAACAGGGTTTAATCCCGGCCTGTCACTAGGTCAGCTGACACCAAGGAAGCAAACACAGCACGTCAAAGCAGGAATTTGACCCTACAAGCTTTGGGAGTATCAACTAATTGAGCAGACATCATGCATGGTATCCTC
This sequence comes from Amniataba percoides, assembly GCA_037176925.1. Classification (NCBI taxonomy): domain Eukaryota; kingdom Metazoa; phylum Chordata; class Actinopteri; order Centrarchiformes; family Terapontidae; genus Amniataba; species Amniataba percoides. The sequence goes on from JBAJHX010000040.1 coordinate 18,334,483, forward strand.
TGCCACACGCCTCATTTACATCCATCGTCTCTGTGCATAAAACACACGAGCAGGCGGCCAGCACCTGCCGTCACGTTCGACACGACTTCATCGCACTTTGATGAAAAATCTATAACAGCCCTTGGATGTGTGAGGATGCATTCATGCATTATGTTACAGGCGATAAAGGCTGAGGACACGAGGTGAGCTGTCTGACTTGCGTATAAATATATAATCGAAATTCAAGATCCTCGCTGGACTCAGAAGCTGTGTCTATCAGGAAAAGAACCTGCTCTGGATCCTATTTCGTATTAAGCAGCTGCCTTGACCTTTTTTTCCTCCAGCAAATAGGCAAGGAGATTGTTGCAGCAGAGATCAGCTATTTGTTTAAAATATAAAGTGACTTGTGCTGCTTTGCTACACGTGTCTGGAGCAGAGCAAAACTTCAAGGACAATCGAGTGAAATTTGCATTCGGCTGGTTGCTTTGCAGGAGGTGACGGCTGATAGTGGTGCAGGTCAGTCTGACAGACGCCCCGTGGTGCACAGGTTCAACTTCTATTTGCTTGTTGTGTAGTCAAGTTCTGTAATTTCCCAAGGTCTCTCTCTTTCACACAGACTGCCATAAAGAGGTTTTGTACCTGTGCTTGGAGTCCCAGGCGAGGTGGGGATGTCAGGAGCCCCCCTGGGCTTTGCTGAGGTAGCTGGATCAGATTTGGTGTCGAGAGCAAACCTGTGAAAGGAAGGGCAACCGACAGGCAACACAAAGATTAAATTAACTATTAAACAAAGAAGTAAGGACAAAAATTCCTCAAATGACTTCCCAAGAAAATATAAAACAAAGTGATTTATGGTTCTCTGAGCTTTCATAAAACAAAATATTTAGTGGTGGATTGAACTCTTCAGGATAACTCTTCCGTGGTTGCATGTTTGAACTTGAATGAAATAGCCAGTACTGGAGACAAGAAGTTTCTGAAGTTGAGAAAGTTTCCTAATTGGACCTGACCTTGCTGCGGCTGCTGTGCCTGCGCTGGCTGAGACAGGAGGAACTGGGCAGGAGACTGGAGAGGATGACCCGGCATCAGGACCAGCTGCTGGAGCTGCAACAGCTGCTGGATGTCCTGCAACAACAGCAGCAACAACTTTCAGTATGAGGCAGAAATAAACTTAAAGGTAACGTGAGGTAAAGGTAATCTCTGCTGCACACAAAGGTCGATTCATCAATAAATAAAGTCAAAGACGTGAGAAAGTGTCAAAAGTGAGAAATAGCACACTTTTCTTCATGTAAAGCCAATTTTTCAAAAGTTTCTGTTCATTAAATTGTTGGTTGTTCATACCTGGGCTGTGAGCTGGATTGGCTGCGACAGGGCAAGCTGTGGCGGTGGAGGCGGGGCTTGCTCTTGTTTCGCCGGCTGCTGCTGCTGCTGGGACTGTGATTGGTTCTGCTGCTGCTGTTGTTGTTGTTGCTGCTGCTGCTGGTTGGCTTGTTGCTGCGCGGCGGCGTGGGCGGCGTGAGCGGCATGGGCAGCGTTCGACTGCTGCACGGCAGCCGCCAGGAGCTGAGCCTGAGCCTGTTGGAGGAGCAGCTGCTGCTGAGCCGGGAGGAGAGCGGCAAGCTGGAGGGGAGGGGGCAGGAAGAGGAGGAAGAGGAGGAAAAATGGGGTAATAGTAATAGGTGGAGAGAGAGAAATGAAGATGGCAATGGCAAGTGAGAGGAAGATGTAAACGTGCAGGTGATGGAGAAGTCAAGGCCCAAGTATGGCAGAACAAAAGGATGACAGAATAATAAAAGAAGAACAAAATGAAGACAAAAGTAGAGAAGGAACAAAGAGCAGTGTCAGCTAAGCATTCCAGGAACACAGATGTAGGTGTATCTGTTAGCAGACAGTAAAAGCATGCCAGAGCAAGACAAGCAAGAAAAGCCATCCGCTTAACATGAAGAACATTTAGCTTTGGTATTTCAAACAGGAAGACGTCACTCCACGTGGTGCTCTTCTTGTCCTTCAGGGCAGTTAGTGTGTGCAAGTGCGTGACAGTCGTTGCAACATTACTCTGGACTTGACATTATGAACTGAATAAAGGCACGCTTACAAGAAAGCATGTTTGGAGCAGCTTATTTAATACAAGGAGCACACAAACCGTGACTATAAGAGACAGATGTGGCCGTCCTGTAGGCAGCTATTGATCATCTTTGAAATTGTAGAGTAAAAAATAAGCTGAAGGCAAACTGAAACCTGGACTAACTCCCATATTTAACATCTGTTTTTAGCTGTTCACCAGAGAAGAGAAGAAACTATGGTAAAGAGAGCTGCATTTCAGGTGAGATTCAAACTGTTTTGGTCAACAAAACTTAAATGTGTTCATCCTGGATTGGAGATTACAACTCTTCACTTTAAGTCCATCACACTTTCAATTTTTGCCTTAGCCATTAAAGGGGAAAAACCTTACCACGTGGCAAATACAATTTTTCATCATCGTCTTATTACAATAAACAGTGTGTGTGTGTGTGTGTGTGCTTGTGCTGCCTCACCCCTGCTAGCTGACTGCCGGCCAGCATCAGCTGTGTGTGGTGGTGTTGCTGTTGTTGGGAGGGAGGTGCAGGAGGAGCGTGGGTCATCTCAGAGCTCTCCTCGCTCTTTCCCTAAAGTGGATCACAGACACAAATCTTTTAAAAATTTTAAAAGACAAAATGTTAATCCAAGTTTTTAATGCAACACACACTCAGCTGATAGATACAGCATCTTTGCTATCTCCTGCTGACAATCTCACATTTTAGATGGTCAACATATCTGTGAAATATGAGGAAGCTGCACAAAATCAAGCTGCTGTTAAACACAATGCTGCAAAAAAACACTTAACTGTGTCTGGTCGAATCCCAATTAAGTGTGCAATTCAATCAATTAAAAGTTAACACAGAATTTCTGACAACTTCAGATTAACTATTCGGAGCATTTCTGCATTCACTTACTGCAATTGGCTTTCTGCATATCTATTTCATGCATATCCAACAGACAGAGCGAGACGGATGCAAACTGAACAAGTATTCAACGCCTCCTGACTTTCAGCAGCTGCATATTCATAAATGCTGCAGAGCTGAAGTGATGAACCAGTTTGAGAATCACTCTTCTTCAATCGCTGACGGAGCCTGAGAACAGCGTTTCTCAGAGAGCAGAGAACAAACCAGACTGCGTGAAAGACGTTCATTAGCGTTTCTTCGTTTGACTTTGACTTGAACTCGAGCTCCTGCTGCTGCTTCTTACCCCCCGATACTCAGAGTGTTTACCGGCCATCTGTCCAGACGGATGAGTCTATCGTCCTCGTTTTCACGGTGTCAGAAACATTCCAAAGCTGCTGACCTCTGACCTCCAGCTGTCATAACCTGCTCGCAGCCCTGTCATTACCCATCCATCACTGCCACGCCGTGCTGCATCTTTTACGTCTATCACTCACTATCATCCACATTCTTTTCATCTATCTGCCTTTTTTTTCCTCTCAGAGCCTGTCTGTCAGGTGGGGGCGGACCGAGATTTGCATATTCAGAGGAACCGTACGAAAAGTCGAAACCTGAGCGCTGAAGCTATAAATCATAACACAGATGCATTCACACCCACGCTAACACACAAGCGCACAATCATATCTGTGGATGCAGGGACGTACACAAACACACACCAATGTTGCTATTTTCACACACACAAAAACACCAACGACGTGGTATTGAAGCTGCTGACACCCGATATTTATGTGAGGATATGAGCTGGGATTGACCAAACACACACACACACACACACACACACACTCTCTCTGCATGTCTGAACCGGCTCACCTTGGTGCCAGCCGGTGTGGGAGAGACGCTGTAGGGGCTGGTTTTCATCGGCTGGACCTGCAGCAAAAATGCACAGGCGAGAAAGATGAAAATCACACACACACACACACACACACACACACACACACACACACACACACACACACTCAGCGTCTTACGACACATTCAGACAACGCCGCCCTGAAATGTGTGTCAACACGCTCACAGTGAATTACAGTTACAGTTGGTGTAACTCTACGGTGGACTGCAGAGAGAGGTGTGGCTGATGGGCCGCGATCAAACATCGAGCAGAAGGACGCTGCTCGGTTCAGTTTCTGTCCACAAAAGACTACAATAACTGTTGAGATGTGTGGATGAAGGTTCTGTGAGTTAATCTAATTTAGAAAACAGTTAATTTGCTAATACATATAAGTGCTCTTCAATAATAATGTGCAGCACTTTGTTCATTATCTTCTAAATATCAAGCCGCCCTTATAATGTAAACGTCATGTTAAATGTTACTGTGATGGTTTCAGACGTTGTTACTGTGATGAATAAATTCATATAAATATTTACTGCAGTGTAAGAAATTACACCAGTCACAAAGATACATAGATATTATTTTTTTAACAATGAATCTTTTAATGACTCTTTTAATGAAGTAAGTAAATATATTAAAATGATTAAAACAGTATGTTTTCATTAGGAATAAAAATAAAATACCAACCTGGTCATCTGGGCTGTTTCTGTCAGAGTCTGGAAAAAAGAGGGAGCGTTTGTCATTCTGTTTATGCGAGTGTATTCAATTCAAATGTGATAACATGCAAATAAGGTTTAATTATTGTTCATCTTACCTGAACTATCCCCTGGATAGTCAGCCCCAGGCTTCTCCTCCTCTGCTGCTTTAGACATCCTGATATCTGCAAGAAACAAACACACACACACACACACACACATCAGACAAAGCTGGGAAAATACATCAAGGTACATAAATCCATGTTTCATGGTTAGAGACACAAATTGTTTTTAAAATTCCAGGCTGACGGAGGAAAAATGTGACTCTTCAAAATATCACACACACACACACATATAAATTTATCTAAAAAGCACTGAAAATGTTATTTGTGTTATTGACAGAAATATGATGAATGCTGAATAAAATCAAAATGAAAAAAACTAATCTGATATTAACTTGATTTATTTATTTTATACAAGAATTCCTACATTTTAATATTAATAATTTGCATTTGAATATTTCAAATGTCGGCCTTGAGCATTCAGTAATTTATTTAATCATTATTATTATCATTGTTATTACACCATTATTACTGCTTGAAAACAAAATGGATAATATTCATATATTCCCAGCACAGATGATGTGTAAAATTACACACATAAAAAAACGGAATATTCTTTCCATGTCTGAAACACTTTTTTCTTGTGATTTGATGCTGCTGCCCGTTTTCTGTCACCATCCAGATATTTCGAACAATCGCTGCTCTCTGAGTGAAGAGTCAAGTCTTTCTTCACTCTTCCTGTCTCACTTGACACTGTCTCACTTTCCACTCTACAGGTCAAAGGTCAACGCAGATCAATGCTGTCAGGAAGCGTTTAGATTCAAAAGAATGGGAGCAAATTGTGGAGGGACCGCAACAAATAATAGGAAGAAATAACTACTGTCGAAGCGCGCTCATCCGAAGTTGCCGTACCTTCTGACAACGAGAGATGGAAATAGAATGATGTTGCTATTGTGCCGTGATAACCTCGTTACGCCGCCACTGGTGATGAAAGCCTGCGACCGTTCAACTGGATTAAATCAGAAACACATCACAGTCGAGATTAAAGTGAAGGCGTTCCTCTTTGTTCCTAAAACGTTCAGGTTTTAGAGGATACGGCACCATTTTGATGAGACTTTTAAGAATTACTCCTGCTGATAATTTCATCCTCTTTTCATTAAATACGATCTGAAGAAAACCCACGCGAAGCAAAAACTCGCTTGACCGGGAAAAGTGATGATACCATACTCTAATTTAGCTCTTTAGATGTAAACTTTATTGGCTCGGGAGGTGGAACTGGGATTAAGAATCAGCTTTTTGTGGCAGGTAACTTAACTACCCTCTCCAGTTTTTGTGGTGACTTCTGGGATTGCACGGGTAATTGGTCCGGGAGCGCCGCCGCCGGAGGAACTGCTTACCTGCGCACCAGACATTACTCAGCACCGCTGGCGCCATCTTGGATAAAAACACTCCTTCACCTGCACTGCACTCTTAACTTCTGTCTGTCTTGTGCTTTTTTAAACTCAGTTTCTTTCTTCAGTTTCACTTTCAGGTCTCACTAATAACAAGAAAAGACATATCTCGATAAAAAATGTGGTAAGAAGGAGTTTATAATCTGACATGATAAAACCACGGCTAACATCCTCTACCCTGACCATCTTCTTCCTCGCTGTAATTATAACTCCAGCGTCTGTCCTGCAGCTTTACGGCCTCCTTTGGACCCCGGTCGATTCTTTGTGTACGAAACGAGCAAAATGTGAGACAAAGAAAGGATGAATACTTGAAAACAAGAGAAGAGAAGCAAAGGGCTTTCTGGAAATTAGATATAAGCTCCAGCGAGTGTGTGTGTGTGCGTGGTGTGTGTTTGTGTGTGTGGTAATCTTATCATCAGGGTCACAGACAAGTTCAAGGCATGATGAGAGGAGGTGGGAAGGAGGGAAAGAGGGGGAGATAAGGGAGCAGGAAAAAGAGAGACAAATAGTAAGTGAGGGAATCAGAAAGAGACGGAGCGACGTGAAATTCAGAAACAGAAGACCAAAAACGAGAAGACAACAGAACAAGGACAAACACAGAAATCACAGTCGGCACTGTTACAAAAGTATCACTGTTTATCTGTTTTTTTGTGGCTTAGTTTTCCACCAAAAATTAGGTATTAAAAAGAGGTAGAGTGTTTTTTGGTACGAATGAAAACAATGTGACTTCTGGCATATTGCAATTTTGATTAAATAATCTTCATCAAAGAAAGATGGAAGATGTTTCTAAGTCCAGATATTTTGCTAGTTAGAGATAAATAAAAATCAGTCAGAATCTAACAAAAGGAAACTGCACTTTCTTCAAAGGCTGAGCGAGCTTAGTTAATGAAGGGCTGCAGTTACATGACACAACCAGATGGTGGCAGCACTCACCTGGAAATGCCAAGCCAGAACTGAGTGTGTGTGTGTGTGTGTGTGTGTGTGCTGTACTAAACCGAACACAGCAATAAGTCATGTGAATCATTTCAGAGAAAAATATCGCCTTTTTTTCTGTGTTCAGAAACAAACAGCTGTGATGGTGAAAAAGTCTGCAGTCACAGGTCGGCCGGCCTGAAACATGAAGACAAAACTAACCAGAATAAAATCCTCTAAACACAACATTTCTCATGTGTAAAGACGCCACAAAGATGCAGACACATTGTTAATGCACATTTTAAGTTACATCAGATCCTCCTTGGTCACAAATGCAATTTACTTCACTGACCTTCAGCAACAAATCATCGTCTTTATTAGGTCATTTTTATTACCCGCCGGCTCCAAATCGCCACAAAAACACATAAATCCAAGCTGATGTTTTTAAAAAGATCTATCATTAACTTGCCTCCATATTAAATGAACTAATCTCAGTGTTGTGTGTAGTTTTACTTACCTAATAATACACAAACACACACAGTGCATGTTACTGTTGAAACAATCAGCTGAAATAGAAAGTGATCAAATAATGTACGGCAAAAAATATTTACATCATTATTTCTCATGTTAACACTTCCACCAGTGACGCTCACACCTACATCAGATCTACTGACACTAATACTGCAGCTTCTATTAGTATAAGTACTGATAGTGAGTACTGATGCTACTGAAACGACTACATCCGTCAGTATTGTTACTACAATCAGCCATTGTGAACTCTTACTCGCACCAGCACATCTTCCAGAAACACACTATTTAAAAATACAGTTTACTAAAATGCTTGATCCACTTCATTCATGTAATACACTCCACTTCAAACACACACATTTATTATTCTGCCTCCTCCATCCTCTCAACATATGAAGGGAGGGACCCCATAAAATCATTTTATAACCCCCCACCACCACCATCCTCCATCTCTCCATCTCTCCCTCCCCATAACTGCCCCTAACCCCTCTGGCCATGGGGTCTTTCAACCCCCCCCAATTCCATCCCAACCACCTCATATATGCTAACAAATCAAACACGCCGCAGCCAAAATGTCACAGACGTCCAGAGCAGGTGAAGTTTTCTCTGATCGCAACATTTTTTCTTTACATCTACAAATGTGTGTTTTTTTTTCCAACAATGAACCTTCTGCCATCGCTTTGATTTTTTTTTTTTTTTTGACTATTTCTATATTTTGAACAAGTCACAATTTACAGTGACCACCGTCCCAACACTCCCCTCCAGCCCCGGGGCAGTTTGACAGCACCCCTCCCTCCCTCACCCATTCATACTCATCCTATCTAATGGTGGAGAGAGAGAAAGAGAGAGAGAGAGAGAGAGAGAGAGAGAGAGAGAGAGAGAGAGAGAGAGAGAGAGAGAGAGAGAG
>JBAJHX010000040.1:18357586-18384225 GCA_037176925.1 Amniataba percoides
CCAATAAAATGAATTTATTTACAAGTGAAAGTTGCAGTGAGAATGCTGTAATACTTTCACAGGAATACACATTAGTTTAAAGTCTGAATGTTTGATCAGAGAGAAGTCGGCACATTGTGGAAAACCACAGAAAGTTTATATTGAAAATTGTTTTTTTTTAGGACTGATACTTGCCCTTTATTCTAGTGATCTTGAATGAACACATGAAATTTGGTTCTAGAACAATAATAATAATAATGATGATAATGTTGAAAGCACAACAGAGAGCTAAAAGGGGAAAAAAGACAGCAAAACATGAAATGAATGATCAGGCAACAACCACATCCTGTTCCTTGGTTCTTAAAGTCTATTATCCAAATTGTATGATGTACAACAGTATGATGTTGTGCCACTGTATCATCTCTAATGCCTAATCATGGGTGTAAAAACTTACGTGAGCCTCTATCTGACTCCTGCAATGGTCACAATCCTTTAAAAATCATGACTGGAACTGATAACAGCATGTTGGTGGGAAAAAAAACCCAACAACCTTGAGTCGCTGTGCAGACAAACCACTGTGGTGGCCATATCTCTCATTCCTGCTTCACTCTCTCCTCTCTCCACACACACACACACACACACACACACACACACACACACACACACACAGGCTACATATGAGTGGCCTCAGTCAGTCATATATAGTTAGGAGACTCATCCACATTCTGGCCGAATGTTTGGCTTCTTTTTCTTCGGCTGATGGTGGCATGTTACTGTGGACACAATGCTGTGTGTGTGTGTGTGCATGTGTGTCTGTGTTTGTATTCTTACATACAAACACACGCAAGTATACATAAATGCACATACACAATGTCTGGTCTCGCTTCTCTTTCAAACTCTCTTGCTCTCTCACGCAGGGATGATGTAAAAAGTGTTAATGCTGAAAGTGTTAATTTATTAAAAAAAACTTGAGTTAGTCAACAACTTAGACTTTAAATGAGGAGAGCAGCTTTTTAATATCCACATAAACGATATGCAGATGTGTTATTACCACATCAAATTTTCATCCCACTGGGGAAAAAAGATGAAATATTTTGATATGTATCACTGTGAGGACGCCTCGATAACTAGCCTCGCTTTGATATTGCTTCTGACGTGCGACTGATGAATGACTGAATTCAATAAAATACAATCTACCTCTGCAGACTTGATGAAATATAAAATGCTAACGTATGTTAAAGTATGTTTTCTGTATGGGATGGGGGGTTGCCGTAGTTATGAGGAGCAGTGGGTGTGTGATTGGGGGTGTGTGAGTGTGTGTGTGAAGGGGGGGATCATGCTTATGAAAAATAAATTTCAAAAAGCCAGCATTACCTCTGCTCAGGCCCGAGCTCCAGCCTTTGCATTTCAATGTGAGGTGCAGCCTCCATTATTTATGACGCTTTACACCTCAAAACCGCGGCCTGCCTCACTCTACCTCACTCACTCCCAGCTCTCTCTCCCCTTATCCCCATAGTAACCACTAGCCCTGGGTCTCCGACGCTGCCTGTGTGCATGCAGGGAAAGAAACGCCGGTCTGTGGGATGCTTCGGCACCAGCAGGAATGTGATGGGTGACGAGCAGGAAGTTCAAAACCAACTTTCCATCACTGGATTATCACGGCATGATATTACACCTCGTATGTAAACATCTCTGGAGGCTGACAGGGAGATTTCAGTGTTGCGGGTGACTGTGGATCTTCTCTTAACTTTCATTTTTGGCGTCATATCTTCGAGTTTGTTTCAGCGATAGCGCCGGCATCCGTCGCACGTCAAAGCGCTCCGTCTTTTCCGCACGTCTTCTCTGTCTTTCTGCCGCTCTCTCTGCCTGAAAGGAAGCAGTTTTTTATCTTGACATGCGAGATGATGCCGCGCTGACGGAGACTGCACGTCCGCACTGAACTATACACAAAGTTCTGCTTCGAGGCTTTAAACGCTCACATGTGTAACGTGGTTAAAAGGTGCAATACGGGATAGATTTCCATTTCAATGTAAAACCACACATAACCACATATTCAAGTATTTACAATAGACTGTACAACTCCACTGTACTAACAACTACACAATATTTTATCTCATTTGTCAGCTGCAACATCCGCCAAGGTCTACAGGAAATGTAGTGCTAATTCTGAGAAACTCTACCGACAGTAAAACAGAGGCTGGAAAACACCACTTACATCGAGGAATCACAAATATTCTGAAAAATAATTAAACGAGCAGCACTTATATATTATTACAATATTTATCTGTAGTATTCTGTCACGGCTCTCCAAACTAACTCCATTAGTGGATTGGTTTCAACTCCACTGTTCCAAGGTATAAATATTTTCACGACAGGAGAAGTAAGCTAATAATACATAAAAATATCTTCTTTGACAATAAACTAAAGAACTCCACCTTCTGTGCCAAGAAAAAAAAATCCCATCAGCTCAAAGCCGCACTTTTCACTCTCAGCGCTGGATTCTTTTCAGATGTTAAATTCGACTTAAAAAAAAATCAAGAGACTTCTTCATGACAAAACCAAACTTCTTGGCAGAGGCACAGTTACTCAGAACTTCCCTGAAACCTTTCTGACACTGAGGAGATGGTGACAGGATGGCAGGTGTGAAAATAGCACCGAAATACTCTGAGTTGAGAGCAGGGCTGGCATCAGTTTTTGATTTAATGGCGCCATAAGACCGTGAAAATTTTTAAAGAGCGTTGCCCCGATTTAGCATTTCACTCCTGCAACACTGTTGGACTTGTGATGGACAGTTAAATAAAGTATTAAAAAAAGAAGAAGAAATCAATGCAGCAGAAGCGGAGTTATCTTCTTTTGTTATTCCACGCGTTCCTCTCCCCTGTCAAACACTGGCTCCTACATTACCCACAATGCAACCCATCTGACTCATCAGTCAGAAATCCAGGTTTCTTTTCATGCTAGTCACAACTAACGTTGCCTGGAGCTTCTCGCCTCAAGTAGAAACGAGGAGCTGGAGGTCAGCTCGCCTCTCATTCTCAGTCATTTTCAAACTGGTTGTAAAAGTCTTGTTTTTACAATGGAGGTGGTTCGTGAAAAAAGTCATAATGACGCATTATCAGGGAGGTAAAAAATATAAAAATGAGACGCAGCTTGAAAAATATAGCACAACCATTCTGATAATTCGCATCTCTTATAAAACGGCAGCAGAGGAGCAGCGCTTTTCTACTCCACAGCGTGAATACTGACCAGACAACATTTTAGCACGCACACTTCAGTAAGCACTGTATGAAAACCACAGCGCCCTTGAGAATCATGCTTGCTGTGTTTATGGCCTCTTTGGTGCTCAAAAACAATCGAACATACAGCGAAAGAGGAGGAAACAAACACAGTGGAGCGCTCTCTATCATTTTCCTTTTGTTTAATCCAGCTACAATGCCTGTATATTCATATTTTTTTAAAAAAAGAAAAAAAAAAGAAAAAAAGACATAGCGCTTGTCCTCTGCTTTGTTCAGAAGGTTGACACTCACGGTGCAGCCTCGGTGGCTGCCCCGTGCAGTTAAAGTGTAAAATGAAACTAATGTAATAACCACAGTGCCTTGAAGGGATGAGGCTTTTTCCTGCTGGAAGATTTATAGTTTCTGAGCTCGGAAGAATCTCCATTTCCTGAATTAGAAGCGAGCTGACCACCCGCCCCCCCAAGCCCTGCGACAATAGTTGGCGTGTAGCGTTAGAACATCTGCCAGACATTAGTCAAACACACCATTGGTTGAATGATGGAGCTTCTGAGGGGGTTGTAAATTACAATGGGAAAGAGGGGTAATATCCATCAGTCCATCCATCTGTGTGTGTGTGTGTGTGCGTGTGTCCGGACCCTCGGACAAAAGGCCTGCTGCCGCTACGTTGGCCAAAAGCTCTGGTCTGGTCAGACTTAATGAACCTTACCCTACCCCCCGCTCCATCACACACACACACACACACACATATATAAACACACTGCCCATCCCCCCCACTGCCTCTCCCTCCTCTCCAACTCTACCTTGGCCTGCAGTGGCTGTGTCACTGCTAATATTGACGACACCTCTCTCTCTCTCTCTCTCTCTCTCTCTCTCTCTCTCTCTCTCTCTCTCTCTCCCTCCTCCCTCCCTGCCTCCCCCCTGCTTTGGCCGGCAACCGCTGTTGTCCACATCTCACCTCATCCATAGTAGACAGTATTGATTTTCAGCACGGAAAATAAAAAAGGCCATGAATTTTAATGCCTCACTGTCTGTCTGTCTGTCGCCCGCCCACCCTCTCTCTCCCCTTTCCTCTCTCTCTCTCTCTCTCTCTCTGTCTCTCTCCCCCATTCTCTTAGTACTCATCTTCACCTCCTCTCCTTTTATTCTTAGAGCCATCTCTCTCTCTCCCTCCCTCTGATGTACCTCTCTGTCTGTCCATCCCTTCGCTTTCTCACTGTCTTTCTTCTCTGACCAATTCTCTCTCTCTCTTTCTCCCCACTATATCTCTGTCCTTTCACCAAACCCACCCACCACTACTCTCTCTCTCTCTGATTTTCTTTCCATCATTATTTTTTCCTTGAGGGAAGGATAGAGGGGGGGGGGGGAGAAAAAAAAGTGGGAGAGGCAGGTGTGGAGGATGCAGTGATATGCGTACGTGTGTTTGGGTCATCGGCCATTTCCAAGCTTATGCAGCACCACCCTTGTTAACTAATCTGTGTGTGTGTGTGTGTGTGTGTGTGTGAGTGCAGGAAGAAGAGTTGGTCAGTGTGTGGTGAGATTTGGAGAGCATGCCAATATTTGAAGATAAAAAAAATCTTTCTTATGTCTTATTAAAACACAGGCTCATTAAAAAAACCCTGAACAGACAGTATTTCACCTTTATTTTGTTGAACCACCGGAGAAAAAAAAATCTTTTCATCTAGATCACAAATTCTGGCTGTAACACAAGCGAGCTTTTTCACGCTGTCTTACCCTCGACTACAGCTGCAGCAGAGCTCTATTGGATTTTTCCTGTTTTTCAGATGGTTATTAAGCCTGAGAGTAGCCACTGGTGACCACTACATTTGACGCTGGCTAATGCTGAGTGAAGTGAGGAAGATACTATAAAAAGAAAAGGGGGAAAAAACCCTACTGTTTTCCACATCTGTTGGAATCATAGCGTCACGTTTCAACAAAGAGGTACTTTTTTCATTTTGCACATATTCAGGAAAATGATATGTGCACTGTGTGTAATTTTTATCAATATGAAGGTAAAAACACAGTACTGAAGGGAGAAAACTGACAAGTTGGAACATAGTGATTTCAGCACTCAGGAACAGAAGAAGAAAGTGGCAATTGCCATCAATGACAGGTTGTATGCTTCGGTTAGCGCTGACTGCATATCATCCTTGTCAGGTAAAAAAAAAAAAAAAGGCAATTCTCAGGAATGAAGAAAAGATTCTGCTGAATTCTTCCAAAACTGTAATATCGGGTGTTAACTTTCACGGTTCATGTAACTAAATAAAAAGCTTGTAAAAACAACCGGAAAGATAGATTCAACAATTTTTCTAAATACAGTGAATCTAAATACACTGACTCGTCTCCAGGTTTAAATCAGTTTAAAACACCAGCTGACTGCATATGTGACATACATGGTTTCAGAGTAACCGTGTAACCTGTAATCACGCCGGCGATCAGACACAAACACGGCCGACAGCGTCGGGCCGAGGGCGCAAATAGATAAAAATAATCCCAACCATTATAGGGTTCAATCCGGCTTTCAAACTAAATATACCTTCAGTTAAATATTTACAAAAACTGTAAGAAAGCACGATCTCACAAATAGACACCTGCTTCTTTTATGCGTTATTATTTTGAATGAGTCTAGACGTGTATAAAGGTTTGAGCTCTTGAGTGAAGGCTTTTCAGTGAGCAGTGTCAAGTACCTGTAACCACTGCAAACTGTCTTGTATGAAGCGGATTCATATTTTGCATCAAAAAGTCTTTTTCGACGGTGTTTTATTCCTCTGATATGAGTCGTCTTGTCTTTGATTGGATATATGACCTTATATAATGTGCCTCTCAGAGGAGTACACATTAATGCACAATTACAGTTCCTTTAATGGTGAATATGTGTATTTTAGTTCAAGAAATAACTGTTTTTTCCCCACTGAAATCATCACAGCACTCTGAGACGTGGGTCAAGGCCAGAACTAAACACACATACAGTCACACACGCACACAAATATGTTCACTATTGTATGTGTGTGTGTATGTGTGTGAGTGTATCAGGGAGGCTCACAGACAATAGCTTCAGCTGAATGTCAAACAAGCACAAGTAGCTTTAATTTCCCACATATAAAAAATAAAACTAGAAATAGAAATAGAAGAATATAATTCAGAGGACTTCAGATGGAATCAGTGTTTTGAATCGTGCTGATATTTTGTTTCTTATTTTGTTTTTTATCTGAACGCTGTTTAAGTTTGTTTTCCAACTCTACAGCACTGACACATTACGTGTAATAAAATGTAACCACTCAGATCACTTAAAGTCCAATTTTCTACTCAAAACAGCAATTTGGACAGCTTGAGAGGGTTAAAATACAGAGATTTATATGGACATGTATTATACACACAAAGACACAGAAAGCATACAGAACACACAGGCCGGCAGAGGTCACCCTTTAAGTGTAAATGCCATTACAAAATAAACACCAATGTGTGTAAAGTCACAGCATACAATATAGGCTCATCTGAAAAATGAAAAACATCGGCGGCACATACATCTCAGAGCGACCATTACCGGCTGGCTAGCTTGAGCTCTTTAGGGCAGAAGTCGGCCTCCATTTGCAGGATAACCTTCAGGCCAGCTCAATCAACTGTCAATTGGGATGCTTTCAAAACAAACTCCAGCCCATTATCAGCAAGAATGCCCCCAACACAAGCAACGGGTTAAATGTCAGATGCCTAAAAAAATTGGTTTTGCACTTAACGCATCCTTGGACTTTACGAGGCTCTGCATCTCCACAAGGAATGTTGCTTTAAGCTTTTCTATGGAAAAAAGGTGAAATGAGACAAAAGAACAGAAAAAGAACGACATTTATTTGTATGTTTTTGGAGGATTATTGTGTGTGGAAGTATACAGTAAGATTTTTTTCTAACAGTGCTGTGCTTGGACAATGGAGGTATTTCTCAGTTTAATAAAAGCAAGTTATTGTCAGATGGTCCATTCAATGCATTCATTCGATGCCACATGCACAAATTTGAAGGACAGCGTGCGCGCGTGTGTGTGTAGATCTTTGCGCTCTTGTGCTCTCGTACACACTTCTTTCGTTTGCCGATGCGTTATAAGATGTGTCTGCCTTTAAATAAAAAACGATTAATAGGTGCACTTGTAAAAAAAAATTAAGAGTCAAGAGAGCATTAACTTTGCACTCCAAACTCACAAAAAGGTCACCTCCAGCAACACAAATGAAAAATGGATGAGAGACGTGATTCATTTCTAGTACCCTTACAACACAATTAATTAAGTCTTTATCCACACACACACTAAAATCCTCTTCCCAGCACAAACACAACCCTTACCCGCCAAAACCATCACTTTCCTTCCTTCCTCACTGACAATACACTTTAACACAAGGAGCCTCCCAATCCTGTTAATCCACTCATCCACTCAATGTCAAGTCCGCCGTCTGTGCGTCCGTCTGGCTAGCTGAACCGGGCCCCACCCACCTTGACCCTGACCCCAGAGACCGCAGCACCAACCCCCCAAATGGGGCCCTCCCCCTTGCTGATGGCCACAATGGAGCCTCTCAAAAAAAAAAATGGAACGACTTGAGATTTTAAAGGTGAAATGCCGCACCAGTTTTAATGAGAGCCGCTACAAAATCCTGAACCATTCTTAAAGACATAATATCTGAAAATTGGTAAACACCTTTTGTACTTCATCTTGAAAATACACACTGAATCATGTTATACTGAGATGTTTTTCAGCTGACCCTCTCAGATATAAATGAGATGGACAATTCAACAGCAGCACAAGCTGCTCTAAAATGACCACACCGTTGAATCACACCCTGAAACAGTTTCAGCAACCTATAACCTTCATTAGATCAGACTGCTTCAGGTTTAACTAGATTCATAAGCTGAGTGAAAGTAATTTATTTTAAATACCTGAACCGTGTTTAATTACCAAATAAATTTCACTTGGTCTCAAACTAGTACAATTTCCAGCCTTAACAGCAGATTAAATCACCAGTGAAAACAGACATGTTTGTCAGAGTGAAGCTGACCCCACATGTGACCTCAGCCCATCCCCAAAACGCCAGCCGACCATTCCTCTCTGACCCCCCATAAAAAATGAGCAGCCAAACACTGGTTCCCCTCCCTCCCCCGATGCCTGCTGCCTGCCAGGTCTGGTCTGTTGTGGCCCGGCGTGGCCCTGGATGGCCTGGCCCGTCCCAGGACTTGAACTTGAGACGTGACACAACAGCCTGGCCAAGCGTGGACAGATGAAAGAAAAGAATAGGGGGGCGATGGGTCGCTTGCATATGAATCGCCGGGGCAATAGAGAGGGGAGGGCTGGGGTTACGGGGTAAAGGGTAAAGGTCAACCCCCCGCATCCTGGGGTCCCGCACAGACCGCTCACTAACTGACGAGCAGACAAAGGAGATGAGGAGGGGGTTCGGGATGACACGGGGCGCTCGGACCTCGCAGCCGCCCCACCAGGAGGAAGGAGGGAGAGTAGGGGGCTGGGAAATTAACACACATAAACACACATATGCATGGACACACACAAAGGTAGGGCAGATGTACTATGCAAACACACTTATGCTCACATGTGGCACAGCTGAAGGACAAAAACATTCGGACACACACACACACACACACACACACACACACACACACACACACACACACACACACACACACACAGTGACAATAGACGCCTGCGCACACTTAAGTCCATTTCATTTGAAAGCACACACACTCGGGCCTCAGCTCACATGAGTGAGCACACTGAGGACATTTGCATCAATATTTTATCACGTCTAAATTCAAATGCTAACATTTGTGCACACCGCTGTGATGAGCACTCAACTCTGATCATCGATTACATTCAAATGCACAAGATAATTATCAGGTTTCTTTAAAGCTCATTACATAACTGTATTTTATCTGGTGGTAGCTTAATAAACACCATAAATTGTAAAACTAACACAAACCAAAAGATAATAAGTATCTATTTCCTCTGGCTAATTCAGTAATTCACACTACAAACATGGTGAATTTAAAAAATCACCTCCATCAGTCTTGTAGGGTTTAGTTCATGTTACGTCTCCCTACCAGAATTTGTCAGTTGATTAAAGAAACTGTCCCTCAGCCGAGAGGTCACACGATTGATTCTGTATAGGGGTCATGTGTCCTTGGGCAAGATACCAGATTTCTTTCTCTCCGCAGCCTGACCCTAATAAATGTTTAATTTTACAAGCCGGGGTGATTAAGATTTACACATGGGCTGTATATTGCATGAACACCTTAATCACCTGCTGAGTAGAATGAGGAAATATATCAATTTAATGGCGATGTTTTGATGTAATGACTTTATATCTTCTGGGACTGCGGCTCAAATGTTGCCTCTCCCTCCTCTTTAAGGCTGCATCTCACATTACAGCTAAACTGAACCTTTCCCCCTCCTCAGATCATATCACACCTTCTACTTTAGATTAAATACTGTGTGAAAGAGCTGATAATCAACCCAATAAGCGAGTCACGTTACTGACACCGAAGTACTGAGTCAGAAATATTATGCTGTTTGATCGTGTCAGTATTTTCCCAGCTCGACTGTGGAGGCCAACAAGGTGCAAATAAACTGAACGCTTTGTCTTCTCCAGTAATGGATGACTGACAGACTGTCTGAGTGAGCTGCCATCCAACCATGTTCTCTGACCCCAACAAGACTGGAGCTGCAGAGCTGGTAGCAGAAAACAACCGTACGTGTGTGTGTGTGTGTGTGTGTGTGTGTGTGTGTGTGTGTGTGTGTGTGTGTGTGTGTGTGTGTAACAGAACATGACGATGGTCATCGGTGATCCCTCACTGCCTCGGGCGAACACTAGCTAAATGTACCTCACTCAGTCAGCGAGACACTGACATGGATAGAGGCTCTGCATGTGTGTGTGTGTGTGTGTGTATTTGTGTGTGTTTGTGTGAGAGTAAAAGCCATGCATCCAGATAGCGATTGCTGTGTAGCTCCAGCCACCATGTTTAAGCTGAGCCGCTGTGTCGTGTGCTATCACTGCTGCTGCGGTGGTGAGATAGATAGAAGGATTGGGGCAGGCCGGGGCCCTTTCAAACCCCCAGAGAGCAGAAAGGGAGTGAGTGCTGGGCCTAAATGCAGAATCTCCTTAGCTTATACCCCCGAGGGATGCAGACACAGGGCCATTTTCTGGGAGAGAATCATGCCGCCGAGCGGACAGCGGATTTACCATATTCATACCACTCTTTAGAGAGGAGGAGGAGGAGGGAGAGGATCTTCACCTGTCCCATTTCGCTGCTATGACTGTATGTGGCTGCACCAGCTCGCACGGCCGCTGAAACCCCTAGGGGGAACCATTAAGGAGAACCTCACTCACTCCCCACATTTCTCTCCCTCATCCCCCATTTCTGCCTCCCTCCCCTCCCCGCATCTCCTTGCTTCCCTTTTTCATATGAAGTATGGAGCCTCTCTCATTCATTCGATATCCCCACTAATAAGGCAGGGTGGTTCAGCCAAGGCCAAAGCTAAAATCCGGCAATATCGCCTGTCTCTATGTAGAAGTGGCAGGAATAAAAGGGGGGTGGGGGCGGTTGTAAACAGCTATTTTCCAGGCACAGGCCCTGATGAAAGATGTGTAGCTGCTAAAAAGTACAGCTGGTATATTGCTGCTGCTGCCAGAACGGAGAAAACAGCCCAGATTCATATCAATGGCTTTGATTGAAGCACCGGGAGAAACCCGCCAGAGGACCGTTTGTCAGAGATGTCAACATGTGTGTGTGTGTGTGTGTGTGTGTGTGTGTGTGAGGATTGGGATTTGTCAAAAGATTTGTTTAGATATCTGTGTGGAATGAAGTGTACGGCGTCTGTGCATGTTTATGTTCACTACTGTGTGTGTGTGTGTGTGCATGCATGTGCGCAAATAAGTGTGACAGCGCCTTTTGTGTGTGTGTGTGTATTTGTGTACATGCG
Organism: Amniataba percoides; assembly: GCA_037176925.1. Classification (NCBI taxonomy): domain Eukaryota; kingdom Metazoa; phylum Chordata; class Actinopteri; order Centrarchiformes; family Terapontidae; genus Amniataba; species Amniataba percoides. The sequence continues at coordinate 18,368,765 of JBAJHX010000040.1, forward strand.
CTTCCCTGTGTGTGCATGAACTATGTGGATTGAGGTGGGGAGTGTTAGAGAGAGGGGCAGGCGGGCTAACAGATTCATATCCAATATGAAGAGGTTAAAGTGACGAGTCCAATCCTCCCCACAGAGCAAAGAGAGAATGAGATTGAGATGCGGGAGGAGGGAAAGCAGGGAGGAAGAAGGAGAGGAGGAGGAGTGAGGGAGGGAGGAAGGAGGGAGGGGTGTAGTACAACAGATTAATTTCATTTCTGCACTGAGCACTCCTCTGCTGAAGAAGAAAAAAAAGCAGAGGATAATAAAAGAGGATAAAAAAGAAGGGAGGTGGGGGGGGGGGGGTTGTGATAAGCGGGCGAGCTGGGAGGAGAGAAAAAAAAAAGGGTAAAGAAAAAAAGACTTTTTTTTGCTCCTTTATCTGATGTAGTAAATGTGCGTGTACTGTATGTGGGAGAGATTGGAGTCACGGAGTGTGAAGATGATTATGTGTTCAAAACTGCTCGTGAGTATGTCTGGCCTCTGTGCATCTGAGAGGGGTGGGGGGGTACGGGGCAACTTCACAGGCTGACGAAGGTACTTTAAATCATGCAGAGCGGCTTGAAAAAATAAAAAATAAAAAAAATAAAAAACAGCATTTGTCCACAGCTTTGAAGCCTGTTCTTCAGATCTGTCCCATTTCATTCATCCCTCTCAATTCAGACACTTTTTCAGCAGCTTTTTTTCTGTTTTACATGCAGACTTCCATGGCAGAAATACAGCGTCTCCTGTAGGTTACGGTTCTCCAGCTGAAAGGGAATTTAGCGGCTTTAAGTATCAGTATAATGTCAGCAGCATGCGTTGAACCAGTCACCTTTGGGTTGCTAGGTAACCTTACTAAGCAAACAGTCAATACATTTCTGTTGCGCTTTGATTAAAGATTTAAAGATGCATCAATAAAGCTTTAAACAACACCTCACCTGAGCGAATACTGAGCTATGAACGTGGTGCACGTGATTTAAAGAGATATTCCAGCATTTTAGGAGTTTACATCTTTCCCTCGACCTCGACCTTTTTTAGTTTGTTTCCCAGAGCGTTTTTTTGACAGCAGCCAGAAAATGAGCCTGAACTTGTTGGGTTTGAGGTGTCAGTCTCGTGTGTCACAGGAACAGCAACAGTGATAACGGCGGCGTTTCCAGCCTCGAGAGACCTGCGAGTCTTGTGACTACTGTACATATAACTGCGCACTCAACTCCGCCGTGGACTTTGCTCTTTCCATCGGACCATCTGAGACCAAAACCTGACGTTAACTGCCGATGCTTCGGACAAGTGAAACGTTTTCTGCTATTAGACTCTGCAGACGTCTCAACATGACACAATGGCGTCAGTATTGGGCCGGTTCGCTGTGACGAATAAGAAAATTACACCTTCAAACAACAAAATGGGCCCAGAAATGCAAGGTACATGGCCAGAAGCTGTTTTTTTTGTTTGTGTGGTTTCTTTCTTTTTTTTTTTTTACTTTAATTCAGCAGGCACTCAAAGAGCATCCAAACTGGATTCGCTGCGTGCATTAGAAGCAGTACATACAGTCCATCCAGGTACTTGTACTTGGGAACAGCTCGCTGTCTCGTATTGCTCTTAGTCTGTTATGTTTGTTGAAATTGCACATCTCCAGTAACTTTTTCTTTTTACCTTTTCTGCACTGTGCTGACAGCAGAGACACTCAAAGAAAAAATATACAGCAAAAGTTCAAAAGGAGATAGAAAATAATAAAATCTCAGCAAATCTAAATGAATATTAAAAACACAAAAAGTAATTTAGTGTTTTTCATACTTTCTGTGCCCACATCTGGTGGACGGTACAATTAGGAGCAGCTGTATGGTCTGCCGAAAAACACCTTCTAAAAGCCCTTGAGCTTGTTGTCTGGTGATGGCATATGTGGGTGAAAATGAGTCACAGAGAGTAAGTGCATGTATGTATTTGAGTGTGTGTGTGTGTGTGTGTGTGTGTGTGTGTGTGTGTGTGTGTGTGTGTGTGTGTGTGATGTGGGTAGAAGGTTAGTTGAGTACAGCAGATTGAAGCACTAACCAGAGCACTCAGATTTATTAAAAAGGGCCGGACCCAGCGCCTGTCCAGCCCCCCCCCCAACTCAACCCCTCCTCCATCTCTCCATCCTCTATTGTTGTCACTTTACCTCTGTCTGTGTGCATATATACAGCCCCTCCACCCTCTCCAGTACCCCCACCCCTGCATGATATTACGTTTTCACTAAAAACCCCTTCACAGTCACCGCTGGTCCCTCAATAAGACGGCTGAAGGGAAGGAGGGGCGGGGGGAGAGGAAGGATGTGGTGTTCCTGAGGTAAAAGGGGACCCTCCTCCCCACTATCCGTCCTCCCCTCTTCTCACACGCCCCCTTTCTCTCTCCTCCACGTTCATTACCATAACTCCTGTCCGCTAAATTAAATTGGGGGTCTAAATCTCCCTCTTACCCCCCAAAACAGCGCTGACCACCAGCCAAGGGGACGGACGGGCGGGCGGGCGGAGAGAGGAGACAAAAGAGGTGGAATCCAATCTAACTAACCCCACTTTTGTCATCTGACTTTATTAGCTAAATGTATCGCCAGCAGGAGGAAGCGCATTGTTGGCTGCAAGGATTCATATTGCTTAGGAAGCGCGCGCACACGCAGACACACACATACTATTGTCAGACATGCAAAAAGGGGCCTTACAAAGGCGGCTCTCCGCGTGTGCTTTATTCAATACAAACTATGTTGCGGGGCATAAAACGTCCCTGCGGCGCTGCAAACGGCGAGATTACATTACGGCAGCGCACATAAACATGCAAACACTCAGGGAAGGAAGCGACCGCAACACAAATGCAGGCACACACTCAGGAACACACACACACCGCTCCGCTTATCCACGGCCTTGTCATTTTAATCTCTGTAACAAAAAAGTCCTAAAGCTTCGAGACGCGCATCTTACTCACACTTCCACAGACAGCTTTTTTTTTTGCATGAGATCACACGCTGGTTTCATTATGTCAGACACCTGTGAAGGAGGACAGGAGCCTTTCCTAAGCCCTGTTCTCTCTATTCACTGCAAGAAGGGAAACAAGATCAACGCCTTCAGGTCGGCACAAAAGACCAGCACTCCTACATCACGCACTTCAGCGGCAGGCGGTGATGGACATTAGCTAACAGATAAACACGCACACGCTGGAGACCACACATATGACCTTCTATAAGCCCACAAACATATGTAGAACACAGCAACACTGCCATCTTCACACGTCTGAAGTATAGATTTGTGTTCATTATGTTGCAGGGGAGAGCGCTTTGACATTGGAAAATTACTCAAATTGTGCTTCAGTGCGAGTCTGAAATGCATTTCCTGATGAACTCTCTGGATACAGCGATCTGTTTCCACATTAGTCAGTTAGCGCTCTCATCCTCCGCATTTCAAAAACTGACCAAGAGATTTTTTTAAAATAAAGGTTTCTGGACAGGTTTTGGGACATAGACATACAGATTACATACTGGCCGTGATCTGGACCAGGGATTAAGAGAATAAGACGATTATCATCTTTTTCTTTTTAGCTGTAACAGTGGAACTTAGGGAGTTAAAGTCTTGATTCATAATCCCGAAGGCGTTCGAAGCTGAGAAACCAATTTACTTGGAAATGTAAGTTTAACCAATGATGTCTCCACTCTGACTTTTGGTTTTTGAAATGTTCTTCCTCCCTTGAAAGCTTTAAAAAATTCCAGAAATCATCCAAAGGCTGGATAATCCCTTAAATTAGCAATATGGCAGCTATAATACAATACTTAAACACATGCATTTTACAGAAAAACAGGTACTAACATGACCAGCAGACGATATGTTCACTCACACATTAACACAAACACTGACTCTGACTCCTGTATGGTTTGAAACCTAATTATTCTGCTTAATTAGAAGGTGAGCAGCGGCCCTGACCTCAGAACAGCCGCTAATCAGTTGAACAGCCTTCAGGCCTTTCTCTCTCTTTTTTGCCCTCGTGTTTGCTTTTCTGTTCCACCTTCCCCCGAACACACCCAGTGGGCACGCTGGGCCAAGGCGAAGGAATTAGAGCGACGAAGGGAGTGAAAGCAGGGATGGAGGGAAGGAATGTGAGTTATGAGACAAATGAATAAGCACAGGGTTCTTTATGGCGTTTATGTGCGGCGAAGAGAAAGCCATCGATGGACACCTTGTCGGACAAAAGGGGCGGCACACGCTGAGTGCATTCGATTAGGCGTGCACGTTGGTGTTAAACCAAAAGAACGTCTCCTGCTGTGCCCAGGATTCATTATATAGCGGGGGTGTAAGATGGACACTGGCTTGTATGTGCACACACAAAACACACGCTAGCGCTGAGATGAGCCATCAGGGAAACACCAATTTTCACACACGCGCCAGAAAAATAAGTACTCGGTAAGTACACAGGTACTGGTGTTTACACGCACAGACATACCGGAAATGTGCTCACAAATAGCCACAAACACACACTAGCACACACACTTACATATGATTGGCGATTACAACCCCAAAGAGAGCGGGGCAGTCAAATATAGCCTGAGTACAACCAATTTAGCCCTTAATGGTCTTTGTGACCATCATGAGTGCAAGACGAAGATGACTGTCCAATGGAGGGTGCATGTATGTGTGTCGGTCTTTATGTGTGGAGGAGGGTGGTGTTTACCTGCGTTCCTCTCCTTCTATATGTGTGTCTAATGGCCTATGAATGTTTCCACGGTAACAATGACAGTTTGGTCTGGTTGAATGGTCCAACATACGGACAGACGGCAGAGGGGAAGCAGAGTTCAGGTGACCGTATTTGGTTGTGGGGGGATTTTTTATTTCATATCTGCACAGCGGGAAGTGTTGATGGTGTGAAATGACTTTTTGTCATCTGTGTGCAACACAGACAAAAGGCCCGCACGTGCGTGTTTGTGTGTTTGTGCATGTGTGAAGGTAATGCACAGTGCTTGTGTGGGTACGAAGGCGGATAAAATATACGATCGCAATAAAGAAAGCTCAAAGTTGGAAGAAATGCAAGAAAAAAAATGAGAAAGAACTGATCACGTCTCCCTGTGAGGTGAAGGGTAGTAAACATCAAGAACGAGACAAAAGTGTCACTGACGACCTGTTTGATATGATTTCATGTATTCAAGTATCACTGCATGAACATTTTCCAGTGACTGCGTACACCACATAAACAGGTGAGGCACATAAATATATAATGTCGGTGTCAAAAGAGTGTGTGAGTGTAAGTCGTGTACAGCCTAGTTTGACAGCGATACCACTCAGCGTGCATGTGTGAGGTGGAAATACATTAATATTAGTGTGCATGTGTTTCAACTGCAGAGCTGATACATCCACAGACAGAGTTTGTGTGTGTGTGTGTGTGTGTGTGTGTGTGTGTGTGAGCAGAGCCCTGGGTGGGGGTGAGGCGGCTTAACGCAATAAAGCATGTTGTATTGACATCTGTGTTGTGTCTATTGATTCCCCATTATGGAGCTAACAAACCCGCCTGGACGCTTTGTCATTCGCAATCACGTTAGCACCGGGACTCGCCAACAACGCTGCCCCTTTTAAAATCTGATCCATACACACACACACACACACACACAGATACAGGTGTCCTCACGCGCACGCACTTTCTCGAATTCCTACACATCCACTGCAATCATTCATGTCACCACACACACACACAAAATCCACCCACACACAAACACATTAAAACCACAAGTTCTCATGCACACATATCAACAGTTCATACACACACACATACAAATGGGGTGGCAGGAGAGTAGTCAATGCCGAGTAATCGATAGTGGTGGAAGGTTAAAACCGCTCACACAATGGGCAGCTATGAGCAACTTGTGGTTTCCAGATAAACCACACATGCCGGACGGATCCATAGCTGACCTCAACGTGCAATTATTGAATCGTCTACCTGTCTGCCTGCTTGCGCACACACACACACACACACACACACACACACCAGGCCGGTAGCTTCATACACACACATTTAAAATAAGAATAAATGCATGAATTTTCTGTCACTTCTTGCATACATAAACACAGTCCAAATGCACACATCACTCTTGGACGTACTTTTTGATATGTGCACACTTCACACCCACGCTGACGCACCTCTACATATGCACAGACACAGGAAGAGATGCTGAAAGAGACCTGAACAAATTCTCTGTCTTCCTCACGCAAACTCTTGCTAATACACAGTTTTTCCACACAAGGTCATGCACAAACATAAAGACACACACACACACACACAGCCAATTAATCCAGGCACAGGAGCCTTTGCTCAGGCCCAGTTTGGTGTGGCCCAGACAACACAACCCCCTCCTGAGCACGGCGAGGTGAAGATCCTGGGTGGGAGAGGAGGTAGTTATCGAGCAGCACGGAGCACTTTGTGTGTGTGTGTGTGTGTGTGTGTGTGTGTATGTGGGGGCAGGAGGCTTGTGCTTTGAACTCTGCAATAAAAGTTTCTCTGCATTGTTGTTATAGAAAAGAACAGAATAGAGCAGCACACACTGTTGCCACATGCCTTATTGTTTCAGTATCTTCCACAATGGAGTTGTTGATTTTTGTGTCCATTTTCTTTGTTGTATTTTTAGCAGCACCTGCAACTGATATGTTTTTTTTTAATGGTTCTCTTTGTTTGATCGTGCATCATCATGAATTTTCATGACTTCACTTACATGGTTTACTGCTGAGTAGAGACGTGAACTAACTAGGAAAGCAGAACAGCAGAGCAGTGCAGGTTGGGCCGGAGAATAAAATCAACAGTGTGCTGAATAACTACGGCTCGGATAAGAGGCCTCTCAGAGTGGCCAACATAAATAAACCATCCCTCTCAATCCAGACATGTGCCTTCTCTCTGTGAATTTGACAGCTCTCAGTTTTATATGGGCCACAGTGGCCCTGGAGGATTTTACAGCAGTGTACATAAAATAAAAGAGCATTTAGATTTCCTTTGTTGTGGTGCAGAGCAGGGGCAGAGCAGCGGCAGCTACAGGTCCCTCTCCGCCCTGCCTGCCCTCTGAAAGCCACACAGCAGAGGAGACGGTCTGGTCAGATCTCTGAGCTGCACAAAAGAGAGGCTTTCTGAGTCTTTGTGGCAGAGATCTGATGCTCAGGACGAACAGTTTCCGCTTTTCAGCACTTCATCCGTGCAGCTATACGGGACAAGTGTTTTAATGACCAGCAAACGAGAAAGAATTCAACGAGGTGGCGACGCTTTGGGACAAAGGATGTAGCTTCTCCTCTCCTTTCTTTTTCTCCCCGCTCGTTTATGACTGCGGTCAACACAGATGAGATGTCAGGGTTCATTCTCATCCCCACTCAGCTGGCTCCGGCTCTTCGCTCTTCACTCTTCGCTCTTGTTCACCATGTTCACCACATGCTCAAAAAAGAGTGATAAGGTAAAAACCTCGAAATGATCACATGCCAGCCTTGTTAGAAAGAGTTATCCTGTGCAAGGCAATGTCAACGTCAATTTCAAAAGCTTCAATGTTGAGCTTTTGAAATAACCAAAAAGGTTTCAACAACCAACATGAATACAGTTTGCCTTGAAAAATAACTGGGCAAATGTGTCCAGTTACCAGCGGTGTAAAAATCAAGTGTGATGTTTTTACTCATCTGCAGCATTATGCTAGAAGGGGATTTATTCACTAAACGCATTAGAGTTTGACTTGATGGGTTTTTCTGCATACTTACTGAATGAATGCATCCAGTTAATACAAGATGGTTTGCAGTCACATAGTGGGGCTGTTAGGCGCTTAAATGGCTTTCAGAGGTAGCGAGGGCAAAAAGATTTTTTTCATATTCCAATACTTTTGGATTTTTTGGATATACTCTGTATTTTAAAATATTTCCATTTCAATACCCTGTAATAATGATAAAGGGAGCTTCTAAAACAGCATTTAGACTGTAATAAACCCAGCCCAGTGACCTAATGGCAGGTGATAGTCTGAGACAGTTTAGTGACTTTAAATTTATTGACATAAAATAAATTACTGAGCAATTCAGTGAAAAAGTACAGCGGGCAAAGAAAATATCTTCAATCTCTGATAACAAATTCAACCCGGTGACTGTTTTAAAAGCTCTGGTGATGTGTCTTGGGCCCAGCTGAGCTGAGGCCAGCGGTCTCGACGCTGTAGTGTTAAAGAGTCGAGCTGACAAAAAACCCATAAGCCCTCAGTTTAGATCCACTGTAAAACCACTGTCTGCTAACGTTGCTGTTTAGGACCTCTCTCTCTCGCCTTCTCCACTGAACCTCGCTCACCTCATCTTAGACTTTTGACACCCCGACTTTACTCACTCTGACGCAAACACACCCAGATATGTACACGCACACACATACACACACACTTACAGGTGCAGGCAATCGTACAGATGCACGCATGCACACCTTGGTCAAAGGCGCAGATCAGAGAGAGACAGAGAATTGTGGGTAACAGACTTAGCTAAAGTGGCTTAAGGGGCCCGGCCAAACCACACCAGGCAAATCCAATTCAACAACCTCTCTGTCCATAGGGAGCGAGAGACAAAGAGAGAGAGAGACAGAGAGAGAGGGAGACAGAGAAAGAGAGGAGAGTTTGCATTTTACTGAAAGGGCTTTCGTGTCAAGTGAACACTTCACAGAAATGAGAAACAGAGGATTCGGAGTTTCTTTCTCTCCGGAGACTACGGATGAAAGACAGAGGAAAGAGAAGAAAAAGCAGAAGGGGGGGAAATGAGGGATGAGTGCTGGCCTTTGCTCTTCCATGAAGTTTATTTCTCTCGTGTGTATTGGCTGCTTATCGCACCAACATGTTTGAATAAAAAGAAAAAAGCAGAAGGCAGCCTTACGGGCACTTTGACCCGAGGAAAAACCACGAGGCAGACAGAGAGCAGTTTCCTGCTCAGCCAACGCACTCATTCATTAGTTCATCCAACTCATTTATTCAGTGGGTTTTTTCCCCTCATTCATTCATCCGCATATTCAGTCGTACTCATTCATTCAAGGCTGCTTCTTTCATCCAATCACTCCATCCATAATATTTTTCACCCATTCAATTCTTTCGCACTCTCACTCAATCATCTCTCCTTCCACCGCTTTTATCAGTTCAATTTGCTGATTCTTGCACTTGTTAACTGGCTAACTGACACTTCACCTTCACGTTCATTTATTATTCATTTATGCGCTTGCTCATTGTGCTATTCATTCAATCATTCGTTCAGCCCCTCTGACCCAGCCTCCACCTCTTCTTCTTGTTCTCTCCTCGTGTCTTTTACTTTAATTTCTTAAAGGGCCGACAGAGAAATTGACCCCCCCCTCCCAAAAAAAAAAAAGGCAGCGTGTGGTTATATGTCGCCTGTCAAAGCCTCCAGGAGCAGCTCTCATTAAAACCTCGACCGTTTTTCTCCTCCTGACACCTACTTAAGGTGATAGCCTGAATTACCCCTGCACGGCACGGCTCGGCACGGCTCGCCATACGCACCTAAACCCCCCCTCATCCTCTCTCCCCGCCCCAATCTGTCATTTGAAATTTCCGCCTGGGTGGATTAAGGTGGTGGGGACGGGGGAATGGGGGCGGCTGCTGGGGTTCGCCCTCTAAGAACCTGCTCAAACATGCACACACACATGCACCGCAGCACACACACACTTTATGTTGAAACAGTGACCAACAAGTTTAAAAGTCCTTCAGGTTGGAAAGGAAAACTCAGGCAGATGAGGTGAAAGCTGCGTGAACTCTGACCTCCAGCATGTTGCCATCATCAGGATGACAAAAAAAAAACTCAAAGAAAATCTAAATCTTGTTCAACATTCAACATGTTAAAATCCTATTTTTTTTTCTATAAATCTTTTACTGCAAGACCTCTATCATAAATTCAATAATATTTTCCTGAGCAGATGTAAGAAAAGTGGAACAACCCTTTAGGAATATTACAGAAACATTACAGTGAGAGAGATGAAAAAAAAGAAAAACATAAAGAGCACAGGCGTTATTGATCACACTGCAAGTCGCTAAAGCAATATTATAGCGATCATTGGGTATTAAAGCACAGCATAAAGGCGGGATAAGGTCATTATAGTAAGTAACTATTGATTGACAAACTCTCTGTAGGTCCCTTTAGTGATAAGCCAATTATAGGAATATTGCAGTTTGACAGTGGAATAAAAATAAGATGTAAAAGAGTTGTTTTTAAGCGATGTGAGTGATTTGAATTTCAACCATTTGAAAATAGAAAAATGTCACTGATCTTTTTTTGCCTCCTCGCCTTCTCACATCATCTCCAAACTTTTTTCCTCACTCAACCGACTCGACTGTACTCCTGTTTTCCCAGCGCGGCCCCCGGTCAGAGATCAATACCCTCTGATCGATGGATGACCATGAATATTCCCCTCCACCCCCCCTTTAGCCCGACCTGAGAAGGGGGACTGAAGGAGAGGAGAGGAGCGAGGAGAGGAGACAGATGGGACGGAGGCTGAAATGGATGGATTGCCATGAATGAAGGAGGAAAAAGATGAGGAGGAGAGAGAGTGGCGCCTCTGCCAGACAGTGATGGATGCTAATGAGCTGTATATTCATGCATCACATTTTGGGGGTGTTTTACATTTTTGGATTTATGCGCAAGTAAGTATTTTAATTAAACACTCTGACTTTTTAATGAGCACTTCACTTGATTTCTGTTTTGTGGAGATAAAAAAGCGAATGATGGTGGTGTAAAAAAACAAAAAGGGACCTTTGACTTAATTCAGAAAATTTCTGTTTGCTCAAGTGAGAAAGATAATTAAACTAAGATATGCAGTTTTTGCTTGTTTAAATAAAAAAAAGCAGAATAGAACAGATACATAATTAAAAAAGGCATTAATAATTCAGGAAAGGTGTTGATTTCCTTTTGAAACGAATTAAACAAATTAAACACTGTTGAAGATTTAGGATTTTCTTAAAAAAACAAATTTTTATAAGACATTGCGGACCTGCAGCTGCATTGTAACTTTCACATATAAGATGAAAAAAGCTTGTTGTGCGCTGAGTAAAATACAGAGAAGATAAAAATGATGTGCATGTAACCCTGAAATGTATCTGACCTTTGCACACACAACTTCATGACACCGGTGTTTAAACTGAAGCAGGTGAGAAAATGATCTGCATGTAAATTAATCTTAATCTATCAGATTGGAGATGACCAGCGATGAAGCTGAGGTAAATACCTGTGCTTTATTCTTTGTGTAGGTGCACAGTGGGGATTAAAAACAGGGTCTTACCGGGGCTGGACCGCGGAGCCAGCGAGGACTTGAGTCTCCAGGCGCTGAAGTCGGACGCTGTTCTCTGAAAGACGAAGGGGACCGGCAGGGGGACAAACATGGTCCTCTGTCGACCTGGGGGTCGTTGTTGGTTTTTTGTTTTTTTATTTTAGTCTCACTTTTCTTCTTTTCCTATCCGTGGTCCGTGCGTGCTTCTTTGGCCTGTCTTCGTGTGGTTTCCAGGGCTGTGGACGGGTCGCTGCTGGAGACGCTGGGATGGGAGAATTTTTGGTTTTTCTTGGGCTCGTGCGCGGCTCAGCTGAATCACATCTCTCTGCTCCTTCACTTCATGTGTCTGCGGCTCCTGGACACACTCGGCTCCCGTCGGTAGTCAAATGGTCCGGCACACACACACATATACACACTCACACACGTACAAACACACCCGCGCGCGCACAGAGCACAGTAAAGCTTTCAGAGGAGGATAAATGTGTGTGTGTGTGTGTGTGTGTGTGTGTGTGTGTGAAGCTAGCAGCGGTTTTCCAGCAGAGGCTGCGGGGGGCCGGACGCTGGACGGGCTCCGAGTCTCGTCGTCATGTGAGTCGGTGCAGTCCGGGACTCGGTCCTGTGCGTAAAGAGCTCCGTTTCCTGCTCTGACAGGAAATAAAGTCTGAAACAAACCGAGTCCAGCGGAGGATCCTCGGCGCGGAGAGATGGATGTGGGAGAGAAGAAGAAAAAAACTGTCCTTGTCACGCTGGAGTAGTTTGTTCTTCTTCTTTTTTTGGTTAGTAGCTGGCTGGTCTGCTGGAGGAAACACACGCGCGGGGAGACGCCGGAATAAAACGCATTATTTGGTAAAAAGGTAGAAATAATGTAATCATAAAGTAAAGCTGTGTGCAGGCACCTCCTGTCTGACTTTCGCTCCTCCCTCTCCTCCTCTCTCTCTCTCTCTTTCTTTCTCTACCGCGGGTCACTAATTAAAGCCAAATCAATAGATAAATAAGTGAATAAATCCATGTCAGGGCGCACCTGTCCGCGGCTTCCTCCTCTAATGACGCCAAAGCAGGAAAACGGAAGAGAAGGAGGGGAGAGGAGCCCGCTTTTCTTTTTTTTAGTGTCTTTTCTTTGGCTCTGCTCCACCATCCGCCGCTCTGGATCTCCTCTCTCTCTCTGTGGTGTGTGTGTGTGTGTCTGCGGGATCCCCGGTGCTCTCGGTGCGACGCCGCGCAGCCTGGACGCGCTCTGGCACTGCGAGGCGCTCCGGCCGGCAGATAGACACCAGATACCCAGCCCCCTTTTTTTCCTTCCTCAACACCCCCCTTCTCTACCTCTACCCCCTCTCTTTCTCTCTCTCTCTCTCTCTACCCCCTCACCCCAACACACTCCTCATCTCATACGCATACACGCAAACACACACACACACACTTTCCCTTTTTTGCGCACATTGGGAGCGTTTATTGACGCTTCTGTTTCTGATCCGGACTCGATTTAAAACACGTGTGTAAAAATCCGTTTCATCACATGGATTTATTCTCCGAGAGTCTGCTGCGCTGAATCGCTGATGGTTTACCTCCTCCTGCGCGCACACACACACACACACACACACACTCGCCCTCTTTTCTGATCCCTGTACAAGACGAGCGCGTCCAGCCGATTGATCTTGTGATTACTTCATTATAATGAAGCCAATAATCACGTCGTCGCCGGCCTCCGTAGGATCGATCTGCTCTTCACAATGTGCGGACATGAATTCAAAGGCAGTGTGTGTGTGTGTGTGTGTGTGTGGTGAAGGGGGGGGCTTTGATGTATATTTCAGCACGAGGATCTCTCTCCCTCCGTCTCTCTCTGCCTCTCACAGAAATTTACGCGGGCTCTGGCCTCACGCAAGGTCACCTGCAGCAGCGGGAAAACGCGTGTCTGTCCACAGAGAGCTGGAAAATCAAAGCTCGCGCGGCCCCTGCTGTTAAATTAGTCATTATATGTCGGCGCGCGTGTGCGTAAAACGTGCGTAAAATGTGCGTAAAATGTCAGCTGAGCTGCATCTGAATGGCGAGTTTTTTCCTTCATTAAGAGCCGGCGGGAAGGTTTCTGCCGGCGTGGTGCGTCCATGTCCGAGAGAGAGAGGAGCCTCCCGGGCATCACCTCCTCTCCTCCTCCTCCTCCTCTTCTCTCTCTCCTCTCTCCTCCAGCCGCTCCGCATTTACGCTCCAGATTATCGCCAACATAGATTTTTTTAAATAGAAAAATCTATACGCTAAATATCGCAGTCAATAAAAGAAAATCGACCAAACGACACGTCCCCCCCCCCCTCCTCTCTTTCTCTCTCTGTATACACTCCGAAGGTGGGACTGAGCTGTTAATAAGTTATCGATCAATTATGGGCTCATATGTGGAAAGGCCTCGGGCTCTTTGCCGATGCTAATGTCTATGCAGGGAGAGAGAGAAGAAGGAGAGATGATATTTGCGGATAAAACCTCATCAGGAGACGCGCTCACTCTAAAAACTGCAGTACTCACAGTATGGCTGCTATTATTGATACTAGCAGTACTGCATGTGCTACTGCTGCAGCCCATGGTGACACTACAGTACTCCTTTTACTTCTGTCATCTCCAACATCACTGCGAACGTACTGCTATCTACTGTTATAATACTATGAGCCGCTGCTGTGTATTGCAACTAATACAGATACTACAGCATCTGTACTATTTGATCTACTATTACTTGAACAAATGCCCTCTCTAGAACAGATACTACCACTACTACCCCTCCTCATAATACTACTACCACTTTTACACCTTTGAACCAACAGTGCTGCTGATGCTGTTAGTATAAGTACTTTGACTATTAGTGCAGCTGTGGCCTCTATAAGTAATACTACTACCACATTTATACTCATACAGATATTACTAATACTTGTACTACTAATAGTAGAACCTTTACTGCTACTGATGCTGCTATACTGTCTATTATTACTATTATTACTGTGACTACTACTCCTCTATTTAAACTACTATTATATTAACACCACAGCCACTTCCATAACTTACATTTCTATTACTGCCGATTCTAACAGAACTTTTATTGCCACTACCTGGTATTTCTCTGAGTACTAATACTCTGATTACCACTATTACTGCTGCGGCAGTCTCTCCTGTGATGACCACAGCACTCGTCCTTCTTTTTAAACCAGTGTACAACCATTCAGAGTGTTTCCATCACCCGCTGCAGCTTTTGATGTCATCTATGCACGGACACACGTCACGTCACATCACAAAGGAGCCTCCCCACCCCATAAAAAAAAGCCCACTCCCCATTAACAGATGACATCCGCGTGTCCAACAAGCGAGAGAGGTTGGAAAAAGAAGAAGAGGAGGAGGAGGAGGGAGAGGGGAGGCCATATAAAGAAGCGACCGGTTGTCCCTCATGAGCCCCCCTCTGCAGATGAGGGCGAGCGCAGAGGAGCCCCGATCCAAACTCCTTCCAGACAAAAGCAATTATTTCTTGTAGAATATAGTGTGTTTTGTGCGTCCATCGCAGGAGGCGAGGGAGGTGCGTGTGTGGATTTGAAGGAGAGGTGAAGAATATGGCGCACGGCGGGCCTCATCAATAGCAATATGTTCTTTTTCCCTTCTGTAATATCTATCCTTTTATAACTACTCTGCAACCTGCTGCGGCGGCTGCTTTGTCTGACATCGTGGGCTTATAGGCCATAGTGGACCTGTGATCAGTTACAGACACACTAAAAAAAAAAAAAAAAATACACTCACACACACAGACAGCAGTTTCAAAAAGAACGTAAAACTGATTCGTACCTTTCAAACCAAACCTGTTGTTTCTGTGTCCAGACAGGAAACAAAACCATTACAACAGCATTAAAAATAATGATATTTAATTGATATGTCTGATAAAAGTGGTACTTTCTTTCTGATTTGTATTGAGATGACCACACCACTGCCTTTGAGGCAGCCGCGTCCTTTTAAAGTAAAAAACATATCAAACGTAATTATTTGTTGTATTACATTGTTCATAAAGAAACATTATTTTTTTAATCCTATCAGCATTTTTGCATTAAATTAGGCTTCACCAAAAATACAAACATGTCACAAAAAAATCCCAAATGTGATTAAGTGAGCACGTCCTTTCCAGTACAGGAAGTCTACTGCAGAATTAGATCTCGCTCTCTATCTGTCTGCTCGGTGTGTGTGTG
>JBAJHX010000040.1:18399404-18413928 GCA_037176925.1 Amniataba percoides
AGAGACGATGGATAAAAACGCTGATGAAGGTCTCGTCCACGGCAGAAGACACTTCCTGTAGAGTCGTTTTCAACATTTAGTTCTTTTGGTCACTTGAGCTGATTGTTGACAGCACACACACTCTTCATACCTGCAGATATATTGTGAATCATCTCACTACTTTTTAGAAATTATTTTAGGGGAGTCACCTTCGTTAGAGGAGGGGATGATGGGAAATGTCACAGCAGTTGATCCTCAGTGTCAGTACTGATATATGATCCTTATTCACAGCAGACATTTTAATCTGTAATAGAAAAATAAAACAGATAACAATAAAACATTATATTACATAGATTAACCTTTTTCATCATTCAAGACTTAAATGACATTAAAATATTTCTCCCAAAGGCGTAAAGATTCATATATGTGTGTATTTTGGTGTTGGATTTTAACATTGCTGTTCTCGTTTTCTCACATGAACACTCATTAGTGGTCACTTTCACCACCACGACCCCTGAATTACAGCAATAATCCCATCTGATCACACACATTTACCTGACAGTAAATTAAGTTGATGTTTTTAAACCAAAAGCGAAATTAAAAGTATTATCGACGTTGGATTTTGAGGTCAAATCTTCATGTTTTTAAATCCTCACGTAGAAAATGTGACAAATACACCAAATCAAATAATCTCACAATGTTTCACAGATTAACGTCCTGCCCAGGCTGCCTTCGTTGGATTATTCTGTGTAATCTGTCATATGTATCAGTATAAACATAGTTGTTCATATGTATTTTCCACCTGATGGACACAAACACTCCTCTTGTTGGGGATTAATCATCAACCCGCCTCAGAAAGTGGCGTCAGATTAAAAAATCCGTGTTTGAGCAGATTACGCCATCATCTGTCCACTTTTACCTCCTCTCCTCCTCCCACCTCCTCATGTGGGCTGAAACTTCCCGTAAAGAGCCGAGATGAGGAAACGAGCAGCCCGGAAAAGCAGAAGCATGAATTCCCGGACAGAGAGCAGCAGAAGTGTGAAGTGACTCTGACAGAGAAGAAAAGACGCTTTTTAGCAAACATCCGCAGCAGATTATAATCCAGCCATCTGATGGGGGAGGTGGAGGTCCTGATCAATGAGGAGTGGGTCCTTCAGGTCGTCTATCGCAATGGCCTGAGGTGCGTACATTTGTCTGATTTCCATCTGAGGAAGTGTTCACAGCCGCGTTTTAAGAGATCAGATGTGTCGATTACATGAAAATATCAAATAATCTGTTCTGGATTTATCGTGCAGTGCCTCACAACCGCACATTAGACCCAGAGCGCTTTGGAGAGTTGTGAAATGACAGAAAAATAAATAAATAAAGGCCTTGTTGACGGTGAAAGTGCTGATCCGGATGTTCGTGCAGAGCTCTGCTGGAGCGGCTGCGGCCGCGCAGCTCGCAGCGGCCCCGCGCGGCCACGTGGAGGAACTGCAGCAGCGCGGCCGCACAGCAGGAGGAGGAGGAGGAGGAGGAGGAAGAGGAGAGCTTCAACCGAGCCATGAAGATCTGCTTCCTCATCGCCGTCACCTGGACCGTCATCAGGTAAAAAGATCAACCTGTTGGTGAGCGTGAATGAGAAAACTGCGAGGGGAGAAAAAAAAGACAAATATTTAAATGAAGGTTTGAGGCAGGTCAGTTCTTTTAGTCAGTTCTTGTAAAAAAAATCACACGATCAAAAACCTGTAACTGTTTTATGGATTCATCATTCATTGTTTGGTCTGTGAATTGTCAAAAAACAGTAAACTGATTTGTGAGCTGACAGCGTCCAGATGCTGATTTTGTCCAACTAACAGAGCAAAATCACAAAAACATTCAGTTTATAATCACAGAAAACCAAAAATAAAGCAAATCTTCACATTTGAGAGACTGGAAACTCAGATTTCAATTCTCCATCATCATTATTAGCTTTTTTTGAATGATAAATCAATTGATGGACTTATTGCTCCGACTTTACTGCTTATAAGAAAGATGTTCAGAAAAGGTAAAAGATCATCGTCATTACCTTTGACTGTATTTAACACGTTAAAGCTTTAATCTAATCTAATCTAATCTAATCTAATCTAATCTGTAGTCTGTTTCTTCTTCTCTTCCCAACAGTATAATATTTTATGAGCATATTTTGGGTGAGTATTGAACGTTTTACATGGACCTTTACACTTCAACCTGCTGCTGTTAGATGATTTATTTTTAAAAATCATGAAGTAAATGTTCCCCGTCTTCCTGCAGGATTTTACACACAGTGTCAGTTCGAGTGGAAGGAAATCATAATGGTGGTGATGTTCTTCGGTGAGTTTTTTTTTTTTTTTTTTGCTGTTGTTTTACTCTGTTTAAACGTGGATTTGTGTTTATATCAAAGTTTTTTCAAACACACACACACACACACACACAGGGCGAGTGGCCACGGCGACGGTGAAATGTGTCTGAAATCAGTCACACAGATGTGGTCGTCCAAGCTGCACAGGGACTGCGTGATAACCCTGCAGTGGTAACGCAGGATATTGGAGGGGAAGGGGCCGAGGGGGTCTGCGGCGCCCAGAGATTGGCTTTGCACGGACGCCTTGTGACTTTAAGATCCTATTTGGTCCACTGGCTTAAAATCTAAAAAAAGGAAATCTTGGTACTAAGGTGCTTTTGAGCAGATAAGTCGAGCTGGATGTGAATTTGTATTCTGAAGCACGAGCGGGCGACATTTTTCGCCTCTCTAAACACTGAAGTGTCCCCTGTTACTTTTAACAGAAGTGAGGCTGAAAACTGGCACGATATCATAAACACCTGCACAGACCTGCATTTTCACGCTTGTGCAGCTTTGACAGTGTCTTTTTTTGTTAAACTGCATTAAGTTTTTCTGCAAATTCAAATTTATTGCCTTAAGATTTGTCTGTCTTTTATTAAACTGGCCTTTGTTAATAAGGCCTTTGTTTTTCTTTGCCACACCGCTGCTTAATTGGATGTGTTAGCTGACAGGTATGAAGCACAATTTACATTACACACCCTCAAATGAGTAAAATTGCACACACACATCAACATGTTTTGGGTATATTGGATTTTAGTGTCTTTAAAAGAATAGCTTAATGTATCATACAGTTTCTAAACATGACGGTCTACGTGTGTGTGTGTGTGATTTGCTGTACACTGTTTCGATTTGGCGTCTCGGGGTCAGAGTCTCACCCTGGATTCTTCCTTCTTTATGTTTCCTGCAGCTCCCGTCGTCGCAGTAACCGTGTTCGCGCTGATCAAGAAGGTCGGCCCTCCGCTGGCGAGGAGAAGAGAAGTGCAAACGATCTCAGCTCTCGTCCAGGAGGTTTAATTAAACACGACGTGACTGTAAACACGAGGTGGAGCTGGAGACGACAGACTTTTTGCGTGTTGCTCCTTTACGACTGAGAGGGGAGCTGAAAGTGTTACGACGACCTGAGTGTCTCCATTTGTGGAATTTGCACTTCTTGTGACGTTTGGTCACATCCAATACTTTTTTAATACTTTTACCAATGTTGCCTTTTATACTTTTAAATATGTGTATGTTGTTACTCTACAGAAAAAAGTATTAAACCCATCATTCATTTGTGATTTTTCCCCTCTGTAACAAACATTCAGGATGTTTGGAGGCTTTTTAAAACCAATGAATGAAACACTAAATCAACAGTACTGATGCTTTTCTGCCTATGAAACAACAAAAAGACTACATGTTTTATAAGAGCTGTACAGAACCAGAAATATCTAAAAATGTAAAAAAAAATGCAATACTTTGTAGAAAAAGTTTATATTTTGTGATACATAACAATGCATGTTAGAAAAGGGAAGAAGAGAAAGAGCTGGATGACGGTGAGTGGAGCTTGTTTAGTTAATATATTTCTGTAACACATGACTGACTCAAGTGTGATGTAAAGACACATTAAATGTGTGAGCATCAAAAGAAAAATAAAATGTAATAATCTGCAGTAAGTCTGAGTTGATTTATTTCATAATAAACTGTCAGAGCAGGCCAGAAAAACATGTCGACAGTGTGTGTGTGTGTGAGGGTGTGTGTTTGTAATTTACATACATGTCACATGAAATAAAAGGAAAAAGCTGCTAAAGTTGTATGTTTTATTAAAGCATATTCAATATGTTGTTTATCATCTTTCCACCTACACATTTTCTAAGATGTGCATGTGTGTGTTTAGGTGCGTGTGTCTCTCTGAAACACAGACATGATGCCGCACGTTAAAAGATTTGATACGTTTCTTCTCCTCGTTTGCTTTAATCTTCATTAATGTGTCTGTTTTGTGAAGCAAAGTCTTCTTATTTTAAGTTAATTTCTGAACAAAGAAACGAGTGGAGTGGACTTGAATCGAGCTGCTGTTAAACTGATTCATATATTACTGTGACACACACACACACACACACACACACACACACACACACACAGAGGAAGAGGGAGACACAGATGGAGGGAGAGAGAAAGAGACAGCGACTGCATACAACACCATTCATTATTAACACACCCAATATAGCTGGACTGGACACCTCTCTCTCCTCCACCCGCCTGCTCCCCTCCCTTCCTATTAACACACACACACACATACACACACAGGAAGAGAGCCCTCCAGGACCCTCCCCCTGACCCTGCGACCTAGGCGCCATGGCAACCCTCTGACCCATCCTGCTGTTGCTGTGGTAACAACCTTGGAGCATGTCTGACCACTGCCCCCCCCCCTTACACCCCCACTCCTCCCCAACACACAGACACAGACACACACACACACTCTCCCTATAGCCCTACAGCCGCCCCCTCCTCCTGCTCCACGCCGAGCCGAGGCAAACCGATCGATATTCTATCACACAGAACAGTGGAGCGAGAGAGAGGAGGCCACGGGCCAGCCAGATTACTGGGAGGGAGGGAGGGGGGTGATGGGGAGGAGGAGGAAGGGGGGTGGTGGTGGTTGACAAAAAGAGAGCCAGTGTGTGTGTGTGTGTGTGTGTGTCAGAGTCAGAGGAAACGAAAAGGGTTTTAGGGAAGGTAGGAGATGTGTGTGTCAGGGAGGTGTGCAAAAAGGGGTTTTAGCGTGCGGGTGTAATCGGGTAGGAGATTGAGAGAAGGTGTGTGTGTGTGTGTGTGTGTGTGTTTGTGTGTGATTTGGAAGAAAGAGGTAGTAGTAGGTGGGGGCTGAGAGTGTAAATGGGTAGAAGATTGAGAGAAGGTGTGTGTGTGTGTGTGTGTGTGTCAGAGGAAAGGTGTTTTAGTGTGGTTGTTATGGTGGATAAGAAAGGGCGGTGTGTGTGTGTGTGTGTGTGAGCATCATTATGAGTCGAGTGGAGCTGCACCGCTATAAGGCATCTCCTCTCTTTTTTATTCTAACAGATGTGTGTTAGTGGATACCTGTCTCTCTGTGTGTGTGTGTCTGTGTGTGTGTGTGTGTCCTTATGAACTGAATACTCTTATTCGAGAGTCACACACACCCGAGGGTGTCCGGCCCACGAGCCACATGAGCTTACAACACACCACTTACAAACACAAGAAAAGAGAAAGAGCACAAGATAATACATCCACCTGTAATGAAGAGCTGATATTTAACACGAATGTTCATGTGAAGTCAAACACTGTTTAGAAAAGTGTGAGTTTTCATTTCATTTACTTTATAAATGTTCACTTTCATCAGTGGTGGAAAAAGTGATCAGATTCTTTCCTGAGTGGAAGTAATAATGCCAAAATGAAATAAGACTAATTTGAAATAAGAATAAGAATTAAAATCAGACTTAAGTACAGAAAGCAAAATGGTTCAGGTAAAGTAAAATACAAGTTAGAACAAAAGAGGAAGATAAAGGGAATAAAGGAATAACAACTTTATATTTTTTTGAGCACCTATTTTATTTTTACAGCGTGCAGTAGTATTATTATTGTGTAACAGTATTTATTTACCAAAATGGATTTAGGAAACTTCAGTGTTAAAAGTATAAAACTTTAAATAGAGAGTACTTATTTCTGATATAGTTTTAATGTTTTAATGTTTCTTTTTCATTGTTGCTGCTGTGGAGCAAAATGTGTATTTATGAGGTATTCTTCGGTTTTTTAAATGAAATCGTAGGTGATAAATTATAGTTTTTTTCTGTTTATCTCCTTTTCACTGTAAAGGGTGTATTAAATTCATAACCCTGACACAGACATAGTTGCTGGACATATAAAGCCAACGATTAATAACTGAAAATCTCCATTTGTCTGTCTTCTTCTTTCACTCTGAACCTCGTCTGAATCACTCAGCTGACTCTTTCTGTCTTCTGGGAGCCGACTGGATGTTTTCAGTTTCAAGAGGATCCAAATCTCAGCTGAGCACAAAGAGACGTGTGTACTGTCGTCACGTTCAGGCCGCCACCTCGCTCTGAATCATGACACACATTATCCTTCTTAATACTTCCTCCTCATACGTTTCCTTTGTAATTTTGTTTTTAAACTGTCTAAAATAGCTCAGCAAACTTTTGTATACATGGTGCCAAATAATCTTTAAGAAATAACTTCTATGATTGTGAATAGTTATCAGTTATTATCTTATTTCCAGGGAAATGTTAAAATATGTTTAATTATATCTGGTAAATATATCTTACCTTTTCCACACATGACTCCTGCCTAACTTCACTTCATACTGACAGTTTTTCTCTAAGATGTCTAAGAAGTCTTAAGATGTGTGTGTGTGTGTGAACACGTTGTCTGCATTTCTCCCCCAAATGGTATTTTTATTATTTCATATATTTTACTGTATATGAAGTACAAATATATTTTGTATATATGAATTACAGTGACCAGTCATTTTCCAAAGAGACGGCCCACACTACACACTCCATATTTGTATTATGACTTGGTGGTAATTCAACAGGAGGAGAGTGTGTCTGTGTGTCGGAGGAGTGGTTAACTGTAGTTAATGAGCGACAGGAGAGAATCAGAATAGGTTGCATGAAACTCCAAAGAGAACGAAACAGAGGACAGAAACACAATGAAGTCACAAAAGAGGTGACCTACATCCCTGGGTTACAAGGGTGAGTGTGAGTGTGTGTGTGTGTGTGTGTGTGTGTGTGTGTGTGTGTGTCAAGTGGGCAGGAGCACTCATTTGCTCTGTGAGCCTTGTAATAGTATTCATGGAACATGGACGCCATCGCTCTCAGTCACTGTGTGTGTGTGTGTGTGTGTGTGTGTGTGTGTGTGTGTACATAAAGACTCATCCGTTCACAAGCAGGGAAAAACTATCGAACCAAAACCGAGTCACGGGCTGCTTCTGATGTTGGGATTTTCTAAAGGTACTTAACTGCAACTAATTTTTAAACTGATCAATTGAGGTCAAAGCGTGAGCGAGATAATTCAATATAACTGAACAAACTGATTTTTACATTGTTTAAATAATTAAAATGGTGTAAATCAAAAAGGTTTTTCACATAAAGAAGAGTTACGCTGGGATAATAAAGATTCATGTTGTTTGTCATTTATGTAAACTGATGTTCAGAGCAATTAAACTGAACATCTTTCACACAAAGTGCTTCATTAAATGCAAAAATAATATAGCCAGAAATTCCAGTCATTATAATTAAGGTAAGCCAGAAAGGTGAAAATTATTTGCGAGCTGTTGCAGTATTTTGTATTATTCTGAAAGATGCGTGGATTATCAGTGTGTGTCATTCATATTAATGAGGGTTCATTTATACACGCGTGGGTTGAGATTTAACTACTTCAAAAGCAGCTGCACCACTAATGTTCCTGTCTTATTATTTCTTATATTAACAAACCGCTCTGTGTCCGTGCTGATGGTTTGTTATGCTCGTTGGGATACTCTGGGTGCTCATGTTGGCCGACCCTGCAGGGTTTTTATTGTCACATGAAGTGAAAGGTACTGCTGCTGCATCGGACGCTTTCCTTCTATTTTCACATAAATCCAAATTCACACACATTTATAAGTTATTGTAAAAAGTCTTAACCTGAACATAGATTACTAATTGTATGTAAGCAGTAGTTAGATCTGTCACATGCTATTTTTAAGTTTATGTGCAGTGTTTTGAACCGTGAGTCATCTTCTTAAAGTTAACTTACACGAGTCATTACAATGGGCACGGTGGGAAATTAACCTTAATTATTCTTTATTATTCTTGTTTATTCTTTCAAGTGGTGGGTTTAAAAAGCCAGAAGCCATTTTAACAGTTTTCCAGGCTGAGCGGGACGACGTACCTGCAGATAACGGCGGTAAGAAGGATCTGTAACGTTGGGCGCGGTGACGTTCTTTCTAAGGTTTCAGTCTGTTACGTGATGGCGTCCTCTGTGTGTCTTTACCCGTCTTGTGTCCCCGATGTCTGGTTTGTTCAAGTTAAAACACACGTTTCTCCAGCGGCTGACTCCTCTCGCGACACCACACAGGCCTCATATCAGAAATACACGACACGCAGCGACCTCATACAGACAAAAACATAAAGTCTCTTTGTATTATAAAGAGGAGAAACTCAAACACATCATCTGTTGATAGTGTAGAGACTGTTGGTAGGTAAATAAGTGAACAGGCCACCATAAAGCAGCGTTCATATTCAAATAGTAGCCTAAGTAAACTTCATTATTGGCCTTTCAAGCAGTAGCTCATTAGACAGTTTGACCACAAGGTTCATGTGTTTTTTTGGTGTTTTTGATCATATCACATGCTCGACTTCATCAGGAGTGGCCCACTTATCATGTGATTCAATTTCTTTCTGAGGACTTTTCATCCAGCTTGGCTTCAGTGGTTCAGACTTACAGTTCATTCTTGAGCTCTGAACATCCACATCTATTTTATTTCCATTATTATCACCTGAATCTGACGCTCCTCACTGCCTTTACAGAGCTTTACAGTGAGTTTCAGCTCGTTGTTTCGCTGTCCGGCTCATAAATTTATCATTGTCGTACTCTCTCTGCTCTCACAACGTCGTATTCAGCTGCAGCACTTCACAGATAAAAAGCTGTAAAAACTCCTCTGTACACTTTACTGAAGATAGTGGAGCATCGAGCAGCTAAAAGAGCCGGATATTTCTCCTCAGGCATCTTTGGAGACAAAAAAAGGCTACTAGAGAGTGAATATCTGACTTGTATTCATCAGGTGGACAATCAATAATAGTGTTTTTCTGGATGTGTAAAACAAGCAGCTGATTGATCAACAATCTCATCATCAACTTTAAAGGTGATGAACCTACTAAGTGCTTAATGTGAGAAGATCAACCACGTTTATGTTCCTGAAGATATAAATCTGATACCTGTTAGGAGTCGATGAAGTCCTCATGTGT
This sequence comes from Amniataba percoides, assembly GCA_037176925.1. Lineage (NCBI taxonomy): Eukaryota > Metazoa > Chordata > Actinopteri > Centrarchiformes > Terapontidae > Amniataba > Amniataba percoides. The sequence continues at coordinate 18,408,690 of JBAJHX010000040.1, forward strand.
TGAACTGATGGATGCTGCGTTAATTAATACAGACACAAATGAACAAAGATGGTTCTTCATATGCCTTCTTCCAAAAACTGGAGCCTCAAAACCTCTACAAACCGCTGAGAAACTTCACGATAAACCTCCAAACAGGTGATTCCCTCTGACTCCGTAAAGACTTGACACTGCTGCCACGAGTAAGAGTTGGTCACAGCATTTATTTCCATTTTCTGACAAAACTCCACACAAAACAAACTCGAGACCAAGCTGAAAAAAGAGAGATCCTTCTGTTTTATTTCATTTTCTTTCTTTTTTGTTGTTGTTGTTGTTTTTTGCTGCTGTTTTGCAAGTTAAGGTACAGTGCCTTATTTCCATATTTCCACTGATTTAAATAATGAAATTGGAGAGAAATCTCTTTTTCCGAGGACACAGAAAGATTGTAATTCTTTTTAAACAGGGGTGATGCTGGGTGGGTGGATTGCGGGTGGGGCGGGGGAATAAGACGGGGTGGGCTGGGGGGGTTCAGGTAGTGAGAGTGGGGGGGTTACGAGGACGGAGGAGGGTTTCGCACAGTGTTCACAAACAGACAAACGGGGGACAGATAGACAGGCAGGGAGAGGAGGAGGAGAGGAGGAGGAGGTGGAGGTGGGAGGGGCGGAGGAGGGAGGGAAGAGTACATTTACTGCACCGCATCCCCCCAACCAACAGCCCCACGAGAGGAAGAAGAGGAGGGAGAGACGGTGTGCTTTGTCATGTCTGAATGAAAACAAGCAGACCCACTCCGAACTTTAAAAAAAAAAAAAAGAAGAAGAAAACTTTTACGAACAATTTTGTTTTTTAAAAAACACCCAGTCGTCTATTAGAAAACAACAACAACACAAGCAGAAAATAACACATGGGGAGGAGTGAGGGAGGGAGGAGGCAGATAAGGAGGGGGGGAAGTCATCGGAGGGGACCTTTTTTATTCACACTGTCGAGGGCGTGAGCGAACGAGTGCTTAAGTTTTATGGTGAAATCGATTCTTTCTCGATTGGGGGGGTGAAAAAGAGAAGAGGAAGGAGGGAGGAGGGACGGCAGTAGAAGATTGGCAGTGAAGAAATAGAAAGAGAGAGAGAAAAAGGAGGAGAGGAGGGGGGACGGTTGGCGAATGGCAGGAAATGGCAGTGATTACAGAGCTGGATCTGGGTGGCTCGTAGGGAAACGTAAAAAAAAAAAAAAGAAACCGACACCACCCACCCGCTCATATCGCCAGTCGGGAGTCTAGACGGGAGCTGCCGTGTTGTAGTTCTGCTTGGCAACAGTGATCGCAGTGAGAACAGTCAGTTTTTTTCTGTTTTCTTTCGTCTTTATTCCTGTCATCGTGTTCTGTTTTTTTTGTTTGTTTTCTTTGAGTACACGCATGAAGCTGACGGTGCGGTAAGAAGCTTCGGCACAACAGTGTTACTGGCAGATTAGTGCTGTAAAAGACTTTGGATAGAAAAGAAAAAGACAAAACAGGGGACAGAGGGAGAGAGGGAGAGAGAGAGAGAGAGGAAGATTCACCAACCCATCCTCTCCTCCTCCTCCTCTGTCGTTGGTCCTCTCATCGTCTTGGCGTTTGATTTTTTTTTCTGTTTCTTTTGGGAGATGAGGATGGAGAGGATGAAGAGGAGGAAGGAGGGAGAAGAAGGAGGCGTAAACATTGTTTTCTTGTAGAGTTTGAGTATGTTGACAGGAAGGGGAGGGCTGGATGGAGGGGAGGGAAAAGGGGGGAGAGAGAAAGGGAGACAGAGAGGAAGGGGTGAGTTCAGGGGAGGAGAAGTAAATGATGCCTTGATAATTTAATAGTATGTCTCTTTTTCCACCCAGCCTGTAGAGACGCAGAGGAGAGAAAAAGAGGGAAACAAGAAAACAGAGAAAGAGAGGAGAGTTACTTTTCAAATTAGGACTTCATTTTACAAAATAAAGCTCCAACTTGATTCAGTGCCGCTAAAGATATGATGTGACCTGGGTTCATTGTCACTCCTGTTCTCCCAATAACATCCACACTGACAGGTAATTAAAAATCAATGCAATATTAATCGTGAGGAAATGAATGAAACTCTATTTTCTCTCTAATCTGTTTTGTAAATATTTAAAAGTGAACAACTTCCTGTATTTCTTTTCTATTTTTTCTTTTTCAGAAAAATATTCAAACATTCAAACATTCCCTGAGGTGTGAACGACGACACTGTGCAGCTGAAAGTGTGCATGTCTGCAGTGTGTGTGTGTGTGTGTGTGTGTGTGTGTGTGTGTGTGTGATCTTACCTCCCGGGTTTCGGCGAAGGATGAGTTTTCGGATCTCATCGTAAACAAAGATGAGGAAACTGTATGGGAACGCACAGAACCACCAGCTGGGCCTGAAGGAGAACGGAGGGAATGATGGAGGGTAAGAGCACAGTCAATAGCACTCATTAAGCACTGATTTTCAAAATAAAGGTCAGCTTAAATCAAAACAGGACACGGGGTGCTCTGTAATATGAAATGGAAACTATCTTTTGTAACCATGTAGGCTGTCATGATGTGTTTTTAAATGTGGATTTTGGATGTCACTTACTTGAGCGGATACATCCGTAGTGCCACGTCCATGCCGGGGCAGTAGGACAGGAAAGCAGCCAGAGCTGTTTCCTCAAACAGGCCAAAGATCAAAATCTTGTTCCTGTAAGATAGTAATTGCAATTGAAATTAAAATGTGAGAGCCTGAAAGTAAGTGATGTGAAGATAATGAGATGCTAAATAAAAGATAGTTGGGTTGAAGAATCTACAGCACAGAAATCTCCCAGCTGCTAAAAACGCAAATGACAGGTGCATCAGTAAAAACCTGGCTTTCTAGTGACATCTAGTGGCAGTTTTGGGAAACTGCAACGACCGAAGCAAAGCCTGACTGACTGAGGTAGCAAGAGGTACCAGAGTGTTCTTGTATTGTAAGAACAAACTGGAGTTAGCCTGTTTCCTATTCAAAGCTAAAGACAAAATAAAAACGCCATCTCTGCCTGAGTCGCTCCCTCCGGCCTCATTCACATGAACTCATCGCCATCAGATCGTCGGACTTACTTCATGCCCTGCTGGAACACAGAGTTACGTCTGGTCTTGCAGATGATGACATCTGCCCACTGCACCACCACGATACTGACGAAGAAGGCTGTGTGGCAAGTAAACTCCACGATCTTTCGCTGCTCGTAGGTCTGCACGGAGAAGGAGGGGAAGAGAAACAGCACGTCATGTGTCGCTTTTTCACTTACACCCACAACTTCTGCATTTTCAGAAGATTATAAGTCAATGGTAAAGGAAGTACTGTGCAAATACACATGCTGTCAGGTCTCTCGTACCCATTGCTGGCCGTAGCTGTCCTCCAGGTCGTTGTTGGAGCGATCGTCCCAGTTGAGCCGGATGCCGACGAGCACAGACGGCAGGAAACCGTTTTCAGCCATGATGACAAAATAGGCGAAGAAGCCGCCAAGAGCTTGGATCATACCTGCAGACACGGACGCAGAGTTTAGACACTCACTGAACAGCTTTTTCTTACAAAAGCAAAACCCTGAACATCTGTAAGAATCATTAAATATTATGATTGAATATTAAAAAAAAGGTTGTTGGTTGTTTTTCTAGAGTGAGTGTGTTAAAACGTTCTGTGCAGGTTTAGGTTCAGTAAAGATCATCTGATCTGATAACAATCACACAAATGTCTGTTAATTACAGCTCTAATGATTTCCTGGTGATAAAACGCTGCAGTTGACGCAGCACAGTTTGCAGTATTGGATGTTAAATAGCGTGCATGCAGCACCTACCAATCTGTCCGTAGGCGATGCTGATGAGCCTCTCGTTGACCAGTTTGTCCCTCAGTGGGTTCCTCGGCTGGCGCTTCATGATGTCGCTCTCTGCGGCCTCGTAGGCCAGAGAGATGGCTGGTACCTGACAGAGGAGACAGTCAGTGGATTCGTTAGTGGTTTTCAGGGATCTGCTTTCTGTGTTTGCAGTGAAATCATCTGTTTGTGGGTATATTTAGCTGAACTGTGTTTTAACATGCTGTGCTTTCCAAGCATAAAAAACTGGACTGGTCCAACACCGCCACCTAGTGTCCTTTCCTTGTACACACTTTTTAGAAATAACCTTGAACTTCAGAGCCATCTTTAATTCTTTGTTTTGTACCGCAGTGCTTATTGTATCAAACAGTATGTTCATTTATGATGGAGGTGGCAGGTCATGTGGGATTTTGTCACAATCTGTGTTTTTATCCAATCTTCCAATTAATCAGAAGTGAAGAAATATGTTTGTTGAGGTTACATTGTTTGCAGCCACTGGGAAAAATTTACTGGCCTTCTTCAATGATCTTGGCTTACCATTTGACCATTTTAATGAATATTGGTTATTTTAATATTATATTTTCATTAAATTCTCCATAACATGTGTTCAGTACCTTTTTGTCACATCCTATATATTTACACCTTCCATTCTTCCTGTTGTGTTAATTATGCAGAAAAACTCACTCTTGCTTAACTGAACACCTGTGTGTGTTGCCCTGATGATGATAATTACCAGTATGGCCACTACGTTGCCACCTGAGCACCTGTCTAACATGAACATATAGAGTTCACATGTTCATGTACAGCTGAGCTTTACTGCTGCACCGTGCATGCATGACTGCTCAAAGATCAAACGTGTGTGTAACAGAGCTGTGTGTGTGGAGCCACCTGTGATTGGAAAAGCAGGTTCACATGTTGCCGTTTGTATTTTTCACTGCCTGGCTGCACATAAGCACGTATGTCTGCACGAGTGTGAGTGCTCCGGCTTCGTGTGTGTGTCCCTCACCATGTCTGTGCCCAGGTCGATGCAGAGGATGGTGATGGTGCCCAGAGGCAGCGGGATGTTGACCAGGATGAAGAACAGGAAGGGGGTGATCTCTGGGATGTTGCTGGTCAGCGTGTACGCGATGGACTTCTTCAGGTTGTCAAAGATCAGACGGCCTGCGAGGAGGAAGGTGGCGTGTAAATAAACACAGGCTGCACAACAGGTGGAAGCTCAACAGGCAGAGATGTTCGAAATGCTACTTGATGTGAAGTAGATCCCACAACTCAGTCGAGACCGCTCTCTTTTTAAATAACTTCATGAATTTATTAATGCAGCATTCATCCAGTTTTCCCTGCAGCTTGTAGCATTTTTAGATAAGAAGAGGATATAATACTTCATCCCTCACCTTCCTCCACTCCGGTGACGATGGAGGCAAAGTTGTCGTCCAGCA
>JBAJHX010000040.1:18414028-18432282 GCA_037176925.1 Amniataba percoides
CGGCCTGCGAGGAGGAAGGTGGCGTGTAAATAAACACAGGCTGCACAACAGGTGGAAGCTCAACAGGCAGAGATGTTTGAAATGCTACTTGATGTGAAGTAGATCCCACAACTCAGTCGAGACCGCTCTCTTTTTAAATAAATTCATGAATTTATTAATGCAGCATTCATCCAGTTTTCCCTGCAGCTTGTAGCATTTCTTGTAAAAAAAAAAGACTAACGAAGACTTAGCAACAAATATATAAGAAGAGGATATAATACTTCATCCCTCACCTTCCTCCACTCCGGTGACGATGGAGGCAAAGTTGTCGTCCAGCAGGATCATGTCAGCGGCTTGTTTGGACACGTCGGAGCCTGAGATTCCCATGGCGACGCCGATGTCGGCCTTCTTCAGGGCGGGAGAGTCGTTCACTCCATCACCTGTCACGGCCACGATGGCACCCTGACCGAAAAAAGGAGCAGTTTTTCATCCTACACACTTCATTAGAGAAGCAGATCTGCCTTTCAGTTGCGTTCACATGTAAATGTGTGTGTGTGTGTGTTGATGTAGACGTACCTGTCTCTGGCAGCCCTCCACGATGATCAGTTTCTGCTGCGGGGAGGTTCTGGCGAAGACAATCTCTGTGTGGTTCCTCAGAATATCGTCCATCTGATCCTGACTGAGGTCCTTCAGGTCTGTGCCGTGGATCACACAGGCCTTGGCATCCCTGCACAACACAGACAAAACACTCTTTGTACACTTTTGTACACAGAATCATGAAAACTCCTGTTATGTAAATGTGCTGCAAAGTGAAAAGCTACTCTGAGGATCTACTTTATAGAAAATGATGGTAAAAAAGTTTTACCTGGGGTTGACTTGGCTGACGGGGATGTTGAGGCGAGCGGCGATGTCTTCCACCGTCTCGTTGCCCTCGGAGATGATGCCCACACCCTTAGCGATGGCCTTGGCTGTGATTGGGTGATCGCCAGTCACCATAATGACCTGAAATAAAGGAGGAGGAAGAGGAGGCAGGAGAGGAAGGAGAAAGATACGGGAGGAAGGAAAGGAAGGAAAATGATAAGAAAGAGAATGACAGAAGGAAAAGAAAAGAGTAAGAAAGTTAAAGAACTTAATTCAGAAGCTTTCACATTCATGTGGGTGCTACGTTCAGATTTTCCGGTCCTCTTAATGCCTGAATCGAAAGGTGCCCACCTTGATGCCAGCAGAGCGGCATTTGCCCACGGCGTCGGGCACGGCGGCGCGGGGAGGGTCGATCATGGACATGAGGCCCACGAAGCAAAGGTTGTCTGTCTGGAAGTTGACGTCATCTGTGTCGAATGCAAAACCTTTGGGGTACTTGTCCTCGGGCAGGAACATGTGGCAGAAACCTGGACGAATAAGGAAGAAGAAACAAGGATGAATACCACACAATAAGATACAAATAAAACTTCCTTTCTACGCTCTTACTCCAAATTGTAACCCCCGTTTCCTCTCTTCCTTCATCCTTACCCAGCACTCTCTCTCCCAGCCCTCCCAGCTCCAGATACGCGTTCTGGAAAGCCTCTTTGAGCTCGTCGTCCATGGGCTGCTCTTTGCCCTGCAGCAGGATGGTGGTGCAGCGGTCGAGGATCCTCTCGGGCGCTCCCTTCATCACCAGCAGGTAGCGGTTGTCATTTTCATCCTCGCTTTCATGGATCGAGAGCTGATGGGAACAGATTTCAGTGTTCAGCCAATTAGGAAATCCATATTGTTTTGGCATGTTGCTCATTTTCTACAGATCTTCTCATGCGTTATTGGTCAGCTGACTGAGTGAGCAGAGGGGACAAACCTGGTACTTGTTGGTGGAGTTGAAGGGGATCTCGGCCACCTTCTTGTTCTTGTCCCTCATGGCCTTGACGGAGCCGCAGGACAGCTCGATGCACTTCAGCAGGGCCGACTCGGAGGCGTCGCCGGCCACCTCACGCTTCAGGATGGGCAGAGACTCCTGGCCGGCCTTGAACACGGCGCGGTTGCACAGGGCGGCGATGCGGGCCAAAGACACCCATGTTGTGGAGCTTTTGTCGAAGGAGGAGCCTGAAAAATGCAGATGAAAAATGAAAAAGGAGCATTTATCCACAAGTGAAAGTCCTGTCTGACATACGTGTTATTATTTAGCTGTGGACCAGAGCGGAGTGTGCAATGTTTAGTCTTCACTGTCTTCATATTTTGCAGCAGCACGCTCTTTAATAAATGAAAGCAGTAGAGAGAAAGAGAGAGAGAGGTGTTAGGATCTCACCTGACTGGTCCTCCGTGGTGTCGGCCTCGTGGATCTGGTTGTCGAACCACATGTGGGCCACCGTCATCCTGTTCTGCGTCAGTGTGCCGGTCTTGTCGGAGCAGATGGTGGAGGTGGAGCCCAGCGTCTCCACGGCCTCCAGGTTCTTCACCAGGCAGTTCTTGCGAGCCATCCGCTTGGCAGTCAGCGTCAGACACACCTGAGAGAGGAGAGAGAGGACAGGAGGGGGGACGGAGGAGGGAGAGGACATGAGAGCGAGGAGAGAGGGACAGACAGGAAGAAGGGGAGTCGTCGGTGACAGAACAAGACAAAAGGAGCGAACAGAGACGAACAAACCAAAAGAGAAAGAGAAAAAGGAATTAGTATCTATGTAGTAATTTAACAGCACAGGTGAACATCTCCAGGTGTTAAAGAAATGTCTGCCAATGAGCAAACTAATGAATGAATTAACCCCATCGAGACCAAAACCCCCCCCCGACACCTGGAGATGTGCATCCTGCTCGCAAAATAAAACGTCCCTCTACAGCACAATGCACTAAACATCTTTCAGAAAATAAAAGCACGGCTCCAAACAGCGGTGCAGAGTATGAGGCATGAACAAGTGAAGCGGTGAAGCGGAGCAGCGGTGCATTATGCCATCATGCCAAGTACGGCAAGACCCAAACAGAACTAGCCAAGGCCAAGCGGACGAGGCCGAGTTCAGTTCATGGAGCTGATCGGTCATTAGCCTAATATCATTACATTAGCTAGCCGTTGTCATTGCAGACAGCACCGCGACTGGCCTGGAGGAGAGAGAGAGAGAGAGAGAAAGACATACAGAGAGGATGATGGAGGGGGAGAAAGAGAGACACAAACACATATGGGGCTGCCTTTGGAAAGAGAGAGAGAAGAGGGGAATGGAAAGAGAGATATACAAACAGAGACAAAGCACCACCTTCACCACAGAAAGAGAGAGAACGTCACCACACGGAAATACAAAGACGAGATGCCCACAGATGTACGGCAACATCATCAACACACTGATAAAAGAAAAAATGAAACACACACACAAGAGGCACGAGAAGCAGTCACAAATTCAAAAAGGCAAACACGACCACACAACATCAGCCAAAACACTGCACACACAATCAGACGTGGGTGAAACCGATGACATTTACTGAGAACTACATGCAGTTATTCTCTTCATCACAGCATCTCCATCTACTGGCTAAAACACAGACACAGTCTCGTTTTCATGTCAAGAGCTGTGATCTGGGTGCTGCTTGGTAGAAAAAGGCCCTCTGGTATTGTTTAAGATATTTCATAGTAATTGGGGGAAAAAAGCAGTTTGTTTATTTGTTTCTTAGATTTCTTCACATATGAAGTGTCTGAAAATACTGTTTGACCCAAGTCTGACCAAATCTCACACACAAGGACTGAAACAAGAAAGAGACACATAAAAACAACTCGAAATGAAGGAATCACTTGACAAAAAACACACCCACACACCCACACACACCCACACACAGTCTCTACTTTCTGCTCCTACTCACGGTGACTGTGGCCAGCAGTCCCTCGGGCACGTTGGCGACGATGATACCGATGAGGAAGATGACGGCCTCCAGCCAGGAGTAACCCAGGATGATGGACAGGATGAAGAAGGTCACGCCTAGGAAGACGGCCACGCCAGTGATGATGTGGATGAAGTGCTCGATCTCCTTGGCGATGGGTGTCTGAGGAAGACGGTTGGATTGTTTGAAGAGGATGACTGACTCATTAGATTACTAGCAGTAATGAAAGAAACTCTTCGACTGACCCTGAAGACTTAATCAAATTTCTAAATGAATCTTTTGTTTTTATAGTGACAATTATTATATACAACTGAATGATGTTTCCTGTAAGTGAATTAACAGACTCTTCAGATAAAAAAAAAGACTGAACATGGTACCTTGCCTGTCTCTAGGCCTGAGGTGAGCGTGGCGATGCGGCCCATCACTGTACGATCGCCGGTACACACAACGATGCCGCGTGCTGTCCCTGAAGAAAGAGAGGAGAGGGAGGACATTTTATGAATTCATACGCTTTTTTACCCCTTCAAGAAAAGATGAAGATAGAGGAAAACATAAAATAGACACACAGGAAGAACAAATAGATCTTACAGAGTGATGATGCTCGGACTTGTGATGTCAGACTAAATGTAATGTAACAATGTGACCACAGGAGGGCACCACACATTATTATTTTACTCTTGCACCACTGTGAGGATGATTTTAAGGCCTCCCAGTAATCAGATGAGCTGAACTTGAATGGAGCAGGTATGAGGTTAAACGGGGTCACATTTCCACTCTGGGCTGACCCGATGAGCAGTGACCCCCCCCCCCCGTCCCACACCAAACGCTTTGACCGTGGCCTGCAGCGCACGCTAATGTGTCGCATCTCTGTCTGCACTATCTGAGCACTGAACCGGAACAATCCAAACATACGCATGCAGCCATATGAATGAACACACACACACACAGAAATGTTTACACAAGACGGAGAGTGGCTACCCCTGACAGATACACTGTTACTTTGTTCAGTACGGATGATGAATGTGACGGTGATGATGATGGTTTTGTTGCAGGACGGAGGAGACAGTGATGGGAATCTCACCCTCGACACAGTTGGTGGAGAAGAAGGCGATGTTGCGGGTCTCCAGGGGGTTGTCATGGGTGCAGTCAGCTGATCGGGTCTGAGGCTCTGATTCGCCGGTCAGGGATGAGTTGTCCACCTGTGCAGAGACAGAGGAGGAAAACCATTTAATCAGTGTGTGAGAGAAAAAGAGTGAGAGGAAGAGGGGGACAGGAGCTTGAACTTCACTTGTTACAGCAGCACTAGCACTAGCAAAACACAATTGAATGACCAGTTTACAGAGGTGTCTCATGAATTTTGAATGATACCTTATTATCACATTGTGAAGATGCTGTGCTTCTTTTAGTACTTTACTAACATCTATAGTGCAAACACATTTTTGCTCAATGGCAAATGAAAGTGAATGAGCTGTTTTATACCTGAGATCTCAGGTGACATGTTCACTTATCACTCTAACTCCAGTCACCTTATGTGGCAACTGGAAAAATCAGTAACAGGTGTAATGCTATCTGCGGCCTTCACCAACCTTGCAGCCGTGGGAGGAGATGATGCGGAGGTCAGCGGGGATCCTGTCCCCTCCTTTCACCTCCACCAGGTCTCCTGCCACCACCTGCTCAGCATCGATCTGCATCTTCTCTCCTTCACGGATCACCAGGGCTTGCTGGGAAGAGAAACGGAAAGAGGAGGATGAAAGTGAGAGAGAGAGAGAGGGAGAGAGGGAGCGAGAGATATGCCAAAAATAACTTTGTAAAGAAACTTTTAAGAGTGATGTTAGAGAAAAGGTGAAACATCACAGCATAAAAACTAAAGAAAGTGAAGGTACATTACAGATTGGGAAACAGTGTGAAAGCTGTGACAGCTTTGTAAAAAATATAATTTTTACACTTACTAAACACCTACGTTACCCAAAGTAACACGTTCAGTATGACCTATTTGTTTCTGAGTTACAAAAGTTTATCTGAGTGAATAATTGTGCAACTTCATACTTTTTCAGGTTTTTAGTGTTCACTTGTACTAAAATTTAACTGTAAATCCCTCTGAAAGATAAAATTAGGAACTTTTGTTAAAACCATTATCAAAAAACCCCCAAATAAAACAAAACTCTGTATCCTGGTTGAACTTAGAGCGTCGGGTACCTGAGGGACCATGTTCTTAAAGGACTCCATGATCTTGGAGCTCTTGGCCTCCTGGAAGTAGGAGAAGCAGCCGGTGATGATGACGACAGCTGACAGCACGATACCCAGATACAACTACAGAGAGAGGGAAGAGACACAGAGGGGAAAAACAGAAATGAGCAAACTTCCTATTTATCAAAAAAAAAAAGTATCACAAAGGAGGTAAAAAATAGAGCAGCAGAGAGAAACTGTATCATCATCTGTAATCATCTGTAAGACATCAAACACTGGACCTCCGAGACTACGAGAGTAAATAAGCTATTTCAGGAAGTTGTGACTTAAATAAATTCTAGAAATAACAGACACTGTCCTAAAGCTTTTCATTTCCCTTGGTTGTTGACGGCTGCACGTGGTTTGATATGAACTCAGTCACTTGTTCATCTGCTGGTAGTTTTGTGCTGGTGTGTCTAAAGTTTGGTGTTTCAATAGATCAGATTAGAGGTTGACATCCTGTCTTTAAAATAATCTCCCCATGCAGCACTCCTGTCTATGACCTGCTCATCAGAGTGTGAGTTTATATTTTGTGTGTGTGTGTGTGTGATACACTCTTGGTTTCTCATGCTGATTCATCACTGTTTTGGTTTCCCTCTCTGAGTCCTCCCCTGTGGACTGAATCAACTATTTTGTCCTCTGCATGCTGCGTGTCATCACCGTTTAGCCTGAGCCCGCAGCTCTCCGCTGCGCCCTGACCCGGCATGAAACAGAGCTGACCCATGAACGCCCCGCTCTTAGCCTGCCATTACTGATGCCAAGAGTCACAGCGCTCCCGACGGCCGGCCCAAAATGGATGTTAACAGGATGGTTGTTGTCCGTCACACTAAAGATGGCCTGGTTCCAGCAAACGGCTCACGCGGCCTCCATCGCTGACACATCCACAACCCCGAGGAGTAATGACTCAGCAAATCGCTTTCTGAGTGATGGAGGACGGGGAACACACACACCAGCAGCGACTCATCAGCCTCCACGCGTTTCCCCCCTGAAGGTCTCATGATATCTGATTCCTCGGCGGAGTGAGAATTCATACCGTCATCATCAACTCTCCACTTACGTTGTCCCCGGCGGGCTCGTCCTCCGTGGCAGCCTGGATGGCGTAGGCCAGGAAGCAGAGGATGGCGCCGATCCACAGCAAGATGGAGAAGCCGCCGAAGAGCTGGCGGCAGAACTTGACCCATTCTGGGGTGGTGGGGGGCGGAGTCAGGGCGTTGGGGCCGTCCCTGGCCAGGTACTCTGCTGCCTTGGCATTGGTCAAACCCTGCGAGGGAAGAAGGAGCGGAGAGGAAAAGATGGAGGACGAGCAGAAGCAAAAGGGTGGAGAGAGGTTGGAGTTAGATGGAGAACAAGCAGGATGGAGGAGGGAGAAAAATGGGGAAAGAAAGACAGTTTGTAAGTGGGGCATCTCTTTGAATGAAATCTAAACAGATTCTTCGAGAGGTGTATTTAAAGGACGTCTGTGTAAGCTGAATCATTGTTGAATCATCATCTCTGTGTTAAATCAGGGCGGCTCACCTGGACGATGTCAGTGTTGTATTTCCGGCAAACCTCCTCAACGGACATTTTGTGTTCCGTCTACAAAGAATCAAAATACAAATTGAACTTCTGTTCATTATAAGAGAAATTATATTTTACTATAAACCAGCAGAGAATATTTCATAGAAGACATGCTGGTGCAAAAAATGAATTTAAAATTTGCTTCAAGTGATTCCTCCAATTAAATCAGAGCAGGAAATGAATTCAAATCTGTTTACGGTGGAAATGTGAGAACATTTTCAGAATTTTTTTTTTCTTTGTATTTCACTAATGTTCTTAGAGAAGTCCAGGTACTGTTTTGAGTGATAAATAACACTTTTGAAATCAGCGTGCTGAGCCAGGTCCCATAGTTTCTTACAAACAAAGGGATATCCTGTGGGTTTGGCTTCCTGCCCCGCGCAGGAGCAAGTCCTTCTACAACAGGATTAAATTTCTGGCATATTACATAAAACCACACTGTAGCACTACTGTACAGCAGCTGCTGCAGAGCACCGAGATCAGATTGCGGTTGGATCGCGGCTCTTTGGATGCTGGAGGGGGGCCAGGACATGCTGTCTATGAACTCCTCAGCTGGGACTCAGGTTTTTGCTACGCCTGGATGACGAAGCTTCGATTTTTACGTGAGAGCTCTGTTTGCCTGTTCCGAGTAAAAACAAAGGAAAATCACAACAAGGTCACAGGAAGCAGTGTACTCACGATGGGAACTTCCTTCTTGAGGTCGTCCAGATCCTTGCCTCCCTTCTTCTTGGGCGACTCCTTCTCGTCCTTGTCCTGCGTGGTGGCCACGCGGTAGCTGTCCGACCGTCCATACTGCAACGCACAAAGACAAGATCACTGAGTTTGGCCCTGAATGGGTTTTTATGTTTTTTAAAAAATATTTTTAGAGCTGACATGCTCATCTTTACTCTCACTGCATCACCAGAGGGCATCTTCAACAACGGATGCACACACTCCCACACCCCCGTTTTTCTTCCACATTAGGACGCAGTCAGAACATCTAGATTGGATCCAAATTTAGATGTAATCCCCTGGTGTGAGACTCGACACCTCCTGATTAGATCTGGCGTCATTAGGGCAGCAGCTTGTCTTGAGAGCGACACTTGCAATTTACACCATCGTTACCTACGCCGCAGCTGCTCAGACGACCGGCGCCGCGGCTGCAGGTCTGAGCCGAGGAGGGGACGTAAAGGCAATCAGCAGAGAGTGAAATCGAGGGAAAATGAAGGGCCAGGGGGTAGAAAGGAAAAGGACCCAAAAAATCGTCAGTAACTGTGACGTGCATCATGGGAAATTCACAATAGCAGGTGTCCTATATTGATGTGCATGAATGTGTGTGTGTGTGGCATTTCTAACCATTTGTAAGTGTGTTTACAAGATTCTGGTAACACCTGTAGATATGTTTTATTTTTGTTTCAATGTCAGTGTAATCATTCATTTTAGTCAAGAATATTCTGGGGTAAAACACTAAGTATTTGTCGCTTGTCATAAGTCACTTTAAATATGAGATTAAATCCATTTCTCAGGACTTGCTTGTTAATGAGTCTTGACGTCACCTTTGATGAGTCTTAGTGTTGGTGAGTGTTCTCCACATCAGCGTTATGAAGGTGATTCTGCTTCGCTCAAATAAACCCACTGACCTAAAAATAATGCTTCACTGTGCCTTCAAGTGCTCATGCTAGTGTGTTTGCATCTGTGTGTGTGTGTGTGTGTGTGGTCCTTGCTTGCTCATATAATCCTGGGGGATTAGTACCTTTTTCTCAAATCATCCCGTTACCCAGCATGCATCATCCGGGATGAACATCCTGAGGGTTTCTAGTAAAGAACTAAAATGTCAGCCAGCTGCTCGGCTGACAGAAAAAGTGAAAGAATAAAGGCGAGATGATGAAAGTGAAAACGTGTTCATGTTGTTTGGATTTTAATATTTGTCACATGCGACCACATTCAACACTTAAGCTGAGACGCCCAATCAGGCTTCAATCTAATATTGAATTACTTACCAATTTTCATGATATAGATCTGTAACTTTGAACATATGCAAAGCTTGTGCAAAGCAGTTCTACACAGAACTTTCATCAAAACACATCTTGGTATTGTCTCTCAGCAGCAACATCAATAAGCCATTTTCATCGTGTAAGGCAAGCAATAAAATCAATAATGATAATAAAGAGACAAATTCAATTTAGCTGCTTTGGTTTCAGGCTCATGGTATCTTACATGCTTAGACATGAATAAAACAAAGGGATTGTAAATGTGATGAGTAAAACCTGTGTTTTCCCACTACTAAAATGTCTGCCATGAAACAGACATTTAATTCACAACTGTGAGGATGTGAAAATGGAAGAAAATAAATAACTTGTATTGTATTAAGAAAACCTCAATGTTCACACACAGCTAACACAATGCAAAGTAAAGCAGATGCTTAAAATCTTATGGTCTTTTTTTGAACACAAACAAGAGATGAGGATTCAGAAGGGATGAAAACGCACAGGACCCTGAAAGTGAAAAGCTCATAAAATCCATCAGTAACATCTGACAGCTGTATCAGCACATTTAACTTCAAACCTTTTCCCATTTTTTAAATTTTCTTTCAGAGGAAACCAATCAAAGCCCAGTCGGGGAAAACGAACATCTAAACGATGGCGGTTCAGCAGAGAAACCGCTAATGGCCACAGATGGATGTTTTATCGAAGCAAAAACAAATCGAGCTAATTTATCGCATACTAATTAGGTTTATACAGCAGGAACAAAAAAGAAATATGATGATGCAATCAGTTCATTGATACAGGAAATTATGAGTCTGTATGAGTCTTGGCTGAGCGGTTACACACAGATTTAAGTTTTTTTCCAACACTAACCCTTTTACAGGACGAAGAGCCGGCAGGGTGGCGACTTGCTAAAAGCCGCCAGAACAAACGGCTGCTTGTTTTACGTCATCTGAACTCTACACGTCCCTCTGTGTCCTTTAATGTTTCACTTCAGAGTGCAGATGTGAAAATGTATTTCAATTATTGATGTAAGCGGAGAGATAAAATTAACCTTTTTCATGCGAGCGTTCCTATGAATGCATTATGTATGTGCCATAATAGACCGATCTTTTATTGATATCAAATATCCGGCTGATGGCTCCCAAATCTGCCACTTTTCTTCTCCTTTTGTTGTTGCCTAGTATTTCTTAAGGCTTATTTGAAAGTATGAATGAAATTGTTGTGCATCAGAATTAGTAAAGTAAGAAAAAAACAATATTGGGAGTGAATTTTTGTTGCAGTTTTTATGTGTGCACATACTGCATACAGTGTACAGTGTGTGTGTACAAGCCGCCTGTGCATGTCTGCTTTTTGCCGTCCTTCAGTGAGTGAAACTTTTCTATCTGTGCGGCTCCGTACGAGTGTTTATTTCCCCCTCGACTGCAAACGTGAGCCTTTTTTTTCCCAGGCTTGTGTTTTTCTGTGCAAATCTGTACGTTTATGTGTGTAAATGTGTGCCTGTGTGTGTGTGTGTGTGTGTGTGTGTGTGTGTGTGTGTGTTTTGCCATCTGTCAGGAGGTGCAGTGTTCCCCGGGGCAGTCGCGTCCAGCAGGCCATCAGATTACTGCTGTTTACTACACCGACAGATTAACCCACTGAACAATAATAATCCCCTGCATCACTCACTCTCTCTCTCTTTTTATCTTTTCAACTCCAGTCACTCATTCATCCTTATTCATTCACTTATTTACAACGATGAAACTTCCTCTGCATTTTCTCTGGCCTAAATGCACTGTTTAGACCACAAAATCACTTTCTCTTCACTTCTCCACCATTCTTAACTTCCTCATCTGCTCTCTTGTTTAACCCAGGGGAGCGCTGAGGAACATCGATAATGTGTATGAGTACCACACAGATAGAATAGATATCAGCAGTCCGACTTTTGTGCTAAGTATTCACGACCAATAACTGAGATGAGAAGTAGAAAAGAAACCCATCCACATAACATAGCTTTAATTTCAAAGACAGTAATTCACAGTAATTCTTGACTAAAACATCTTATTGCTGCTGATTCTGCCACAGTCTTAACTAATCACAGTGAACTCAAAAGCACAATTAATTTTTGTTTCCGTTTGTTTTAGACATTTGCTTCTTATGTTCCTCCTCAACCAAATCATTTTTTTAACATTATCTATGGTTGCATCGGTCCAACATTTTCTTCTACCTGAGGATACATATTTTGGTTATTCTTTTTTCTCTTGCTCCATAATGCATTGGAAAAGAAATCTCAACTGAATCCCACAGAGGCCCACAGGGGACACATGTCACCTTCACACATAAATATTTGACCGCTCAATAAAAGAAATATGAGCAGGGTGAAATGAAGAAGATGACCTCCTAATTATTAAGTGCAATATATTCCCCCATCAACTTTCATTTTACAGACACACTCTGACATTCAAGGACAATACTGAACCAAAGCACGGTAATAATATTATCTGAAGGGGGAAAAATGCCTTTTCCCCTGCACTGAGTTCCATGAAGCATTATGTATAATATGCAGAGCGAGTATATAGCCCTCAGCATCACCCATATATAACCTCCTTTGCTTGAGCACACGCAGCCTGTTCTCCGTCTAGTTACAGGCTGTAAAACCTGAGGAGGTTTCAGCAGCATCCAGATGTTGCATGCTGAGCTGCAGAACAGCTTGTACACGCTGAACATTCGTAGTCCGCTCCATCTATCTGCTGCCAGTCTGCGCCCAGCCCGGCCCGCGGCGTGCCACAGGTCTGAGGGCCGGATAAGTCATTTTTTAATCTGCTTGAAATCACTGGTCAAATCTCACATCAAACATCATCAGACATCAAACGGGGACTTTTCGATCTGTGCATCCCAGTTCGAGGATGAAAAAAAATGTATGAAGGGTCACAAAATGAAGCACAATAATTAAAAAATCCAACATTAATCAAAAGGTACAGATCAGGTCTCACATGAAGCTTATTGGTTCATTTTGGGGAAAAGAGCCTTAAAATGAGCTCTAACAAGAAAAAAGGGAGTCAGTTATGAAGATCAGTATCTCAAAGACAGACAATTTCCATCATTTTAATTTAGTTCATGATGTTATCATTCATCTCAATGAAAACAGCGGCTCTATACTATGAAACCTGCCTGAAACATCCACCAGCTGCCACCGAATCGTCTGATGTTCAGCCATGTTCGTTTAGCCTATTTTTGAAATCTAAATCTGACGATGCTCCAGTGACCAAAAACGTCACGATCTCAGCGCAGATTTTTTTCTTTGCTCATGAACGAGGCCCGCGGGGCAGTTTAGGAGCTCTGGTGGTGCCACAGTGGATCATCGCAGCCACGCACACACAAAGAAATGGATTATCACACAGATCAGTGGGCTGACCGACCTAGAAAATACTGACGGACTGACACACACACACACACACACACACACACACACACACACACACACACACTCAGTTAGAGGGGTCCTCCGTCAAACATCCCTCCCATCACCCTCCCACTATGTTTACATTCTCCTCCTCCTCCCTCTGCCCATCTGTTTCTCTGATCTACTCATCTGCACCGAGGTTTAATCGGGGGGAGACAGTCTGAGCCACAACACTCGCGACGTAGACGGTGACGCCGTTTTCATTCAGCATGTTGTGTTTCCGGGGCACAGTCAGCTTAACAAGCAATACTTTGATTTGTTTTTGTTTTAAATGTCTTTAAAAAACTGTTTAACCAGTGGAGACCACAGATTTGATGTTGTTATCCACCATTTAACAGAGTGTCACTTCCTGCAGAGCTGCACGCCTGAGAGAGCGATAGAAAATGGCAGTTGTTGACAGAATCAGATTGACGGCGTCTGTTTCCAGTGGGTTGATAGATAGTGGTGGGAGGTGTGTGTGTGTGTGTTGAGGGGGAGATGTGAGGTTACCTAGCAACATCCAATCCACTGGGCCCATCTAAATAATTGAAGTCAACTGTGGGGGAGGGGAAGGGATTGTGTGTGGGGGGGCATTGGAATGTTTTTTAATGATGCACTTAATGTGACGGTGCGTTATGTAACACTGCCGCGATGTTGATGCAGAGCAGCCGTCCGGTGCGCTCTCGTCCTCCCCGCCGTCATTCCTCCATGGTGGAGGGCATGGAAAAGTACTCGTTACCCTTGACTCCTAAGTCAACCTGGAAACAGGAAGTGATGTCAAAGTGTCGGTGCATTCTGGGAAACGCACTGTGCACTCAGGGAACAGAATCGGCGGCAGTGGAAAAGCCTGACCAGTGATGTGCAGCAGTATGGATCCTCGTTATTTCACACACACACTCACACAGATAGAAGCTAGTACGTTACAAGAGGTTGATGGCCTGTATCGATAAAACGCTGACAGAGTGAACAATTATACAACAGAGTCCACCACCACACTGCATATTGTAACCCTGCGGTCACAGACGTAACAACGCCTGTGATGACTGCTATATACCGATCCAGCATCCTAACTGAGCGGCTGAGTGGACCACAAGACTAGTTTGCCATTATTCCACTCACTAAAGCTCTCCATCAACCCATCACCACAATCGCACGGCAACAAGATGACTACACATGCGCTCGCTTTGTGTCTGCACGCATGCATTCAGATGTTATCTCGATGCATTCTTGAGTGATGCACTTTGAAAGGCCTCACAATTCTCCAAAGCTGCATTCATATTAACACTGAGGGTACCATTTACTTTAAAAGGGCTCCATCCAGTGATTCACTTTTTTTTTATCTTTAACTAAAATTCTTGTGTATATACTTGAGCCACAGGCCGTTTGCTCTCTTGTTGAGTTTTAAAATCAGTGGGCTGTAAGAAAACCTGCCAGTAATGTTTAGGAACAAAATTACTTACTAGCCCGGCTTCACTGTACTGCAACACAGCGCGAAAGACTTTATTCAACATTTTTATCTTCAGTCAAAAAAGGCTGTGATGAAACTATGACTATCATTATGATGTCATTATATGAACAGCACCTTAAATTTGCATTATGCATTAGAAAAAATGAAAGACTGCTTATCCCAACACTGGTGTTCATTCATTTATCATGATGGCATACAGGGGCATGAACCATCAACCCGATAAAGCAGCAACTGGTTCATTTAATGCAGCAGCATTATGGGTGGGAGAAATAATCGATTCTACAATGTGATGCTTTGTTGAATGATTCTGCAGCGACGCAGTAAAGTCTATAATCGATTATCAGCACAGTTTTCAAGGGACTGTCATTTTGGAGTTTGGTGGTGGTGCTGCTGCTGCTATGTGTGCATCGAGTTCAAATTTTAGAGCCAAACAAGATGGCAGAGCAGCTGCAGGGGACAAAAGAAATAAAACCACTGCAGGTTTTTTTTAAAAAGGACATGATAGGGCACAGTTGCTTGTATTGAAGACGAAAAATTAAACCATGTATAAATATCTGAGACAGAGAAGCTTCGCAATGCAGTGGGAGTCGTTTAATAATTGAAGGGTGACTCTCTGAATTGTAATTGATGTGAATCATGAGGTGACTGATGATTTCCACCCCTACATGGCATATTACAGTATGTTTTATAATGTGTGTGCATCTAGGAATGTGTTTTTTCTCCTTTTCACTACACTGTACCATGATTACTTAAGAGATAATGTAAGACCTAATTGATGCCTTGAGGGAAATTCCCATGTTACAGCAGTACAGAGATTAAGGCACATTAAGGTAAATAAGATGAAGACAAACATAAAAAGTAAATAGGGGGTGAAAGAAATTAGAGAGATTACATTAAACAGCTGGGTACATTACAGACATTATAGTAAAGCCACACAGTGTGAGCTTACTGTCATTAGGTTAATGAATGGTTATTTCTTTTAAAGTTTACCCCATCAGTTTGACATCTTAGATTAGTGTACATGTACCACTCTAATGATGACTTCCTTTATTTTTCACAACGGTAGCTGCACACCAGCTCATGATGGATTTTTAATTTTCTCAGAATTATGAATTACAGCATTTTTAATATCGAGGTGCATTTCTAGACAGTCATGTGTGTATGGCTCCGTGTTACTGAGCTGCAGTGCAGACATTCACTCTCAGGAAATGGAGAAACGATGATGAGCAGAGCTCTTAATGTGCGGATCATCGTGAACAGATTAGACACCATGAATGAGAGCTGCCTGCCTCGCTCGCACACACACACACACACACACACACACACACACACACAGCCACAGCACACACGACCCATCCTCCAATGTGATTGGCTCTCCCCCCCCCGAAGCTTCCGCGCCAAGTGCATCATGGGATACCGGCAGAAGTGTTCATCCTTGTGTGTCTCCTTCTCTCCCCCCTTCTGTATCTCCATGTTTATCTCCCCTTATTTTCTCCTCGAGCTCCGCCATCGTCTCTCCCCCCACCCTCCTCCTCTGTGCCATCACAGCAGCATCCCAGCTCCTCTTCCTGCATCCCTCCACTCCTCCATCTTTCCCACTGTTCACCCTTCTCAAGGTGACTCACCACAAAGGCATGTCGTTCGGTCTCTCCCTTCCTCCCTCCCTCTCTCTCTCTCTACCTCCATTATTGAATGTCAATCACCAGGACTTGATCCTGACCTTCGTTTCATCTCTGCCTCTCTCGCCCACCAATCGGATCGTTGCCTCCCCCCCCCCACCCTCCCTCCACTGATTGATTGGCCCGGATCAAATGGCCCCAGTTGCCTCGTCAGTCAGCTCAACCTCGCTCTGCTCCCCCTCTCATTATTTCCTGTTCCTATTTCACCCAAATCTCCTCTCTCTCCCCTCCTCATGATGGCATACATGGGAGTTTCCACTACACACACACCCCCCCATCAACCCACACCCATGCACCCCCCGTACTCTCTTTGATGCAGCAGAGTCAGAGTCAGTTCTCCCCCCTCGGGCGATCTAGTAGACGCCATCTCCACCGTGGCACCATTTCACCACTCGACTCGGCCTGAATGCTCTCCCATCCTGACGACCCCCCAACCCGGATGTGAAGCAGAGGAGAAGCCACGGCCCGTCAGGCTTCATTAGCAGGGACGGGCCATGACACCATGGCCGCTGGAGCGATGGAGCCAAAGCTTCACAGGCTCCACACACAGAAAACTTGATACCATAACACAAATCCTGCAGGAATTTATGGAATAAAACAAAGGAAAATAAGATCATAATGTCTCACTCCTGAATATTAACAGAGGCTGATGTCTTCTAATAATCAAAGAGGGGGTGTAACAGTGATTCTTCAGCAGGAGTGGCATCATGGAGCCTAAATTTAGTGTCTGGAACAGGGTGTCCTTCAGGAGAGGGTGGGGGTGCCCCCTTCCTTCCATTGGGACCCATCTGTAGACATTTCTTGGAAAGAAAGGTGGGGAGGTGAGGGGGTGGTGGGTTTGAGGAACCATTTTGACGCACTCGTCTGTGCCCATTTGGTGCCCAGACCTGAGCTGCCTCCCCATCCCCACCAATCCCTGACAGCGGCGCCGTCACAGTTATGTAATGCCTGAATGAAAAATGCACCAAATGGATGGTAGAGAAAAAAATGAAGATGAGAAAAAAAAAAAGGCTTCACGGTTTAGAGTCTGAGCCCCCACCCACCGTGGATCTGGATTCTCACAGCCTCATATTCCAGCTAATATCACAAATTAGGAATATCTGAGGAGGCTCTGGGTCAGGTAATCGATGGTTGGGAGCAGTTGCAGGCAGACTTGGAGGAGTGACTCGATGTTCCGCAGTCCTTGCTGCGGTTTCCTCCTCCGGCACAGGTTACATTTTTCTGTGCGTAATTGCGCGTCTCACCTGCCCTTTTTCTGCACAAACCATTGCTCTGGTGCCGCGATGTGCTGAGGACTAACTGTGAGCTCAGAGGCTGTGAATCCCCTCTGTGGTCCACATCCAGGTCCACATCCACATCCAGATCCACATCCAGATCCTGGCGCCAGATGTTTTGTTGGCGCATAATCTCTTTTTTTGGAGCTGGCAAAGGACGCAGCACGAAAAGGCAGCTCGTTGCCAGCTGAAAGAAATGACGTGGTGCCAAAACGCTGGGCCCGTTTTCTCATCTCGATACAGGCGCTCGTTACGTTACTTTTCGCGTTACAGCGCCAAAATGGCCACTGAGCTTCTCTGACGGCTTTAAAAAAAAAGAGGATTAAATGAATGTATGTTTGCTGTGAGCGCCCATGAAAAGGATGTCAAACATCCTTTTCTCTCTCCGGATGATTGAGCTGTGACAGAGGAGGCGTCCTGCTTCATTTCACACGCTGAGAAATGAACCGGACCTGCAGGTGGGAAACCGCTCAGAGCCCGAAACACCGAGAGGACACCGAGACGCGCCTCTGGTGCAGGGTGGACCCCCAAACCGAGAGAGAGAGATGAGGCAGGAAACATCCCCTCCATCATCCATCCATCCATCCATCCATCCATCCAACGACCCGGGTCTGATCCGCGTTTGAGGCGCGCAGATTTGGAGCAGAGACTTCAAACGCTCCCCGTTTGGAGGAGAATAAGACAAAGATGAAAAAAATAAGAATAATAAATCTGCACCGATGTGGTCTGACTGAACAGGTGTCACGCATCCCACCGTGCTCAGTGTCAGATCCTGCTCCTGACGCACAGACCAGCACGGACCCGAACCCAAAACGAGGGCCGACATGAGCCGGATTCACAGCGCGCTTCTGACACAGTGAAATA
>JBAJHX010000040.1:18462559-18479367 GCA_037176925.1 Amniataba percoides
AGCAGACACACAAAGAAAAGTTCCCATTTATCCTGCATCTGTCCTGAATTTATACTGCAGATTGATCCTCAGTGGACATTGTAGACGCACACACACTGCAACTAACCACAACACAAGTCAGTTAGTTTGTAATAAAGCCAATAAAATAAAGTTGTGCCTTTGGATTTCAAGTGTTGCAGTATTTTTCAGCTGGCATGCATCGTAACAACATGTGATACTTCCATAATAACTACAAATATATGAACAACAACAACAAAAAAAGCCTCTCCACCAAAGCTTGTGACGGTTAAATATCAATAGACGATTGTCGTACATCAGTAAAACTCAAACATTTCATCAGGCGCTGACCTCGCAGAAAGTGAAAGCCGTGATGGAAAATTTCTCTGGTTTGTTTCTGTGACCTTTTCTCCCACATTTTCCTCCGTTATCGCATTTTTCTATCAAACTACTTTTATTTTTCCATTTACGTGCCGTCTAAATCTCGGCCAGCTGGCTCCGTCAATTTTATACCTGTTTACAAGCAGTTTACAAATCTGCAGCGGACCTCGTCTCCACCACCTGACAATGTGCTTTAGAGGGCGACCTCAACCTGCGCGGGCAGCTACAGTCCGACTGTCAACATTACGACTCAGGGACTCAAGATTAGAGGGGCGAAGAAAGATTGCATCTGTGTGTTGTACTCTGCAGCCATGAGAAATGATGAAACCACGCTGACTGCGCTTCCGGATCGACCCTAAAGACAGAAAGCCGAACCATCATATGAACACAAAAACAAAATAATAATAGTAAAAAAAAAAAAAAAATCCCGCTCTCTCAACTTAAATTGGACTTGTGCTCATGGTGTGCGTGACTGTGACAGATGCATTGAGACGGAGATAAAAAAATAATGCAAAAAAAAAAAAAAACAGCTTCTTTTTTTTTGACATTCAAAAATGTTTTTTACGAATGGAGATTATTCCGCAAACAGCCTTGGGAAAGTGTTTCAACAAGCCACCGATCATGCCATGCAGAGTAATATGAACAAGGAGTAAAATCCACACCATTTCGTTTTTTTTATATATTCAAAGAAAACATTTTTAGTATTAAGTGACGACCTCAATGTACCCGTGAAAAGTAAAATAGTAATATACATATTTTTTTTAAATCGCTCAATTTGACATTTAACAAACTTCCATCCCCTGTACAGAGGCACTGATAACACCTACACTTAATTTTTTTTATGTGTACACATTTCACCAACAATATATTATTCATCAATATTATCAATACTATTTACAGGGTTTTGTTCAACATTTGGTACCAACTGACATCTATTACGACCAATTTTTGATTCAGCCAGGCATAGTTGTTGCTCACCGTTATGCGTATTTTTGTGATAATCGGTTAAAATGCAGATAGCAGATTTCCCGTATATGTAAAATGCTCTGCATATATCAGCGTATGACCATTTGAATCTGTTCAAAAATGGCTGTAATGGCAGTATTTTTCTAATATATGCCGAGCATTTTCACTCTCTGATGATACATTCCTTAAGTTTTCTCAACCTTAATAGTATGATTTACTAGAGGAGGACTGAATACAAACATTGGTATATTTTAGTGTGTGTGCATGTGAGAACCCTGTGGTGTGTGTGTGTGTGTGCTTTGCTGTAAACCGAGTTTCATCTCCCCGACACGCAGCCTTACCAACTCTTGCAATTAACAACAGCAAATATGAATCATGGAATCTTAATCATGTAGTGTTGCCAGGTTACGCGGCTTCAGAAGGATGTCACTTCCCCTTCGTTAGCGCTAACGAGCGGCGCGGCGCTCTGACTGTTGCTTCTCCCGGAGATGGATGAAGTCCTTTGACAACATGATAAAGTGGAATGTTTCTTTATTGGACTGCAGCCTGGGCAAGAGGGCTGTTTTTTTTTTCTTTTTCTTTTTTGGAGTTATTGTAGGAGTCGATAAATAACTGAAATACTTTCAAACATCTCGAGTGATTAATTGAAGCTGCCTGGAGAGCCAGATGACCGGGCGTTTGGACTTCCTGGGACCAAAGTCAGCTGCATGTAATTTGAACCCAACCAACCGTGGAAGGGGTGGGGGGGGTACTTTGAGAGGATTTCAAAGTCGGTATTTCTACTTTCTCTGTAAGCCTGCAACAGGAGCCCAGTGCTTTAAAAGACTTCGCTTAGGGAGGAAAAAGATGTTCAAATCACTTTCCACGGCTGTGAACAGACCAGGACTGGCAGCTTCACACACAACAGTTAATTTTGCGATGGGGACGTTGTATGTTCATGGCACAAAATGTTGCATATAATATCTCGTACTGAGCGCGCTGAAGATGTCGTTGTCTTGCTGTCTTTTGGTGGAAATTTTAAATCTGCAAGCGAAGCAGAGCGCCGTGTGTGAGGGGAGCGTTCCAGTTCACCTACACTGCGACACCTCTCGGCCATGTGATTAACATAAAGCAACAGCCCGCCTCATCGTATGTGGTGCACATACGATTTCAATGGCTATACGGCTCGTCAGATACCATGAACTGCTGTGTATATATGTGTGTGTGTCTTTGATTGCTTTGACAATTCTGATCTTTTTTGTTCTTCGTTTTTACTTTTCTTTGATTGATTAAAACTCAGTATGACACAAGAGTTAAAAAAAAAAAGAAAAAAAAAGAAAATATTCCCTGCTGTCATGGGGAGATGTAAAATCAAAACATTGTAAAAACATTTTAACCTCCTCAAATGTGCCTGTGCAGATCAAAACTTAAGATTTCTAAAAAGTTTGGTGTACAATAGAAGCGACATCTAGTGTGGAAACAGGTGTGCTCGCCTTTGCTCTCCATGCAATTTTAGGTGACCTGGAACTTGCCCATACGCCCCCGTGATGCGGTGCTCGGCGGGCTGCGGCTACACGTACATGGCGGGAGACACGAAGCTCTCGCCGCGGGAGATGTTGGCAGCCGGCGGCTCGCGACCGGATGAATCCAAGTCGTTGCCGTGGTGACCGTCGCCGGCGCGGTCTTTGAGTTCGTTGACGTTGTCGTACTTGGCCGAATCCTCCAGGACCGGGGGGGCGCCGCCGTTCAGGGCTCCGGTGGTCTCGTCGTCCAGGTTCTGCGAGAATCATCGAATGTCACACGTATGAGTACAAATCATATGGCATTAAATGTAATGATATAAATGCCCTCACAGGAAGGATGTGTGAAGACTCACCTTACCTTACCTGACAGCATTAAAGCTCTGTTACACACCAGGAGAATTACGGGACGTTAAGAAGGTTGCAAATACTTTGATTTTTAAGTTCAAGTTGCACAACAGGACAGTTCAGCACACTTTAATGATTATATAGGGCTTAATAGTAATATAATTTGATTGATTGGTACATAGAACAAACAGCGTGATGCTTCTCTGACTCAGTGTGGAGCCGTCCAAACAGATCTGAAACCTGCTGCGACCGAATGTGGCTCATGTGTCAGTGAGCAAAAACACGCCTGTGTGTGTGTGCGTGTGTGTGTTTGTTACCGTGACAGGCTCTCCCCCCGTGGGCTCGTAGTAAACCTCTCCCGGGCTGAGAGGGGCTGTCTCTGTGGCCGTGGGAGGCTCTGATGGCTTGTTCAGCTACATGCACAGAAACCACGTCGACGCAGGGAAGAGAACAAAACAGAAAGCAACAGAGCGTCATGCAGCCGGAAGAGAAGAGCTTAAACAATTCATAAAACAAGATTATGCTGTATTTATGGCTGTGGAGCCATAGACTCGAGTCATAAAGAGACATAAAAAGACTGTGAAGCCTTTGAATGAAAAAATACTTAAACACTTAATACACATAATACACACTTTCCCACTTATATATATAATATGTGTCTGAATTCATAAACAGTGTAAGTCAGCCTCATTCGTTTCAATTCGCCACGTCATTTTGCTGCCACAGCCTCAGTTAGCAGCTAATGGTAAATTCACTTATTTTCTCTACCTGTGCTGAAGTGAACTTAATTTTAACCTGCCAGAGATAAACATTATAATGTATCTAAAGTGGTGCTGTAGGGACAAAGTTCCACACCGTTTAAGTAAAATCAGGGCTTAAACGTGGGTTTTACTTTCAGAGCTGACCAAAGTATTGGCTGAGAATGGGAACATAATTACACTGCTAAAAAAACGTGAAAGAAGAACAAGTTTTCCGACAGTCAGACGGGCTGCAAACAAATTGCCAGCTCAGTCAAATGTATTTGGAAGACAAACTGAAGTAAAGGATACAGTTTTCTTAGTTGTAAACATCCGAACAACGTTTTTTTCCTCTGAATAAAGTGGCAGCTAACCTCGCTGCGCTGTTGACAGACGGGTTGTCTGACTGCTCGCCTGGTTTCGAGGTCTCTTATTTTGGTGAGCACAATGTTAAGACACAACTGAGCCGATTTGTAATAAGCTGCCGTGTTCCTTTCACAATAGTGATTTTTATAAAACCAGCAGAAGATAAGAGCACTGAACTTTAGATTTAAGTCAAGAACTTGACACCTCAATTATCTGGGACTTGATTCTCTTGATTTAACTTTTAACTTCAGGGCAAAAAACAAAGTTTTCTGACTGAGAAAAACCCTAAAATAAAATAAAGTGTTTGGGAAATACAACTGGTTTATTCACATTTAACCACAACCACAGTCTTTTTCTAACTCTAACCAAAGTGCTTTTGCTGCGTAAACCACAAACGGGACTCGGGACTCATCCTCATCCTCCACTCCCACCTCCTCCCTGTTGGCGCTTCAGTCAATCAAAAAAGAGAATGTCTGAACAGAATCCAGCCAGCTATCCTGATTTTCATCACAACATTATTGGGAAAGCAATTTACAGCTATATAACTGTCATTTCTAAAGAGATGGGTTTGAACTGAAAAAAAAAAAAAAAAAGCTTGAGACTCGACTTGAGAGGCTTGATTTGGATCGGGTCTTTGTTTTCATCACGTTCCACAGATGGCTCTTCCCGGGACACCCTGTAGATCTCTAATAAACTTTTGAACCCGCCGAACCCTTTCAGCCTGCACATTTGCAGCCATTTAGATGCGTTTTACACGTCCAATCAACATAAAATTGTGGAGTTTTAGTCTCATTACATAATGCGGTACAAGCACAACAAAATGTGATACAATGATGGAATAAAAGATGGAGGGTGAGGGGAGGAGGAGAGGAGCGCTCTAATGGAGCTCTTTACAAACCGAGCTAATTATTTCGACACACATAAGCCAACTCAGATCTCCAATCAATAGCCATTAGCCCCATTATGACTGCCCAAATGGACTCAGTGTGTGTATTTGAATGTGTGTGTAGAATATAATCGCGGCGACAATTAAGATTGATTCGCAGCCACGTCGACCACTCACCATCTCCGTCGAGCTGCCTGCCTTCATGGGGGGAGGGGGCTTGTGCTTGGGGGGGCCCCTGATCGGAGAAAAGGACAAAGTTAATGTGGTATCGATTGGCTGCTTCGTAGAGACATCGCATTTCTTTGTACTAAACAAAGAAACAAGTTGGGCAACTGAGAGAGCACCGAAATAGAAAGTCTTGAAATATTGAGCTCTGAAGACATCCCGTTCTGCTGTAACTTAATACAGCTTCTATTAATAAAAAATGAGGAGTTTTGTGTATTTAAAAGGTTTTTCCCATTAATATTTTGGCCCGTTATGGGCAGAAAAAACATCTTAAGAAGCTGACAGATGCACCGCATTATTAAAAGAAAAATGTCTGTTTAACAGATCCATCAGACCCAACTTTAGCATTTATTTGTGTTTTAATATTCTTTCTCCTTTTAGTTCTGGTCTCCACCTACTCATGACCAAATTATTTAGATTATTTCACTCTCCTGGGTAAGAAGAGGAGGCGTAATAATCGTTTCCTTACTGCAGTTTACACTCTGAGATCAGCATTTAGCACTTAAAGGTTTGAACATACAGCTCACATTTAAGTGTCTGTACTAACATTTCACTTAGTTTAAAAAAATCCCCAGTCTCTCTCTCACTGTTGCTCATGTAACACACTGGATCTTCAGTGTGAACTTTACAGGACGAACCACAATGAGAACCACATGGAGCCACATGCTGGAAACAAGTCCCGGTCTGAAGCTTTGAGTTCTGCAATTTTCCAGTAATTTGTGTTCAAAACAGAGGTCAGGGTTCATTTTATGAAATGTTGAGAGGCTTGTGTATGAATCACTCTGTGGCCGTTAATATAGTACAGATATGCTTCTGCCCTGAAATTAGCAATCATCATTTCTGCCTGCTTGTCATTTTGGCAGCTGTTATAAATCCACCTCTTGGTGCTAAGCGGCTGCACATTCGCTCATCAGAAACATGGCTGGTATGTACAGTACAGTGTGAATCTGATTAACCTCTCTGCCTCAGAGAACAGGCAGGAAACAACGACTGTGTGTTTGTGAATTTACTGTAAGCCCGAGTTTAAGAAAATCACCTCTTAAAGTGGAATTAAAAACAGAGAGGGTTCAGTAAATCGCTATTTAGAGCTGCAGGGGCGACCGAGCAGTTCTGCAGGAGGCCGCGCGCTATAAACTTCAGGTCGGGATTTGTGACCGAGCTACCTCTGCAGGGTCGCCTCCTGACACGTATTAAGCTTTAATGAGCCTTAGTCCTGGGGGGGAGGAGATTAATTTTGCTCAGGAGGTTTAATGAAGTAGATGCAAGATTGTTAATGAAGACTCACTCTCCGTCTTCCTGCCTCTTGCGGATGAAGAAGATGCTGCCGATGATGACGCCGATGAAGACGAGGGCGCCGAGGATGCCGCCGATAACGGCGCCTGACGACGGGCCCGGTGTGACTTGCCTCTTCTCTTCTGGAATGAGAAGGAGAAAAACAAAGAGGAAGAGAGAGAAAATTTTATTACCAATTCATTTAAATTTCATGTGACTGCTTCGGGCACTTTAATGTCGATCTGACAATATTTGTATTTTTATGTGTTTTGCTGCTGAGCTCTGCGCGTGAGAAAGTAGCTCTGTGGCTCTGTGAGTCAGCAGTGTTTCATCATTAGCCGTCGCCGAGCAAAATATACGGTATGTGTTAATATATGTAAAACAAACACAGAAGAAACCAACAGCAGTTTTAATGGACTGCGAGTAAAATTAACCATCACAAGAGATCCCCCGAGAAAGGGTGATGTGGAAGCAGGTAATCAAAAGTTTCTCTTTCATGTCAGCACTATGCGTGGTTATTATGGTGCAACACTAAAACAGACAAAGAATAAAGAATTCAATATGAGTTGTTGTAAAATGAAAGCAGCTCGAAAGCTCTCTGTTGTGCACTAACTCATGAATGTCATAAATCTTTGCAGTGCAGCCTCACATCAGCTGAGTCTCACGCTGACCTCGACATCTCCTTTCAATTAAGAGCCTGTTTATGATTTCCGGAGGGCGGCGAAGCATCTAAATTGACTGTAAAAGCCTCTCATTACAGTAGTGCTTTTATTTAAAAGAAAAAGGGAGTGAAAAAGAAAAAATAAAAAGCAGGCTGACAGCAGCTGCTCACGGCACACAACAACCACCGCGGACGGTTCTGCACAATCATCGACTGTAGCAGGGAGTTTGGCAGAAACAACAAAGGGAGGGTTGAATGATTTTCACAGGTTGTTTGGTCCTTTTCTATGAAATCATATTTCATCAGCACCGCACAAGTAAAAGCACTCCACAGCATTTGATACAGAGATGATAAATGGATAATTACCTGCATGATTTCCACTCATTTAGCTTTCCTGCGTACATTTAGCCGACGTTTGTTTGAGTGTTTGTCTCAAAATTCAGCTGTTTTTTGATGCCGCAACAATAAAAAGCTTTACTGTAATTGGTGTACACAGTAGTTTGAGTTTCCCCCTTAAAATGCAGTTGTTGAAACACCCTGAAATGCAACTACGCACATTTAAAAACACATTTGCATCAATCAACATGACATTTTTTTCTTCACTGTTACAAAAGAGGTTTTGTTTTCAAAAGGCAAAATCAATGCCACCCTTCTGTGCTTATTCTCGGGCCAGAGATCATCAGGCTGGAGGGACCGGAATAAGAAGCATCCGGACACAAACAGTGACGCCAAAACGGGGGGGCTCTGACTGCCCCCAAATCAATCTTTCTGCTGAAGCAGCATCCTTATGAAAACTGTGAAGCAGGAGATCCAGTTCAGTTTAGGTGAGATCGTTTCAAGAAAGGTGAGTTACTTTGGCATATTTAAATGTCATTTTCTGATTCTTTGAGCCTCCAAAATGAAATCCATCTCCAAATTTGCACAGGGGAGGCAGAAGAGGTTTCCAGCGATGAGAAATGAATGAAACTAGGCGCAGAGCTGCACACGACAAGAGCGAGCGAAAGACGAGCTCATATATATGTACATATGTTCCATCGACGAGTGGGAGAGCGCATCAAGACTGACTGCACTTCATCATCCTCACCAGCAGGTGGCGTTCTGTTCAAAGCTTAGATAGACAGATAGATAGCTAGATAGCTAGATAGATAGATAGATAGATAGATAGATAGATAGATAGATAGATGAGGTGAACATGCAGATTCGCTCAGGGACGCTCAGTGAGGTCGGTGTTGAATATTCATGTCTGGTTAAATCCACTGGGACAGGACTAGCCAGTTTGTGTGTGTGTGAGTGTGTGTGTGTGTGTGTGTGTGTGTGTGTGAGTGATAGAGAGAGAGAGCATGTTTAGTTACCATGTCTGCCACAATGGTCACAGACAGAAGAGGGAGCAAGTCCGGATTATGCATGATCACAAACTCAGCAGACGAAGACGAAGGCAGATTGGAGAAGGGGAGAAAAATGTTGAAAACAGAAGGGATGACGAGATGAGGAAAGTAAGAAAGGAAAGAAGTGGAGGGGAGGCGAGGGAGGAAGGAAGCATGATGCCAGTGGGGAGAGAAGAAGAAGTGGGAAAACATAATGACGACATGGACAGATGGAGGGAGGAGGGAGAGGAAAAGAGAATGATACAGGCCTTTCCTCACAGCTGGACACACACACACATTCAAACACAGCATTTGAATTGAAGCACCATCCCCTCCAACTTTGTGTGTGTGTGTGTGTGTGTGATGTGCACCACGGCGTTATCAAAGTTTAGACCGGCGATGTTTGCCACTGATGTTCGTGGTCGATAACAAACTGCCTTTTCAATAAACAATGAGTCACGGTGGCGCATGAGAAATGCCACACAGGCGACACGGGAGGGGGGAGGAGGAGGAAACGCTGCCCGAGCAGGGACCTGATTGGTAAAAGACTGAGAGGAGAAAAGAGGATGAGGAGGGAAAGGATGGATGAGGGGAAGGAGCCAGCTTCTCTGACGCCGGTGTTTGAAATCACGTTCACACCTTTCTCGCTCATTACATCCCCGAACAGGCAGAGAGCATCAGCCCGCCGTCCTCATCAAACACTCCGCTTCATCTCACTGCAGGCAAAACAGAGGTGTTAAACTGCGCATCGCCACAACAAGTGTGTTCCCATCCACCTGTTTTTATGAGCAGGCTGAACAAAGGCAGGGAAGAAAAACAAAAAAAACAACTCTGAATGGAAAAGCCAGAAAATTTGAATAAGCAGCTAACGACCATTTAAAGAAGTTTTTGGAAAAGTTTCTGCTGGTTGTGTTTCTCTCTTCTCCTCAAAGAAACCCTCCAAAAGTAAAGAATGGAAAGAAGGGAGCAAATGCCAGGCGCTATTTGTGGATACATGAGAGAGATGAAAGAATGAATATAGATGTGGAAGTTTATAATATATTGAGTATTATAGAATGAGCACTAAGCTGCTGTCACTCTGCAGACCAGGATCGCACAGTTCAGCGGGTCAGACTGTGAGAGCAGTGCACAGGTTTTGAAGAATTATCCTGATTTTGCCGGTGCTCGGTTTGCAATCTTCTGCTGGATGTTGGACGTTTGCCAACAGGTTTTAAAAGGGCATGCACTTATTTGACCCTGGAGGAATGAAGAAGACGGCCTGATGATGCTTCAAAGACAAGGTTGAGCACGATGATGCTTCCCAGTTCAGTCTCCCGCTTAGAGTTTGCATGCAAGGCGTATAAATCTGCCAAAATGTATGCACAACTCGGGGGACAGTGAACAAAGGAGGCAAAGTTGCTCCCTCAAATGGAGTTACGCTGACACTGATGACACCCACGATTCTGTTATCGCCTGCTCTGAAAACTTATTCTACGCTTACAAATCTGTGAAATAAACGCTGTCAAATCTTAACTCGCTGACTAATTACTACTGCTCAAGTCTGCTGTATTCTCTCGGGGGGGGGTTTGCCGTTAATTAACTTCCATACAAAAACTGCCATATCAGATGGGAGACATCAATGAAACGTTACAGGAGCAGCTCGCAGTATCCCAAAGAATTACGTCGATACCGGGCCACTGTGGTGGAGTTTCCCTGCAACACGGGAAGAGAGGTGCAGTTTAAAGTAAAGGTGTGAAGTTTTACTTGTCTAACTTCAACCACAGCTTATATTTATCTGTCATAACAGCAGTCTTTCAATAACCTTGACTACACTGCATGTGCACATATAGTAGCATATGCAGTAAAAATGGTAGATTTGGATGCAATAAATGTGTTGCTATTAAGTATAATCCAAGGTTTTGCAGAATTGTCCAATACTGACATCCCTGTTTGGTGATAGGGTCAAACAGAATAACCATTTGCACACCATTAGTTGATAAAGATTCATATTTCTGAGTTAGCAATAAGTTTTTTCTGCGTCTACACAGAAGAATACCTCAAACTTTGCTTTTAGCTTCTGCTCAGACTTTGGCTCAAGTTACTGAGCGACAAAAAGAAAAGCAACAAGTGCAAAGTGTTTCCATCCGCGAGCTGCGGGAGCGATGGCGCGATTCTCCGTTTCCGTCCGTCTCCAGGAGCTTTTTGTACCTCGCCACGTGTGGATTGCATTAGCGGTGAGTCAACGTGCCCACTGACACTTCCTGTCTGTCCCGGCCTCGCCTCAGCATGATCTCTCGTTACTCACGCGAAACCTCAGAGAGCAGCATCCTTCACATTCATTCACCTCTGTCCATTAGAGTCCATCTTTATGTAACATGCTGGCTTGATTTCCCCGCCAGTGAGTCAGCGCTGCTTCCTGCTGGAGTATCTATATGAATTATCAAATGTTTATACTGTTAAATCAATAGACCACGCTTCGTATTGTGGAGTCACTTTTACAAGTAAAAACGAGTGGGCTGGAATTCATCGGTGTACGCCGCAGCAAAACCTCCCCTCCTGCTTATTTCTGTCGGCTTTCTGTCCATTTCTCACTCCATCGCCTGGCGGCAAAAACACCCCAAATCTGCAGATATAATGCTATTATCTAAGTGACACTCAAGTGGTGAGAAATTGCTGCCGAATCACATGCAATTTAAATGAAATTGAAACAACAATCCCTGTCTAAAGCGCTCCATTGCTCTCTCTTATCAAACGCTCCAGTGTGTGTGGGCTGTATTAGCCATCAGAGAAACACATTCCGCCCAGGGCCTGCACTTAACTATCTCTGATACACAACATGGATAAACACACACACACACACACACACACACACACACACACATTTGGTTTAAAAAAACAACAACAAAGAAAAAACCCACTCACAGATACCGTCTCACACACTCGAACACACAGGTACACGCACCACAGCGACGCCGGTACTCTACTAAAAGGTTGCTTGTAAGGTTCAGGGATTCAAGCTACTCCCATGGCGGCCATTATTATTTCACTCACAGGGTAGGAAACATAAAGCAGCGAGAGTCAGCACAGAGGACGACACGCATGCGAGCAAACAAGAGGCAAGGCAATTCATCAGCCCTCAATTTACAAGAACGAGGAGTCCACAAAGTGTGTGACAGTCACCTCCTGCATTTAATTAATAGGACTGCAGGTGGATTTATGTGAGTGCAGGCAAAGGGGTGTCGTCTGTTCTATTTAGGGTCTAACTTTAGGGTTCAACTGTAGATTTGTATCTGAATTCATGTGATCAGACACATCTACCTTTTGGTAGATTAGCTTTGGCATCTGAAGGTCTCCCATTGAAGGTGTGGACTAAAAATCCAGCATTAACAGCAAAGATGTGAAAAAAAGCTCATTAGCCACTTGTGCACAAATTTTTCCTTCCAGCTGGCAGCCAAAAACCTCTGCTTTCTCCAAATGAAAATGCTTAGTTGTTAAGTGAAGAGAGATAATGATAGGGCACAATTATTACCACCAAAAAGACCTGACAGAGGTAAATGGAGTGATAGAGTTTGTATTCCTTTATTATCATCATTTTGATGTGCTGTGAAAATACAAAGAAAAACATACATCTTCTATTGATTACGTTTAGGAGACATTAAGTGTTCTTGGTGGAGCTTTTGTGTGTGCGTGTGTGCAATTATCACCTTGTTTGTTTCAGGGAATTTATACAATTATCACTTTTTCACTTATCACAAATAACGGCTCAGTGTTTTAACGCATCATGGGATTAAGTTATTAACAGGGAATGCTAAAAAGAAGCACTCATTGCTTTGCAAATTACTCAGTAGCAATGCAAATGTATTCAGAACAACGCATTTACCTTAACTTGTGAAAAAAGGAAATATTGTTACCAGTGATCCTGGAGCTGACATTACTTGGTGGCTGATCAAAACCAAATTTTGTGGGAGGATTTAAGTATGCTACTTTGCTGCTGCTACTGCTTTTAAAATACTTTTGCATGACCAGATCAACGTTCTGGGAATCTCACAAAAAAAACACAAAAAAACCCAGGACAATCATTTAGAAAATGGCGAGGACACAGCGGACTGTAATCATAACAATAACCCCTGAAATGATGCGAGGAGAGCTGAAGACTGACGCTGGTGCTGCTGTTCACCCGTCCATTAAGTGCCATTTTGAGAAGTGAGCATCTCTCAACTAGCAGGCTGATTGAACGGCTGCCTCAGACCTTTTATGGTCCTGTTATCCAAATCCAAAAACAAAAATCTCAAGACCTCCCGTGGCTAATAGAGAAGTTTTGCTACAAAACCGCCGCGGCTACGTGCCT
Organism: Amniataba percoides; assembly: GCA_037176925.1. Classification (NCBI taxonomy): domain Eukaryota; kingdom Metazoa; phylum Chordata; class Actinopteri; order Centrarchiformes; family Terapontidae; genus Amniataba; species Amniataba percoides. The sequence goes on from JBAJHX010000040.1 coordinate 18,475,589, forward strand.
GCGATGCGACATGACACGAGACCGTAACGCAGTACGACAGGATATGAATGAACGTTTCAGATTCAGCCTCTGAAATTTGCTGCCACACAAACACGCTCCCAAACACAAAAAACGCCTCACGTACTTCCTTTTTATCCTGCCTGTTTCTCTCCCTGAACGCCACACTCCCGTACAGTTAGTCATTTTATAAATAGCAGCTCCAGAGTCGCAGGGAAGGTGGGAAGCAGGAGGGAGGAGAGGGGAAGGAAAGTCACAGCAAGGAAGGAGAGAGGGAGAACAGGAAGGAGCGTTAAGGTGAAGCGATGGAGGAGGAGAGCAAGGGCTGGGGTTCAAGGAGGAGGGAGGGGTGAGGAGCGACAAACGAGGGAGAGGTGAGGCAGCAGTGAAGGAGGGATGGAGGAGGAGGAGGCGACAGGAGTGCTAGCAGCCTGCAGAAAAGAGAGAGAGAGGATTTAAAGGTCTAAACACTCCCGAGGGAGGCTGTGAGTGACACTGGAACAACAACCGCCTCTTTTTTTCTCTCTCTCTCACTTTCTCACAGTCCTTCCTTCGCCTCCTCTCTCTCTCTTCTCAGTTTTTTCTCCTTATTTTTCACTTTCAGTACAACCCTCCCGATATATTTTTGTTCTCACTCCCCTTGCCCTCCTCCTGTTAACCTCTTCCTCTCTCTTCTCACTCGTCCCTCTCATGTTCGTCCTTCAGCCCTTCATCAGGCCGCCTCCGTGCGCCTCGAGTTAAGGCTCTCCATCACTTTGTTTCCTTTTTTCCTCTCTCCTGTCGCCCTCCATCACGGGTCTGTTGCTCACTTGCTCTCTGCTGCTGTGCCAACGTGAGAAACGCCCCCCCCCGCTGCTTCGTCCTTTCTCCTTCTGCAGGAGCACCTATTTTTCCCAGTGCCCCAACTCTGACTCACAAACAGCGACATCAGCGCGCCCCCTCGCATTTATCGACTAGAAAAAAAGAAAAAAACCCAAATTGACTCACAGACATTCGCAAACACACATACAGCTTACACAAATCCATAAATACAGCGAGCGGCGTGCAGCCACCGAGCACTGAAAAGACCACTAAAATTATGAGTGCACAGAAATTACTGCAATCAGGGAGCAATTATAATGAAAAAAAAGAGGAATGATTATAATCTTAGAGGCTAAAAGCTTCTTTATTCCTTTCAGCAAGGCACTTCAGGGGTACGAGAGCCGGAGAGAGAGAGTCGAAGATGAGACGGGAAAAGGTGAGTGGGAGAAAAAAAAACAAGAAACGAAAGAGCTCGACAAAGATCAGCATAATTGAATAGTGTGTTGCACATTAAGGCTGATTTTATGTAAAACTACAGCTGTTTAAGACTGCAAAACCTCTTTGCCGCGCAGCCTCCCTGCGGTGAAAATCGTAGCTTTGAAGGTTAAACGTGCATATTTTTCTGCAATGTAAGTCAACAAATAGGAGAAAATTGTTAAACATTTTGCTGGTTGCTTTAAATGTCATTATTCATCAAAAATCAATATGTTTAGATCTTTATCTTCTTGAAAAAAAACGTGCACAAGTTGGAGGAGTTTTATGTGTGCAATGGCTCAAACAGAAACTCTGGGTAAATGTTACCATTGGATATTTTGGTGGTTTCAAATTTTGCCACCATCACTATGCTCGCCTCTGTGTTTTGGTTTAAAAAGGCTGCATCTGACTGTCAATATAGGAAGCAAAGAGCTTTTTCGTCTGCTCGTCGTGTCTGGTGAGTGTTACAGGTGTTAACTGACAGGCCTCAAATGACTTGATGCTGCGCAGTTTGGCTGACAAACATATTCATCATTTAACACTGTGCACGTGTCGCGTGTTCAGTCACTTTATTTCTCATCCTTGGCATTTTTGCCTCTTTCTGATCGTGATCATCAGTGCTCAGAGTCAACAGTTTAGTCTGCGAGCACACATTAAACATATGATTTATTTTGACTGGTTTAAAGAGCAGCTTAACAGCAGCTGTTTTTTTTTTTTTTTTTACCAATCCTCCAGTGCTTTAAACATGATAAGAATTATACTGAAGAGGAGTCGAAGCAGGATAATGATGATGAAAATAATGATTATAGTGCTTATACCGCAGTTTATTATATACTTCTGTGGAGAAAAATATAGCAAACAGACTCCTCCTATACCAACGCTTCATTTCTAAAGTGGATACAACAAATACTGAAGATTGACTTTCATTAATGTTTTTTTTGTGATTTAGTATTAAGTGCAAAAATTACAGTTATTTCAATGATTTGTATGTGATTTTACATCGGTGCAGTGAGCAGCTTTCAGCCTTGTTAGATAATAGCTGCGTTCATTTCTGAAGGAAGTGCTCATGCAACCCTTTGAAAGAAAGGAGTCTTGAAAGCTGAAATGAAGACAAATGACTCGTTGAGCAACATGTTTCTCTTTGCTGTTTCTCTGTGAGCAGCCTCCATCTTTGTTCTGTTAATTGAGATCCTGCAGCTTCAGAGCTTTTCTGCAAATTTGGACCAGGCTCTCCTTTTGCGTACCTTGTGACGCATTTGGCATCATTTTAAAAGACAAATATCTGCTGTCACTTCAACAGCGGCTGGTGATGCAGTGTGTGTTTCGGGGGCCACTTTCTGTCAGCGGTGAGTTTTTCTTTACTGAGGGCCGCGAAGTTGCATTGAGCTGAGCAAACCACACAAAGGAGTTATATAACAGAAATTGTTTTAATGATCCGAAACATCAATGGTAAATGTCAGGATTTTGGTGCGAGTCCCCTGCTAAAAAACCACACTGATCGACCGTACAGAGAAACTCTTCAGGTCTGATTGAAGATATTCTGTGCAACTTTGTACAAGGGCGCGTGAGAGCGGGTTGAGTCTTCCCTCCAGCGTTTGAAGAGCAATTTTAAAACAAAAGGAAATGAGGGCAGAGGAAGGATGAGGCTCAGAAATCATTTGGCTATTGAGGCCGCATTGGATGAAGACTGGGCTGATGGGAACAAGTGGGACAGTGGAAGAATCATAAATAATTTTCGAGGCAGCTCCATCACTGTGCACTCGGTGTAATTAGCCTTCTGAGACGAGACAAGAGCCGTCCATCCTGTGGCTTTCCGGTTACAGCGCGTGACGCTTTTTCGGCAGCCCCGCGGAGAAACAAAACACACACGCAAAAACACACATGATGCTGATGTGCCGCTGATGGGCCTGATGGGATCTTTAAAATCCCGCCGCGCAGTGCAGCTCATGAACACACTCACACACACACTCACACACGATTGCAAGCAAAAGCTCAAGCGCAGCGTGACCTTTCTGAGTAAATCTGCCTATCAGTGCTCTCTGTGTTTGTGTGACAGATATCTTTGGATGTGCAACACTTCACAACCTTATCTGAAGCCAGAGATCCCCTTTCATTTTCTGACAGCTCGGTGTGTGAGCTTTTTTTTCCCCCTTCCCGTCCTTTCTCCCCATATGTCTCTACCCACTTAACAGATTAAAGAATGCACACACACACACACACACACTCACACACTCATACTCATGCAGACACATTCTGTCGCTCGCTTCCTCAAATAACATCGAGGGGGGAGAGAGAGAGAGAGAGAGAGAGAGAGAGAAGGGGGGGTGGGAGGAGTGAAATGGCATTGCTCTCTAAATGATCCAGAGCAAATGAGTTTATCTCAGAGACAGACAGCCCCCAAACCATTCAGGATCAAACTAGGTCATACTCAGAGAGAGAGAGAGAGAGAGAGAGAGAGAGAGAGAGAGAGAGAGAGAGAGAGAGAGAGAGAGAGAGAGAGAAAAAAA
>JBAJHX010000040.1:18479467-18493281 GCA_037176925.1 Amniataba percoides
AGAGAGAGAGAGAGAGAGAGAGAGAGAGAGAGAGAGAGAGAGAGAGAGAGAGAGAGAGAGAGAGAGAGAGGGAGAAAACACAAATGAGGAGTGGAGGAAAAACATACAGTGTTACAAAGAGGAAGAAGAAGGAGAATAAGCAGGAGAGAAAAAGGGAAAAGAGTTGAAGAGCGAGCGACCCCGGCTGAATTTATCTCCTCTCTTCAATCTCCCCCCTCCCTCCTCTCCTCGCCTCCTCTCCTCGCGTCGTGTAAACACACTGCAGCTGACATTTTGAGTTGTCCCCTCTCTTAAAAGAGCTGTCACCTACCTAGTCAAATGACATCAAATCACTTAGAAGAGAAGGGGAGTTTGGGGAGGAGGGGGGGAGCAAAGCAAGGTGCTTCAAAGGAGGGCTTTTTTTTTTTTTTTTAGCGGGACCAAGAAGTGAGGACGTGCTCAGTCTGGAGTGGAAAATCTGCTGTTTAAACCAACAACAGAGCGAAGCCGTTTCTTTGTGGCGGCACTTCAATAGTTTAAAGGGATTTAGACCACAGCGTGAGTACAGTACGGTATCAGGACTTCGCTGCTCTTGTGCTGAGAGTAACATATTTAAAGACCTTTAGAGGCATTTCAAGTGATACAACCTCGGCGAGAGAGCCCCCGGGGGCAACGGTGAGCTGCGGGCCCCTCTTTGCCCCAACCACTCTCACTGCACACGGGGCAGGGTAATTATATTTAGCTAAGATCCCAAGAGAGCAGCCGGTATTCCTGTGGTGGACGGCCCAGGTTTACTGTGCGCCAATTAGCCTGCGGTGCTCTGAATGAATGTAATACCTTTTACACACACTGAAGGAGATGATAAAGGCCTTCAAGCTGGATTTTTACCAAACTCCTCTGCAGGAAATAATGTTATGTCACTCGAAAAGTATCCATAGTAATTTTGGTTCTGGTTGATCCTAAGCAGCTTTGATATTTAGTCCAAACTTCTCAACCATTTAAAATCAAAATTAAACATATTTTTCAGGCAGCTGCATTTTTTTTATTTCTGCACCTTCCAACTAACTTCTTAAGCTGTGAACAAGCAGCAGCGAGTATTGTCAATAACTAAGTTTTAATAGATTTTTGAGAGAGTTTGGAGAGTATTGATGGGGAGAAGAAAGAGCGAGGGCAGGAGTACAAAGCTGCATGTACTTAAAGAAATGAGAATCAGAGACACTGAATTTCAATCTTCACCATTGAAAAGAGGCATTATTGTTATTATCTACCAACTCGCCCTGGAATTGAAGGATTCATCTATCGCAGAAGGGTTTAAACATGTTAAAGGTGTATTATTTTCACTTCTTTTTTATTAATAATAACTGTGTATTTACAAACTGTACCCAGCACACTGTCTGTTCATTTAAAGCCCAATCTTCACACCTACAGAACCTGTTGTGCCTCGGGCTGTCTGAGGAGGGGATATCACTGAAAATCCACTTCCAACATTTATTTTATTTATTTTTTCCCACTTATATCACAAGGATGTTTTCCTTTGTTTTCTCAGAGAGCTCAGGCTAGGTCAGGAACTATTGCTGCCCTGAGCCTGTAAAAAAAACCCTGAGATGATACAAGAAAAAAACGAGTAAAAATCAGACTTAAAAAAAAAATCCAGCTAAAAAATACCAGCTAAAGTACTTTTGAGGTGAACCATTTGTACTTGAATGCCTTAACTTTTAATCACCTCTCCGCCTCCAATCAGAGTCTGGCCTGGCTCATGTTGTTATGAAAGAAAAATGGACCAACTGCAGACTTTAAGTGAAGTAATTAAGCAGGCCTGTAAGTTCAGCTTTGGTTCAAAACCTCAACCACTATTATCTCCTCCCCCTGAGTAAACTGTAAAGAAAGTAGCTGCAAGTAGATGACTTATGTGCATTATCACCTGAGTGTGATGTTCAGCAGTGAAAGTGGAGGAGAGTTCAAACAGAAATGTGCTGTGTGTCGTACTTTTTATTAGTTGCCATAAGAGAGTAAAGCTTACTAAATGCACAGTAACCCTCTCCTGCATTGCACTTTCTTCATACCTGTCCATCCTTATTACACAAATTACAGCTTCTCCATTTCTTTGTGACACCAGAGATGACACATAAATGCATCATGTTCAGAGATGTGCTGCTCAACCTGCTGGCAGGTGTCGCAGATGAACCAGTAAAATATAAATTCATGAAGCTTAAGTTTACAGCTCTTGTTTTGGTTATACAAAATGAAAAAAGTGAGAAAGAACTCTAAATATTTTGTTCTACCTGAGGCAAAATGAATATTTATTATAAACTGCAGTTTATTACTTGAAATTAAAGGTCAGCTGCGTTTTCAGCAGCCCTCTCTCGTCCACGTCAAGCTGATAATGAAGAAATCAGACCGGAGTCGCACTGAGTAACCGACTCCGCGTCTGCCAAATGCACGTTCGCGCTCCCCTCCTCAGCTTTTCACCCTGGCACAAGTGAGAAAGAGCTCCGGAGTCAATTTGGCACTCAATACCAGCTGGCTGAGCAGCACAGTTTAGAGGTTAAGCTACTGGGGTAATACCTGTGCAAAAATGGGAGAATGCAAAAGTGGGTTGTAATATTTGAAGGACTTGGGGTGCGCTCAATTTCAGCCTCGCCAGAAACTTGGAATGGCCTGGAGAGCGGAGGAGAGATCAGTTATATCAAGCGCTCCCCGGGTTATTTCAAGCGTTTGGAATATATTCAAGTGCTATTTTGCCCAGGTCTGAAGCCGAGGGAGCACTTTTAATATTCAACCTACTTCATTGCTCAGTTCAGTCACTCCTGCCCGCACGCGCGCACACACACATGGACACACACCACATGTCACTTCAAGCCACTTCAAACACACTTCACGCTACAACTTCAAGTCCCGCAGGCCCAAATCGGGGTCATGTTCTCCTGACAGCCAATCATCACGCCCCAGAGTGTGAGGATGTGACTGAGTGTGTGTGTGTGTGTGTGTGTGCCTCTGTATCACTGGGACTCAGATCATGTTTATATGCATCTGTGTATGTGTGTGTGTGTGAGGCAGAGAAAGAGGGAGAAATAAGAGAGCCAATCACTGACAGCCAATCATCCGTCATTCAGACAGCTATTTGGACACCTGGGTGCCCCGGCAACACCATGGCAACAGAAGCTGTCTGTTACCAGGTAACTATGCATACGCAATGAGGTCTGGGGTGTAGGAGAGGAGCAGAGAGGCATTGTGGGAGAAGCAGAGGTCAAGAGAGGCGCACACGCACATGCACATGCACACAGGAGGGAGCTGAAGGTCAGCGTGCATACAGGTGGCATGTGGAGGTCTGAAGATTTAAATGTGTCTGAGCACAACACACACACACACACACACACACACACACACACACACACACACACACACACACACACACACACACACACACAGACAGAGCACAGGCACAAACAAACATTAGAATGCGTTAACATGCAGACATCAACCTAAAAGCCCACAAAATACACAGATGAATGCAGAGGCCTGTGCATAGATGAGGACAAAGCATGCACACACACACACACACACACACACACACACACACTGTCAGCAGAAGAAACTCTGCAGTAAATACACAAACTCACTTTTAAAACAGAAATTGTCTCACAATAAGCAAACGGTTTTGTGCAAACTGTACACAGACTGTACAGTCAGTGTACTGTACAGCCATATGGTGCACACACACACACGCTTACTAATTCACACACTCACTAACAAATGTGGACACACACACACACACACTCTGACTAATCTTCTCACCCTTTTAGATGGTCTGTCACATTTAAACCGTCTGGGGACTGGGTATTACACTGATGGCTAGAACGCTGTGTGTGTGTGTGTGTGTGTGTGTGTATGTATGTGTGCTACAGAGAAGGAAGCAAAATTAGACACGGAGAGGAGGAGAGGGAGAGAAACAGTCTGTATTTGTGAGGGTGAGTAAGAATCCTCAGACTTTATTAATGGGGAAATTAAGCCGTCACGTCATTAACACTGAAGGTGTCTGCACGTACACACACTGCTGTTTATAGTTTGTTTTTGTGTGTGGCTGGATGCTCTGCATTTGTACACATCAAATCCTGGTTTCAACCATCTGGTTCTTATCCTGGTTTTGACATACCTGGATATCCTACTTTTAAGGATAGTTTCCCATTTATTAAAGTCTTCAGTTTTCAGTTTTCTGTTGTTTCTCTCATTTTTCAGTCCTGAAGTTTTATATTGAGGAACCAAAAGTAGAAGATACCAGGTATAAACCAGCTGTCTATTAACTATCCTCGACCGTCCAGGTCAGCAAAATGACCAAATCTGCTCAAAATGGCAGAGAGGAATACTGCTGACTGCTAAAAAAAAGGTGGTAATGTGCCATCAATCTTACCATTTCCTCAGCTTTCTTTGGTTGTGTGATCCTTTTTCCTTTCTTAACTTGAATTCACTTTACTTGGAGAGCACAGACAAAACAACAGCTCCCATGAAAATCTACCACTACGGCAGTTTAGGTCCTTTTGTCATCTCTACTTTCTACTTCATCCGTGTCGGTGAACCTCACCAACCTCAGCCTTCTTTCTTCTGCAGTTATTACAGACTTATGGGGAATGGTGTACATTGAAAGCTGCAAAACCCCCCAGAAATATTAAAGATTATTTAAAAAAATACCATCCATAGATATAAAAAGCAGCATTAGCATAGTTACAAATGTCAGTGGCACTTAAATGAGATTTTTTAACTTCTGGAGACCCTTTCACCTGGGCTCACTATCAGGATATTTGTCATGGAAGTGCTGCATGAGTCAGATCAAATACCAGCCTGCATTAGGTAACCAACAGGGAAGCATAATAATATTACACTCATATATTCTGTGATCCACGCAAACATCATATTGTGAATATGAACTGAAGCAGGATACAAGTGTGCATGCAAATACTAAACATTAATAAAAGTAATCCCACTGCTCATAAATGAAATATTTACTCATATACATTGATTGGAAATACACTGAGGCAAAAACACCCACACACACACACACACACACACAGTCGATTGAAGGCTTTGCAGACGTTCGCGTGTACCGAGAGCCTGCTCGGTATCGACATGCCAGCACCTCAATTGCCTTCAGAGACATAGTAATATAGATTTTCCCATTCATATCTCTTCCAATTCACTTTTCCAATGATTAAAGGGCCTGTAGCTGGTGGGAGGTGCTAACTGTATAAACACGGCCTGCCATAGTTAAAACGTTACGGAATCGCAGTGTCTTTAGTTCTCCTTTGCAAATATACCGTGTTTGGAGAGCGCTGGGCCTTCTGCTGTATTTTTGTGACATTTTGGTTTTGTTAGACTTGCCTGAGTGAAACAAAAGAGCAGGAGCAGCTCCAATGTCAAATCAATTCAAACTCAATATTCTTTATCAGGGAGCGGGGCTAATTGAATAATGTATTCCTGAAGTTTGTGCTAATATGTACTGAGAGAGTTTGTATAAGTCTGTTTTAATTTCTCATATTGAGTTAAATAAACTTTAATATGTGTGTGTAAAAGAAAAACTTGTGTGTGTATTAGAGTGTGTTATCAGCTGTCTTCCTTTATGAATGAAAATTTAGTTTATGCCTGTGCGTGTTTTTCTTTCTCCTGATTGTGTGTTTGCGGCCTCAGTGTGTGTGGGTGTGTGTCAGCGTTTTAGTACGCGTGTGTTTGTGTGTGTTAGCTCCACTCACTGTGACACTGTTCCCTGCTCGCGGGGAACCGTATGCTCCCTGCCATCCACTGCCACACTGAATCACTCACACACACACAACACACACACACACAAAGCCCAAGGCCCCGATGGCCTCCCTGTCCTTGGAACCCTATCGGTCATCTGTCCCCTCGCTGCTGACCCACACAGACACACACTGTCTTCCTCAGACACACACAACTGATTCGTGCACGCGTACGACGACGGGGCGAATAAAAGCCACAGCCGCGCTCCAAAAATAGTACACATCATAATATCATGCACAGACACACACACACAATGGGCACCGAGATAAACAGAAATATGGAATGGGACAGAAACAATGTGTGTGTAAACATCAACACACCGGGGACAGCAGGAGCAATGTGCAGATAAACACACACACACACACACACACACACACACACACACACACACACAAAGCAGCAGCCCATTGTACTCCAGATCTAAAGCAACCTTATAAACTTTAATAGAGAAGCATCACCTGCCGGAGAGATGCTGAGTAATACTAATGAGCTCAATACTGTTAATATAAAGACAAAAAGACACAAATCCAGCCAGCTACAAAGTCAGGCAGTTCATAGGTTGAGATACTCAGACGATTATGAGATATTTATCATAATTATTTACATGTTCATTGGTGAATACAGAGAGTTCAGGACCTCATGAATCCTCTCTCCTCTGCGATGCATCATTCAGGGGAACTGATGCTGCACGCATATTCTCAACATCAACTTTATGATGGTCTTTAGTTTGACGCATGAGGGGGCGGGGGGCGGAGATGTCGGGAATTTGTGTCTTTACAGTGAAGAGTCGCATCGTCGCCCTCCTGGAAGCTGAACTCAGTGTGTGTGTTTGTGTGTTTGTCTGGAAGTGATTTGTTGCAGCCCCAGCGGCTACGAATGAACTTTTTGACCTCAGACAATATCCTGCCTTGACTCAATGCTCCCGGGTGAACACGCACACACGTAATAACACACACACACATGCACACACACACACGCACACACACACACACACACACTCACACACACACACACATGCACACACACACAAACACACACACACACACACACTGCAGGGCCAACAGCTGATTTTTCTTTCAGCACCAAAGCAACCATTTTCTCATTCTGTGCTCTTCCTACATACTCATCCATCACCTGATACCTCCGTTAAAAACTCCTCATCTTAAGTCTCCTCTCTCGCTCTTTCTGACCTCATTTACTCCCTTTATCCTCCCCTCCACCTCCTCCTCTACACCTCCTTTTTCATGTGCATTGTTTTTATTCCTGGTTGTTTTTTTCTCATTCTCTGCCTCCCTCTCTCTCCTGTTTTACATCATCCGCTCTCCATCCGCCACCTCCTCCGTTCTCTCTTTCCTTCCTCCTTCTTTGCTCGGATTATCCCCTTTCTGCATCTCCTCCGACGCCCGCGCCCCTTCCATGACGTCGCCGCCTCTCTCCAACCGTCTCTAAGCGAAACACTTTCTTCGTCGATAAAGAAATTACGTATTTATGGGAACCCATTTGTCACATGAATAATTAGGCAGGTCGGCCGTTGTCCTCTCGGATGGCTCGGTGTCAGCTGAGAAATGGCTCTGAGCGTCGAGATATGTCATTTATAAACCATCTGTCAATCTCTAATTCTCAGAAATGTCTTTACTTGCTGCCTTTCTGTTGCTCTCTTTTCGCTGCCAGAGCACATTTGTTTGTTTTTTCCTGTTCGATAAAAGCATGAAATATGGACTCCATTAGCTGATATTGAGCAACAGTAACAACATGGACACGACTAATCTTCTTGGAAGTGGTTCTTCATTTATGTTTTGCATGGAAATACGTCTGTCATCTGAACAGAAACATGTAGACACTCAAGTCACAAACTCTGGTGGAAAAAGCAACAGAAGGAAAGAGTAAAAGAGTTTGAGAAGAAAGAAAGTAGAAAGAGATTACCAAAGTGGGATCAAGAGACAAGACAGAGGGAGAGAAAAGCCAGAGCTCCTCAGTGAAACTTAAAAGAAAAGTAAAGTATTAAGTATGAGCTGGGGAAGAAGAAAGGGAGGAGAAGGGGGAATTGCAAAGAGATAAGAGTAAATGGGGGAAGGAAGAAAGAAAGAGAAGAGCAGAGGGAGATGAACTCTTCCCTGAGAGCTCTTAAGCTCTCGTTGTGTACTGTGATGAGCGATAGTGTTTGCAGGGTTAAGGGCCCAAAGCCCTGGGATGGAGGGAATACACAACTCAAACACACAGACACACACACAGACACACACAGACACACACATATCCAAACACTTTCACACAAGCCCAAAGGGAGGGTGGACAAGGGCAGAGTGATTGTACACACACACACACGCTAAGGAGAAGGCCAACACCCGAGAGGATGTGACCGAAGACCATCTAATAGAGAGAGGGATGCTCGATGTGGAAAAAAACTGGAGAGAGAAACGGAGGGGAAAAGGAAGGAGGGGGCATGGGGAGATGTGATGGAGACAGTACGAGCGAGAAAACTGGCGAGCATGAAGAGGAAGCTTTGCAGCATCAACAGTCCCAACCCGACGGATCCCAACACAGATTAAGAGCTTGGCCCGACCAGCAGTGACAAAAAAGAAGGAAGAAAAACTACCCGCCCCTTCAGAGGTAAAGTATATTTCTACAGACACAATAATTTGTACTACAAACCAAACTGTGGTCATCTGGAGAGTCAAAAAAGAAGGAAAACTGACCAAACATGCAAACTTTTTAGAAACATTTGCATTCTTAAGGCTGCTTTCAGACCTGCGCTGCTTCTTCGGGTTTACTTGGACTCTTAACTTTGGTGAAATGCTGCTGCTCCGTTTGTACTTTCACCTCCAGTGTTAAGAGATTTACCACAAATGCACACTGTGCCGTTGCTGTGCGTTTAATTACATATGAATGCATCTCTCACAGAAACATGCACTTGTCCAGAACACACAACCTTCCTCCTGTATTTACTTTCTTGCTCCCACCACCGTTACATCTGAACAATAAAAGCAGGCTGACTGTTCTGTTAAAACACCATCTGACTGCGAAACTCACAGTCTTCATAAAGATAGACTTAACAGGACACATATAGAGCTGATAAGATATGTTTACTCTTTTCTGAGGACGCCATTTTTATTTTGTGTTCAGATGACATCACTCATGTCGTCCTTATGCCAATAAAACAGAAGATTATACAGATAATGTGGAGTGTGTTTGAGTGTATTGTGGGGTTTTACATGGATGAGAGAGGAAAATCAGCTTTCATTTACCGTTAAACAAACCTTGAAAAGAAAAAAACCCATCGGACTTGGCCGTGAGATGCATTGAAAGCCGCAGTCAGCGAACATGAAAACAGAACAGGAAATTGATTTGAACGAACTGCATGTTCTCAGTCTGTTAGTGTGGATGGACGGAGGGGGGGTGGAGGGGAGGTGAAGTGACAAACACACTGATGCAAATCCAAAATCAATCCTGAGGCTGAAAACAGCAGCGAGGAACATCCATTAAGTGCGACGTCTGATGTCGCTGATCAGAGAATGAAACCACAAAAAAGTAAATAAGTAGACAGTTCACCAGCCATTTTTTTCTTCTTTTCTTCAATTTCTAACACCGCTTTTAAGTCATCTCATGTACGATGGCACTCGTCTGTGAAGGCCCATATTGCTCAGAGCGTGAAGATTCAGCAAATGACACTGCTGTCTTTAACTGTGTGCAACAACATTTCCACTGTAGTAATTGTTTACCTGCAGCGGCTGTGGAATACTAACAGTCTGACTGCGCGTGAGGAGAGGGTTAATGGCAGGGATGTTATTTACTCATCCTGTAGGGATTCACTTTGTGCTCTGTGTTTTCTACCTGCTTCCATTTTAAGAGGATGGTTCCACACACAGGCAGAAAAAAGTTTTAAAATATGAAAGAGGAGAGAATAAGATCGGCTGTGGGTTTGTTGGCAAAATATGTTTGTACATGCAAGGTAGTCAACTTGGTGCTTTCCCTCCCTGTGGGTTCCCACTCCACAGAAATCAATACAAAATTACACACCACAGCTGGAACCGGAGGAAATGCACTGGTGGGAAGCTTTCAAAGAAAGGAGTGGAGAAAATTAATAACAGCGAAGGCAATAAAAAAGACATTGGCACTAAGGATCCAATGTAGAACTGTAAAAGGTGGCAAATAAAGGTGGCAACACACTGACAACAACAAATTGAATTGAGGGAAAAAAAGACGATAAACTTGTTCGTAGTGTAACGTCTATTTCTTGGTACATCGTTTACATGGGATGAACTACAGGCTTGATAACCAGGAATTAAAATCCAAGTAAAATATACACATACTTAAAAAAGTGAAAACACCACTGTTGCAGATAATTACAAACGTCTGACCATGAAATGCAATTAATACAGTTAAACAACTGGATCAAGTGTAGCTGTGTCCTCCAGGTATTCTTCTGACTAAAATGTTCGCTCTGTGCTGAAATGCTTTTGTTGGATGAGGAGTGTAAAATCTATGAATGGAAACAAGGCAGGAGGCTCAACCGGTGAACAAACACTTTGGAGGAACTGTATGAAAATGTGTTGACTTCTGAGTATTTTTTTGGGGGGGAGAAAGAGAAATGTTTTAAATGTTTTCTTTTACTATACGTTATATTAACTTTCCTTTTATAGTTAGTTTGATGGACAGTTTTGATTTAAATCACACTTCAGAAAAAGCCCATTTTCCCCCAGGAAGCGGGAGATATGTTTAATACTTGAAAACTCATGTAAAACTAAAAAAATGTAAAAAGTATAATCTGTCAGAAGATGAAGATACGTTTCAGAACAGAGATGTGATTCTTTACTGGGCACATTGAATAAAGTTTTGTTATTAGAAGTGAACAGCACAGAACTGAAGAGAAGTTTCACAGTGTAGTTGGAGTTAATGATGTTCTTAGTCTTTACACATATTTACATACAAAGGCATTACTAATCCAAACTATGCAAATACACACCTACATCCTGCTCACACACACCCGGTGAACCACACACACACACACACAGACGCACATAGAATAGTTGTCTTTAAAATAGAAACCCAACAAAGGCTAGTTACACTAATCACTTCCCATGGGAAAACACAAAAAGGACGAAACAAGCTTTCTCGCTCTGTCTTACACACGCACGCACACACACACACACACACACACACACACACAGCATACAGTCACATACACTAATGTATTGACACACCAATCAACAGCAAAACCCCGAGTCCCCAGCTAATCAACATGTTTCAAAGGAGGACTGGAAGAGGAGCGGCTAATGAACACTCAAAGAAAACTAAATTTAACGGTCGGTGGGGTCCAGCGAAAAAAAAAAAAGTTGGAAAAGTAACTTTTGTGTAATTGAGATTAAAAATGCCCCATTTTTTTCCAATTGATAAGCATGTAATTATCGTGTTACGATGTATTAGTGATGGTTTGGTTTGGTCACGGAACATTTCATCCACATGGGAAATAATTCCACTTGTTAATTACAGCAAAAAGGGGTCAGACTGAAAAGCTGCAGAGAGAGCACTCAGTTGGTGAACTGAATTTACAAATATATCAAGACATAAACACAAAGACACGTTTCCTTGTGCAGTAGCACTTTTCTCTTAATCTACAAGCCACTTTAACCAAATGACTTAAGCTTGATTGATGCTCTGAGTTGGTTTAAGTATCATATGTAGATGCTGCATCTACTTATAAGTCACAGGAAGATGTAAAAGTTTGTGATTGGTTGGCTTGAGAGGCTTGTATATATTCCGCTGGAGGTCAGTATTCCTCTATGCAGACGTGATCTATTGAAGCAAGGCAATATTGGATCATTACAGTAAAGGCCACAGATTACAGTCATAACTTGCACTTTTTAGACAGTTTTAATTGGACATAATGCCGAGACCCTTGAGAGGACACGGTCTCAGTCCAAATAAACAGTCTGGAGCAGTTTCATCAGGGAGAACCAACCTCAGTCTGCAAGTTTAAGCTGAACAGCTCCTGCAGCCAGATTCTCGTGTGGTTTGTGGTGATGCATTTCGCTTGGATTTTTCTCAGTGAAAATCGACTGATGTGGAATAGAGTGAACAAAATAGCATCGTTAGTCTTCAGTTCAGTAACGAGACAAGGAAAATGTCTCTGATTTTTTCTCTGTATCACACAGCATATATCACGTTACCTGTGCAAACAAACTCGCTAACCCTCATCACTGCTCTACAGCACAATTAGTGGTCGATTACCCCGCAGGGCACTTTTAATGTTGAGAAAAGATCCTCTTACCATTACAGGTCCCATTAAAAGGGGCACTTGTATTTCTTGGAGAGCTGACAGAGCGTGGATAACTGAAACAGTGGGTGAAAGACCAATGTGCTTGAGTCAAATCAGCACAAAAATTCCAATAATCCTGCTTTTCCATCCCCCGTTTTATCAGATCCAGCTGACTTGCTCCCAGTAACTAAAAGCCTATTGGATTACAATTAATATTGATCCCTTGCTGTCTAATGTCCTGCCCTTAAAGGAGATGCATCACATTAAGCTGGTAATAAAATTTCAAGGGACCTTTAAGAGAAGCCGGGTTATATGTCGGTATGTGGCAGGAGGTGAATGTGTGTCATCTATCCTCCCTGACGTCCCTCTCAGGACTTTTTACAGCAGTATAAAAATCACATCAGGCCACTTCACCATAAACATGGCAAACATGCTGTCATGTTTCAGGAGGAAGCACGGTGGACCTTAACAGGCCCGCCTGTCAGGAAAATGTATACACGGGTCATTTTCGACTGTTCGAACAGATGATGAGCGTCATTTGTCTGGCGAGCGCAATCTCACACAACACAAGAGGCGCATCACTTCTCACACTCTTGTTCTCTCATTTTCTATCTCTGCATCTCAATCCTATTACCTTTTATCTCCTCTCTCCACACACTCTCTCTCCGTCTTCCTCTACTAACTATTTATCATGCAGAGAACACAAGAGTTGCTTGGTAATATCTGCATTCCTCCACCTCTGTTTTTCACATCTATTACTCTCCGTCTCTCTCTCTCTCTCCGCATCACGCTCCCCGCCACTAAAGATGGCAGAAGTGGCGTTCACTAATGTCTGTAAATGAGAGAGAGCAACAGGCTTTATTATAACTGAATGAAAATCAGAGCGGTGGAGCTAAGCACGCGCCGCGCACAGATCCCACACAACCGCATCACGAATGTGCACACACACACAGACACACACACACAGACACACACACACACGGGAGTTTGAGTGTAAACAGAAGCAGTCCATTAGTCATACTCAGAGCACATTAGAAGGAATATTGTAATCAGGAACACATACAGGCCACACACCCGCAGGATCACACAGTGGGACTGAAATCTGCCGAATATGTAAGTGGAATTGGAAACATTGAATATATGACCTGAAAACAAGACACTGCAATGTGGAAGTGTTATGAAGAACCAAAAAATAAATAAGAAACAGAGAGAAGACAGAGAGAAAGAGAGCGCACTGAGATCTAGAACATAGCTGTAGGGAATAACGTCTAGTGTGCAAGACCATATGAATATGAAATAAAGGAAGAAAGGGAAAAATACTGAAATACCCCACCTACATATGACTGTAGCGCTGTAAGATACAAGTATGATAAGATGAAAAAAGAGAAAAGAACTGGAGGACAGATGTGAAATTTATGTTCATTCCAACAAAAGATCCAAGTCGAGGTTGTTGAGTCATTTTCAAAACTGTGCAGGGAGTCGTATTTTAATACTGACCAGATGCACTGTTTGTGCTGTCTCTAAGGACCGCGTGTAGAGTTTATGACCCAACGTTCATCCCACAGATTGCTCACATTAAGCAAAATTTTCATTTGCAGCCTGCTTGTATACACACACACCAGAAAAAATAGCGGAATATGAACATTTAATGAGTTGATAGATTTTCATTATGGTCATTTGAATAAAGAAGCTCTGCTGTAAAAATGATCCAGCACGTCACGTGCAAATTCATAGCAAGGCTCTAACAATCAAAAATAGTCTATTACTTCCAATTTAGGTAGACCAGAGTTAAAGA
>JBAJHX010000040.1:18517426-18548648 GCA_037176925.1 Amniataba percoides
TGTGTGTGTGTGTGTGTGTGTGTGTGTGTGTGTGTGTGTGTGTGTGTGTGTGTGTGTGTGTGTGTGTGTGAGCGCGTTTATATATGAGTGTGTGTGTACACGTACAGCCATCCAGGTTAAACTGACAGATAGAGACTGATGAAAAGACGATGATGTAGGGAGTGAGAGGTGAGGAGAGGAGGAGAGAGGGATGAGACTGATGTGACAGGAGGGAAAAAGGAAAGAAAAACTCTGCTGCTCTTCTTTCTCTCTCTCTCTTTCTTCTTTCTCTTTTGTCATCCCTTTCCTCCCCTCCACCTCTCCCCCTCTCTCCTCCTGTCTAATAAGGGCTGATGAAGAGGTTGAGCAAACAAAGCAGACTCTGTTTAAAATACCACACACGTGTCAGAGGCGGCCTGCAGATTTCTGAGCAAACTCACTTCTTCATCTTGCTGATCAGCGAAGAAGCAGAAAAAGGATAAAAAAAAAAAAACACTTCACATCCAATAACACACACAAACACACACACACACACACACACACATTTTAATTAACTACTGACAGATGGAATATTTTCTCTCTTCTAGTATCTACTGTATAAGCACTAGATAATAACTTCCCACCAACTTAACTGTGACTGATGTTTTAATGGTGACTAAAAGCACTTAGTTAAGGAGGAGAAGATGTTATTTTATTTTATTTTTTTTTAAATATCATTAAGTAGGTGTAGGGACTGAGGCTTTACAGACTGTGAAGCCCTCTGAGACAAATGAGTGTTTTAGGGTTATATAAATAAAATGGTCTGTGATCTCTGCTGTAACCAAACTAAAAGTGTTTCACTCGTCTCAAAAGCAAATCATACTGCCAGCGTTTTTTAAAAAGAGCATTTCTGGAGAGATTCTGACATCTCACAGAACAGACTCGCTCCCGTTCACACGACTGTATCGGTCCACGCTGACTGTAAAAGCAGCCTGTGTGATGTGTGTGAAGATGAAAACTGCATTTCTTTCTTTTTTTTTGCCCTCCAAGTCAATTCATCTTCCCCTGCTGGGCTCAGTAACGCCTAATCTCCACAGGCAACCATTCAATCCCACAAATATACAACTACTAAGTTCAAAACTAACTTTTTTAAAGATATCTATACTGATCAATCAAGGCCCTCAGGTCTCTATGAGCTCCTCTCATTTGATTATTACATGTACAGTGCAGAACTTTGATAAATTCAATAAATAAAAGCAACATCTGATTTCTTCCTGTATATTTCTCATTTAGTCTACTTTAAAACTATCTATCAGCTAAACAGATCAATAGCTTTGATGGTATTTATGTTATTATTCAGGTGTTGTGGCCAGCACTCTGCAGCTGCACTGAAAGGAGAGCCGGATCTAAAGGCACTGAAGGCT
The DNA here is from genome assembly GCA_037176925.1 of Amniataba percoides. Taxonomy (NCBI): domain Eukaryota; kingdom Metazoa; phylum Chordata; class Actinopteri; order Centrarchiformes; family Terapontidae; genus Amniataba; species Amniataba percoides. The sequence goes on from JBAJHX010000040.1 coordinate 18,518,809, forward strand.
GAACGGAGGTACAAGGTGATGTTTATTGAGCTGACACTGCAAGGATTTGAGTTTAAAGAGGAATTAACACTAAATCTACTCCTTTGAAATAGCAAATTACATGTACAGTCACCTTTATACACTACATTATCCTTGATCCTGTCAGTGTTCATATCAAAAATTGCTTTCATTTGCCCACTGAAAATCCATTAATTCTTTCCTCTGGCTTCTGTAGTGCAATGTCACATTCACCCGCATTGAAAATAAATAGTCAGCCATCAGCATTGTCAGCAGTGTGAGAAGATGAAGTTTGGATAGATAGATAGCAAGCATGCAACTGAGAGTAACAGTAACAGAAATACTACAATCACTTTAAAAAATCTTGCTGCTGTTGATTTTTAAAAATCATAGAATGGAAAAAAAAAGTATTAAACTCGTGCACATGAACTATTGTTATGTGTAATCTCAGACAAAATGTCAAAAAGCTAATAGAGGTTGCTGCCTCTCTGAAAATCATAAAATAATTATGATCATGTAGGCACAATGTTTTACTGGAACATTACTGAATCCACTAATTGGAGATAATAAATTACATGGACAGTCACGTTTTTACACTGATCATCTATCCAGGTTGTACGCATGCAACTGAGACAGAAATAGAAATACTACAGTACTAGTGATACTACTTCCACTACTTGTAAGTGTTGGACAGTATTTTGGCATTTACAACTAATTTAAAACTTCACTTTCGCTCATTTAAGCTGTAAATGACTCAGCCCAGCTGCCTCTGCTCAAAGCTCCCTCAGCTGATGTTAAACTTGGAGATTGAACCGTACGGACGTGGAAACAAGATGTGTGTAACCGCAGTTTTATGAATTCTTGATGACCATCAAATGTTGTATGTAGGTAGTAAAACATTTAATAATATAGCTGGGATGGAGAGTGGAGGGTGAGCGAGAGGATCTGTCAGATCGATGCTCCAGTTTTCCTCTGATTCAGGTCTCTGCTCCTCCTCTTCCTCCTCTGTTACTTCTGTGCAGTTAATGAACAGCACACTGACTGAAGAAGAAAGGAAACCTCTCTACTCTAAACATTTTCCGAGCAGTAATTATATCAACTCTATCTCATGTGTAGAAGAGGGAAAGATGCAGTATTGAACATATTTTTTGAAGACATGGTTGAGACGTACTGAGATGTAATGTTTGTGTGCTGCAGCACATACAAACAACATCAATCCACACAGGCATTACAAAGAACAATTTCAAATACAACTTCACAGGAACACAGAGATTCAGATAGCATACTGTACATGCTGTAAAAAAAACAAGGGCACACTCACACACAAACACACCTATGCATACACACGCACACGGCATGCACACACACACACCATCATCTTCCAGTCCGCCCACGCTCTCCCCAGATCACGCTATTCATTTCATCTCTGATTCCCTTTGCGGAGATGATGAGTTGGAAACATGAAAGGAAATCCAGTGAACTGAGAAGAGACCCATTCTATCGCTCCATCTCCCCCCTCTGTCCTTCTGTCTCGCTACCTCCCCTCCGTTTCTGTTTGTTTCTCTTCTTTTCACCGCTGCTTTTTCCTCCCAACTAAATCTGTCCCGTTTTCTCTCCTTCTCTTGCTCTTCATGTTTCAGTGATTATCTCGTTTTCCACCCTCTGTCTTCTTCTTTCATCCCAACCTTTTTTTTTCTCCCTCCTCCTCACATCTCTACACACATCATCTCCCCTTCCCTTTGTTCATCTTTGTTTCCCCGTCTTATTGTTTTATCTCTCTTTCCTCCCCCACCCTCATTCACGCTCTCTCTCTCTCACTTTCCCTCTCTTTCTTTCTTTCTTTCTTTCTCGTTTTCTCCGCCCCGTCCCTTGGGGATCTGGCGGATAGTGGATGTTACCACTTGGGAATGACGAGGGCGGCGAAGCGGTGGATTAAACACTGAACGATCCACGGAGCGCCTGGAGTCCCTCACACACACATACACACATGCACACACACGCATTTGCACGACAGCGCACACCGTCACGTCACAGTTGCTTCTGTCTCCACAATCTATTCTTAGAAACAAGAATATCCTCTTTCCCTTCCTACTCTCTCTCCCTTTACACACACTCACTAAGACAATATCTTACAAGCACACCCCATAAACCCTCGTCAGAGTCTGACCCGCCCCACTTTTCCCTCCTCACCCCGTCGCTCCCTCCCTGCCCGTTTCCCTCCCTTCATCAATCTTCCCTGCTCTTATCTGAAAACTCCATTAAGGAGGTCCAATTAAGGCCGACTGGACTGCTGGTGGCCATGGCGACCATGCTGCTCGTACTGTGGTATGGCCGGGAGAGAGGAGAGTACACAACCAGAGCAAAAGAGGAGGAGGAGTGGAAGCAGATGATGATAGAAAGTTATGAGTTTGGAGCCTATGATTAATTTAACCACATAATAATGAAAATTGTTAATAATTAGGATCGTCGGGCCGGGTTTAGCGGCTTTAGTGTAAATTGTGGGTCATAGAGGTGCCATTTACTCCGTCTCTCTGCAGCAGGGATTCATTTCTCTCATCACATTCAATGTTATCTCGACCAAAATGTGATGCTTTCTTCACTTTCTGGCCTAAATTAGTCACGTTTGCCATGAATCTGGAAATTCCACTTCTAATTTATACATTGAGAAATATCACTCCATAAATATATTAAGGTTTAAATGAAATTACCCCACCTGTAGCTTGGTTTTTTATCTAGTTATTAATGGTGGGAAGAGTTAGAGATATATTCATGACAGGGTGTTGCAGTCCTTTTTCAGTCAAGGGTATGGTATAAGTAAAATATTAGAAATTCTGTGAAGGGTCTTACCATTTGAAAAACTAAAATGTAAGATTTAATCCCCCCATGTCATTACTTTTAAAAGTGACAGGGAGGTCAAGCTGAAGGTTCATCCAGCGGCCTACAGTTCAGGGCTTTCCACTAAATGTCCGCACTCCTCATAAATCACCTGTATATAATTTCACATCTGCGCTCCGATCTGGGAGGGTCGGATTCGTTCGTCAGGCCCTCGGGAGGCAAAAGCTAAAAGCAGCAGAAGAGATAACCAAAATAGCCGCCATAAAGTCGTAAGAGCTAATTTAGGCAGCGTGGGGAGCGAACAAATGGAGGCTCATACATCTCCAAAGGGGAGAAAATTCATTTAAAGATGATGTAACTTTAAGAGGACATATAATGATTCGGTAAGGTGCACGAGGGATGGAATTCAAAAGATGTGAATATGAAACTGAATTGATTTTTTTTTTTTTTTGTGAAATAAATGAATGATTGGATTGGGCTGGATTCAAATATCCCCGATCTCATAAACCCAGAAGCTGAATGTGATTAAAACAAGTTGAATCAGCCGTGTTACTTATCATTCAGCATTTGAACTACTGTGAGCATTTGTCATTCAGCATGTGCAGCGACTACTGAGTCAGTAAAAGCATCTCCGACACATCAGGTATCTGCTTTGGCTTTCTGCTTTTCTCCCCAAGGCTGCTGCTCCTGGGATCCACTTATGGCTTTGGGCCATTTTGAACTCCATTTGACACTTCCACAGCGAGTTTGAGATCTTTTCGCTCACATACCTTTTCATATCGCTGCACATACAACATCTTTTATTTCACTACATGACAAGTGCAAACCTTATCAGCACAAACTTTGACAAGAACGTCAACACTGGACTGAGATTATGTTCGATAATGATCGTGTTTTTTGAATTCTCACATTTTTCAGTATCTGTACATGGCAGAGAAAGGGTATAATTAAAGTATGAGAATTAAAAAGGTTAAGAAAAAAAAGCAAACTAATTGTAGCTCTCTGACAGGATACGCTGCTGCACGCCCATCCACTGCTCTTATCATAATATTTCCCACCTCACTTTAAAAGCATCTGAACACTGACACTGTACATAAATGGAGGGAGTGCAGAGCCAGAATGCACTCGTGCTCCTTCTCTCTGTTGATCTCTTGTTCTCAAGTCTCACTGAAGACAATCATTTTTGAGGGGGATACTTTGTTGTCAAACTTACTCAAAGCATGCGTGGGATATTGCTATTTTTAAGTAACGCAATAAAAGTAGGAGTTATTTAGAAAATCCACCTCACACAGCACGCACATCAAAATATCTGCTAACATTTTAATTGGATATCCACAGCCAGGGATTTTGGTGTTCTCAGTGAGGAATACTTTATAACAGCCACTTCCACCCACAAACACACATCTTAATAAACTTTTCTGTTATGAAATTTGTATATAACCCGTCAACTTCTCAGCCAGCTTGAAATACAGACACATGTAATAATGCACACACACACATGGATTTTGCTCACCGCTGACCTGAGAACACACTCGATGGGAATCAACAAGCGGAAGATGATTGTGTGCTCTGACTGTTTGTTTGTCCACCTTCGCTCATCCTTCGTGTGTACATAAAGACGCACGACGCCGCGGATAAGGGTTAGCCGTGCTGAGAGACAAACTGCAGAAAAGGTCCAGCTTAAAGTGCTCAAAACGCTCAATTTATCAAGAAATCAGGACTCTATTTTCCGTTTCCAAGTTTCTGCAGCCCAACAGGTAGAAATCTATTATACACAAGCAATTTCTTCACACGAATGGCTGCATTAACCACAGCTTGCGTCTTTATAGATCTGAAGTCATAGCGGGTGAAATGCGTCACCCTCTTTGACAGCTTTTATCACCAGCTGACGCCTGGAATGTGCTCGACGTCTTGTGCTGATGATATCTAATAGCGTGTATATCTGAGGGAGGATTTTTTTTCTCCCCCCCCTTTAAATAAAATCAATGATTACCCTTTGCAGTCGTTTCAATCAAGCTATTTCCCATTTTTGCTCCAGCGAGCCTCCGTTTGCCTCGAGCGGCACAGAAGCAGCGCCGTGTGGAAACTTGTTCAGCTAATCCAGCGACATGCTGATCTGTGGCTCAATCCGCCTTCCTGCTGTTCCCTGCAATTTATTTGCCCCTATCTGTACTGAGGGGAGATGAATCACAGGGAAAAAGGGTGCTATCCCACTTTCAACCTCCCACCCAATAAAGCTACACAAAGACAAACACACTCACACAGAGCAGTGAAACAAGTGTAGAAGAAATACGAGTGGAGGTTTGTTTGTGTCAGTTATGGTTTCCCTGTCCATAAAATGTGAAGTAAATTCACATACATAACAAGGAAAAATCTTTTTCTCTGTCTGGCAAGTGGTTATCATTGAAAATACTGAGACTTAAATTTAAAAAAAGTAGGATTTGTACTTTATATTTGACAGTAAGACTCCCTGCCAAAAGTTTTTTTCCTCCGAGGTGTGTTGGAGAGATTGGAAAGCCCCTGTTTTTCTGAGCAACATAAAGAAAATGGACCTCAAGATGGACATTACCAACATGTGCTTCAGGGGCAATATGTTTGTTTCCCTGCGACTGCTGGACTGTGCCTTAAAATATCATATAAAAAAGCTCTCACTGTGCACAGTGCTCCATGATGTGATATAACAAGACACAAGATGATATATTTCAGATTACAAGACATGATAACTAATTAATTAGCACATAAGCAGCGACATGGTGATGTGTATATAAAAAATAAAATTAATTACATTAGGAGGCGACCACAGGTGTTAGATGTAAAAAAATTACCTTGAATATGAACATCAAATAATTATGATGGTGTTAAGACACACAAAGAAGCAAAAGACTGATATAAATAAAACTAAAGCACTAACTAATAGATAATTCATTATTGCTTGACTGCTCAATGCAACAGAGCTTTTCAGCGTCTTTTGGTTTTCTGGCTCGTAAACATACTGTTTCGGTTCAGCCTCGCCACCGTGATCGGTTCTTATCTCGACGCAGCAGGCGGCTGTTTTAAACGAAAGAGTCTGATAAACCTAGTTCGCCTTTTACCTGCTCACCACCAAAGAGTGGACAAAAAAACTCACCGTCTAGCTGGTGAACATTATGGAGAAGGGCCAGATATTTCCCTCAGTTGGGGACTAAAAAACAGAGAGAAACTAAAAGGAGGATAAAATTACTTTCATCAGGTGGCCCTGCTCCAAATGAACAGTGATGATGATCTGTGTTTGCCGGATATAAAAAAAGGAACTGTGTTTGTTAATACCGTCTCCATATCAACTTAATAAATGATAATACATCTTCTTACTAGCCGTCCCAAAAGTGGCCAAAATAAATCAATGAGTGAAGGTGAGTCATGGAGTAAAGTTAAAAAACAGAAACAACTAAAATTTGGGATTAATTCTATTAAAAGTTCTTTCCACCGGTGCCCACATCCGTTCCTGCACACAAAAAAATACACAACAACACGTCCACACACACATACCGCCACACTCACACTGCAACTCATGCACAAATTGCCATCCCCTGACTGTAATCCAGTATAGCTTAGCGGTGAGTTATAGCCCATTATTCCCCTGCTATACAACAGGCTTCAGACTATGGAGGTGGGAGATAGCACTCCTCAGGCGCTTAGCACTCACACAAAGCTTATTCTACCTTGTGTATGAGAGGCAGCCAGGGAGGACCTGGGCTGCTTATCAGTATATATACTGGGCCGCAAATGGAGGAGTGGAATGTGTGTGTGTGTGTGTGGAGGAGGTTTGTGTGTGTGTGTGTGAGAGGGAGCATCCATCCCAGAGGTGTCAGAGTTATCTCCTGAGGCCAGAGAGAAAGAGCGAGAGACAAGGCGAGAGCAAGGCAGAGATGGATGGAGAGAGGGAGCAGGGAAAGAGAGCGAGGAGGTGGAGACACGCAGACCGACGAGAGAGAGAGAGCGAGAGAGAGAGAGAGAGAAAGAGAGAGAGATGGAGGGAGAGGGAGAGTAAGTGCTGTCAGCGATGTGCAGGGAGGCGTGTAAGACATGGTCAGTGTGTCAGTGGCCGGATGTATCCCACACTTACATGTGAGCTGGACACACACAGATTTGAGTACAGCTGATGCTCGGCATAACACACACACACACACACACACACACACACACACACACACACACACACACACACACACACACACCATCTTCCCATCTCATGTCCAGTGGGTGACCGCGACAGCCAATCAGTGGGAAACAATGCTGAACTCGCAGCACCGAGGACTCTTCAGACCTGCAGTGAAAGTCCTTAACTCGCCATCACTGATGTCTGATAAAACCTTTAACATTCAGTGCCATGTAGCTTTATCAGACGCAGGATACACAACCAAATAATTACACTACTTCCTGCATTAACACAACAACATGACTGCATTTATAAGTATATATTTATACTGTCAGTATACTGACCATCAAACTGACTTCACAGTGGGCATAACATAACATGTTAAGATATATCAAAGAGCAGTCAGTGCGGCAAAATATAATTTTTTTCTCCAGATATGGTGTGTTGTCTTTACAGCTTGCTTGGACGCTGCACAACAAGCTGTTTTAAATCATGAATCTAAAATAACTGCATCTCCTGTGTCTGTCTAAAGCCACACCGCTGATGTCTTTCTCATGATGTCTGTTCTCGACGGGAGCCGAGAGGGGGCATGCAATTATTCTTTTTTTAATGCCATTATCTCGAGATCACAAGTTAATTTATCCGGTTTTCTGGAGAGAACACAAGGCCAATTCCTCGAGAGAAAACGAAATAATTCGCGGGCATAATTATGGAGAACTCAAAAATGAGCGTCTGGGTCGTTTGATCGCACCTGATTCCAGATCGCTGTGAAGACAAGAGGCTTCAGAGCTGAACATCCATGTGTGAACTTGTTTTCTGCAAGTACATCATCAGAGCAGGCGATCTCGTTTTTTCAGCTGCTGTCTTGTTTTCGTGTTTAAATCATGTACACTCATGCTGGTTGCTCAGTGGTGCTTTGAGGTGAATGCCAGCGTGAGCATACTTTCATACAGTGACGACGCTAACGTGCTGATGATGAGGCGGTGTAATATTCTCACTGTTGACTTGACATGTTAACATGGCAGAATTGACTAATTAGCAGTAAACAACGTAGAGATGTTGCTGATGGGACTACTTTCATTCAGTTGAATTCATTCATTGACATGCTTCAGTCTGGACCTATGTATTTAACGAGGGTGGGTAAAAGAAACGCTTTCTCCACCACACAAAACTGGTTAATTGTTATTGATTTCCAAAGCGGCATCAAGGTGAATTGGCAAAAACAAAAAGTGTGCCTGATGCACATTTTCTTGGTGAGGCTTTTTATCTTGGAAAAACATGCTTTCCAGTTTTAGCACCAATGGTCAGAGGCAGTTAAATGTTTCAATACACACACCAGGACACACACACACACACACACACACACACACACACACACATGGTGCCGGGCAGCAGACTCGAGCAGACACCTGCTCCCTTGTCTGGAGTTGTTGTGAACAGGTGAGGAAAAGCTCAACCACTGTGACAAGGTAAAACACAACAACGCTGTTCCTCAGGGAGGCAGAAGAAAGGAGAAAAGGAGAGAGAGATGGAAGGAAGGAGCGGGGGAGAAAAAGAGACGCCAGCTGGGATGCAGGTGGGTACAGACTGTGTATTCTGCCTGATAATGATGGTAGCAGGAGGGAGACAATGTGGGGGGGGGTTTGGAGGAGGCGAGGAGAAAAAACATCACCAGCAGAGGAGGGAGAGGCGAGCGTGTGGGTTGGAGAGGAAAGCAGACAGCAGAGGTTAGAAGTCAGCCAGTTAATCCAGGTGGGAATAAAGAGATTGACACAGAGTTGAATCCATCTGTGTCAATCTGTGCAGCCCAAACTGACTGGCTGACCTCATGATTGACTCCCTGACTGGCAGAAATCCTTTTCTGATAACTGACAGGCTGCTGGCACGCCGACCGGCTGGCTGGTTTTTAGATATCGCACCTCTCATGATCACGTTACTGAACTGACTTTGTGTCACTGCTACCTGCGACAGAAGGATCGGATGTTTCTGAGCGTGTGAGGACTGCACGCTTACGTTTTGTGGCCAAAAGTATGTGGACATGCCTTCACACACAGTTCATGGTTTGACAAAGGTCTTTTGTAAATACTGATTCAAAGAAATCTTTATGCAGCAACTTGAAAAAATATTGTGTCTATAACACACATTAGTGACCAACCAGAGTGGAGGCAGCTAGTTAATACGTATGGTCTAGGATGAGACGGTAAACAATCAAATGTTTGGGTGTCCACATACTTTTGGCCATGTGGTACATATTACCCAGTTTAATATTTCTTGTAATAGCGCACTCACTGCTGATATTTTATTTATTTCCCATAATCGTTTTGATCTATTGCTGATCCTCAAATACTCTCCTCATATTTTTTTCATATTTTTTATCTGCTATTTTGGCCAGTTCTGTTGTAAAAAGAGATGTTTTAGTTCAGCGAGGTACTCATGTGGTTACATTAACTTATGATAACACTGCTAGGCAGTTTATTCACTTATTTACCGCTGGTTGAAGTGAATGATTCAGTTTTATTGTGGTAGACCTGCTAATCTTAGGATGTGCGACCTGAAGAGCAAAAAGGAAATAATTGTGTGGTTTCCACAGCTACATGCCCTTCTAATCCCAACCTACTTATTAAATCTCAGAATCAAAACAAACAGGAGCATCGCTGCTTGTAAAAGAGCTGATTGTGAGATAAAGGCAAAAAAAAACCCCAACAAAGGCGGTTCGCATGCTGTTAATCCTGATGTGAAAATGACTTAATTTATCCAGTGTTTCATTAGCAACATCTTTGTCAGTGAATAAGGAATAAAAATCCAGTCAAAGGTGTCTTTGTTTGGGAGCAGAAACAAAAACAGCCGGTCATTGTTTAACAGGTGACATGAATCATTTAGCTTTTGTTCAGATCGCTGCTTGAATTGTTCAGATGTTTTATGGAAAAGAAACAACACACTCTCTCTCAGTGGCCTGTTTCCTCTGACAGACTCACCTTCGCTGTCAGCGGCTGTAACAGGGCTGCTTCAGGAGAGGCTCCTCTGACTTTGACATGCTTTGTGTGTATGACTAGCTAACTGACACTCCTTATGTCCCGTCAGCGCTAAGTGTGAAGTCCTATTACAGTTTGTCCTGAGCTCTCTGCGTGTCAGCTGTGATGTTCCTCGTAATGCATCACCGCCAATTAACAGAGTCAAATTCTGTTTGCAACCATTGTAGTTGGCACATCATGACGACACGGACTCTTAATTGTCTTTTTGAAAGAGCGGCGCAGCGATCGCTTGCATCTGACGTCTCCTCTCTGATCCTTTTTCAACTGTAAACAAATCTATTAGGCTTTAATCCAGCACTTTTGGGACCTGCGGTAGGTGTTCAAAGTGTTTAAGTGTCCAAGTTAGAAGAAATGCTCTGGCAGACAGCCGGACCACCTGCTTCACTGATGGGCTGGCCGATCGCTACAGTGCAAGTTTTCCCTTTCTCGCTTAATCCCGCATTTATCCGCTAATTGTAAAGAATGGAACAAAAGCTCAGCGGTCTGCCTTTGAACTCCGTACGAGAGGCCTTGTTTTAAATGTTTAATGTTCACAAACCAGAGCTTAGAAGATGTGCTGGCTTCTCTCCAGACACACCTGGGCTTTTTAAAAAACCTACTTAAAGTGTGTATATCCGCTAAAACTTTGGCACACATCTACAGCACTTTGCCTCCAACTGCAAAGGAAATAAAGTCGTCATTTTTTATTTATGTGCCCTTTGGACATACACAATGATCCAATAATAATAAAAAGAAGTTTAAAGGGCCACTCCACCTATTTTAAGTTCTCTTGACGTGTAATTTTGAGAGTATTTTATCCCAAGAAAACATGTATAAGTGTTCTATGAAGTCGTCTGCCACTCTGAAGGAGCTTTTCATTGTCTGAGAAAATAACTCTGACCATGTGGTGGCAATGTCATCGGGCTTATGAGGTTGGAGACCACATTTTATAACAGAAACGCTGTTTTAAAAGACACAGATGTTTTCCAGGCAGGAAGATTGAATGAGAGGTGCATTATGGGAGGTGCAAGATCAAGTTTGTTTTTAAAGACTGACCCATTTTTGAAACAAAAAATCTTAATATGGACCATTTTTAAAATCTGTTTCTTGTAAGTTCATGTTAAATTACTGTAGCCCTTTAATCATCTATCATTTCTGATGACTCCATTTTTTCCAATAAATTCACAATATTTTTTAAAAAGTGCCACCGTGGTCTGAAAACTGGTGCATCCCAATTAATTGCGACAATCTCAAGGTGTTAAGAGGCTGGACTCAGTGTCGCCGGGGTTCATCACGAAAGGGTCTGCAATAATACTGCTCAGTTGGTCCGTAATGAACATATCTTTTATCCCCGTCGGGTCAGTCCGCACCAACACTCCCTCATACTCAAAAACAGAAAATACTCGTTAAGTTTTGCTATTATCTCTGCAAAGGTTTTGGGTTCTCTCTCTGAAAAGACACTCTGCTCACAACGCTTCCTTAACAATCGAAGTGAGATGTCAGAGAAAAACCTCTGGTGTCCTCTTAGCTCCGACTGTGGCACTGAACTTTCCTTTCATGTCTCCAAAGGGGTCCCGCTCGCCAGGCTGCGCCGTTAATTGCTGTCATGACACGCTCGTGCAATTTTCCCTCTCGCACGAATGCAAAACAAAACCCACCAAACAAAACGCGCGGCCTCGCCCTGACCCTGCTGCGAGCGAGGGCCGCGCACCATTTCTGTTTTCAGTCCTGCACTTCGTCTTTGCCATTTTTTTCCCTCTCTCATGCAGAATGACAAGCACATTTATATGCAGTCTGGTATTTATGAGGGCGTTTCATTAACTATTTATGGCTAATTGTTGGAGTTAACAAGGTGGGATGTGAGGCGCTCGAGTTAAAATTTACAACTTGATTGGAACTGACAACTGGAAACTTGTGTGATTAAAGTTTACACATGGTTTTATAAATCGGGTTATGTTTTGCATTAGGCACACTTGCTCGTTTTTACTTTCCCTCTTTCCACCATTTGCGGTGGAACACATGCGATTTGGCTGCAGATCATTCCTGTCGAGCGCATGACATCATTTTTCTGAGTGAAAAAGTGACTCCAGCGGTGGCTGTATCTGTAACTGGCTGTCTGATGGGAGTCTTAAGGACTGATGAGGTGACAGAGAGGAGAGGAAGGTTTACTTGGAGGTGTCCACACACACACATACACACACACACACACACACACAAAGCCTGAGGCGATGTGCTCTCTGGTCCATTAAATCAGAGCAAATGTAGCTATCAGGAGAATGTCAATAAGATTAAGAGCAGATCAAACAGATCACTGAGATCATATCATCAGAGCCTGGACTGACAGACGCACAGACAGACAGACAGTCTGCTTCTCGGACTCAGGCGGTCAGATCACATCATTATACAAGAACGAGCAAAAGCCGGGCAAACACAAAGCGACGACACCCATCAGTGAATGCTGCACAAAATATCTCCCAAAGTCTAAAAATAAAGCACCTTGAATGAGAAATAAAAATAAATAAATAAAAAGAGTTCTCTGATAGCCTTGACATTACCAGTAAAGATTTCCTGACAGCATTAGCTATGCAAAGTGGTCTGAAGATCTTAAAAGCACGGCAAAAAGAAAGTGAGGGGGGTGGTTACCTGTGTACCCAATGAAGACAGCTGAAGTGCTTTTTACATGACATAAGCTTTTTACATGACAGTTTAAATGAAAAATCTCATCTCATCTTTTAAAGTGCCTTGAAAGTCGTTTTCGCTGTGTCTCGACGTGGCCGAGGTGCCCATCTGAGCTGCCTGTGCCAAAAGCAAATTGCTGCCATTGCAGCTTGATGAGGAGGAAGGGCGAGGCTGCAGTTATCGCACCTTTTCATTACTCAACGCTTCTGACAGCTATTCTACCTTCACGCCGGAAAAAAATCCCTCCCCTCAAAAGGCTTGAGAGGCTGAGTCAGGGGGGTTTATCAGTGACAGAGAGAGAGAGCAGGGCTCAGTGTGAAGGAGAGTCAGAGACAGGGAGCGAAAAGAAAGACCTCCTCCAGACTCGGAGGGTCAAAAATATGCACTCTTTACTTTTAGGGAAGTTAATCACAACACACATATTCATCACAGCTAGAAATGCTGCGGCAGAGTTTGCTCAACTTATAAAGAATACCAATTAGCAAAATTTATAATTTCAGCATCTTGCAATTTGCACTTTCCAGCGTGTGTTTTGAAACTGGCTGAGTCTCAGGATGTTAGCAATTAAAAAATTAGACCCAGCTCCTCCAGCAGTCAAATCTGTGCAAGTACATACAAATAAAAACTAAAATATAACATACAGATATTTTATCTGGGTAAGAACGGAGAGGATGGAAAGGCACAGAGTGTACAGCACCATAAAAAAACAAATCAAAACAGAATCAGACCTGCCAGACTGGTCTCCCTGTAGGTGATCACACCTCGGCAGGTCACCCAGGTTACATGGAGGGTGTTTACATTTGTGGGAAAATGTCCTCAGGGGTGAAGAAACATCAGCAGTGCTGATAAAAAACGTCATCACCAAGTCATCGCCTTCACTGCTAAGCAGAGAGGCGGAGAGGAGAAGCCCTCTGGAGGTGAAAGAAAAGTCCACGATATACAGCAACACCTGTCAAGTTGGTGTACGTTCACAAAGTGAGAGAGGCCTTTGAACACTTCAGCTGCAGATCCATGACTTTATTAGACAGGCAGTTATTTGCTGCACTTACTTTTTAACGTGATATTTCCCTAAATTTCTACACAGGGCTGCAGTACAAAGGTACAGACAGAGCAGCTGTAAGAAAGCAGAAAACAGAGCAGGAAATAAGAAAAATGATCTGATCCCTGATTTAAGTCAGCGTTGTTCATATCTGAGTCTTGTGTGCACCTCTGCTTACACCACTCAGGGAGAAGTAAAGATGGAAATCCTTCCACATTTAATGACCTGCTTGTCCTGGAATATCTCAAGATGCGGATATGATTACAGAGTTAAAAAAGTAATGATGATCACTCCGGTCAGATGTGAGCGTGGAGTCTGATCTGCTCCTCCTCACTGTCTTAATTTGTTATTGTTGTTGTTTAGTCTTTAATGCAAACTCAACACTTCCTCCATCTGTTTCATATTAAAAACACTTCTGGCAGTTCAGGGAACATAATCTCCTCCATTCTCTGGAAGCAATCTGCTGTGAAACATCCAGAGGAAGTGTTGATTTTCATCAAGGCGGCTTAACAACAAGAAACAAACAGCACTGTAAAATCAGTCTGAATTAAATTAACAGTGAATAAAATATACCGTTGTTGTGCTGATGTAAATAATTCTGTGGCAGCAGAAATTATGACAAAGTTTCTGTGTTGGTGCAGCTGGTAAATGAAAAAATATTTAAATACAAAACTTTCCCCACTTCTTTCTCCCTTCAAACTGCTGTTTATGATTTGAGCCCCCCCTGTTCGAATAGCAGCTTTTATTCGTCAATTTATGGTACTGTGCAAAAGGACAGAGTACAGACAATGACATGCTGCAAATACCAAGTGAAAATGAGGTCAGGTAAGGAAGCAGGGAGCCAAAAAGACTGGAAAGCAAAGAAAAAGAGGTGGCAAGGTGGCCTGTTCCCATGAAAGAAAATCCACAGGTTTGATCCCTGCAACGGCCCACAACCTATTAACACATCGGCATGAAAGACACCCAACGCCCACGACCCTCTTAGACCTCTTAGTAATCGGCTCTGGATCAGCAAAACATCTGAAATGTAAATGTGCACGCAGAGGGGAAGACGCAGGCATGTAAAGACTGTGCTCCTGTAAAAAATCCTCACAGCGAATTAGTCAGTTCACCCTGAAGGCAAAGCGACACGGCAGAGAGCTCCACACTCTCGTCTTCTGCAGAAAGTGAGTGGGTTCACAGAAAAGAAAAAACCCTACAAAATACATTTTTTAATTATTATTTTTCTCTCTTGACCTTGCTGAACCTCTCCTCATTCAGGCCGTCGCTGCAGCTCGTACACACACTATCAGGTTCAGGTGGGAGTGACGCGCTCATGGAGGATGTAAACGGTGACACAAGTAGGTACTCGGAGGTGAAGCCCGCACGCCTACACTTTAACTACTGAGTACGAAGGCCAATGCAAACCACCATACACACACACACACGCACACACACACACACACGGCACAAGTCACCCTTTGTCATTTTAACATCTGTGTCTCTGTGAAGAACAATTCAGGCCGAACAATAATGCGGCTGAGCAAAACGAGCGGAGGCGCTAAGACGTAGCCTTCAGTAAAGGCTCGGAGGAAGGCTGCTTAAAGAGCTCTCATGGGTTTAGTCGTTTCTCATGCGGGTTCCTCCTTTGTTTGTTTTCTCCTGCGACTGTAATTGGCCTTTTATTGTGCAAGCAAGCTAAAATAAAACCGACAACGGTGCAGTTTTGCAGAGGGATTGGACCTGTGGCTGTTGGAGGCTGCAGACCTCCGGTAAGCTTCCATTTATGCCTCCGCCGTCGGACGCAAGACGTTTTCTGACGTCTGTAATTTAGATTTTTCAAGTGGGAAACAACGAGTCTTTCAATTTGTTTTCCATTTTGTCGCCCTGTTTACTAACTCCATCTCGGACGGTGGTTTTAACGGGGCCATGGAGCTCTACAAAACCGAACACAATGCACGTGTTCGCCGCCGATTATAAAGTCATCAAAGCTGCCGTTACAACATTTGATTTTTTTCATCCGCAAATGAAACAAGAGGCGCCTACACATGTACATGACTGAAGGAGCTGAATTAAAACAGATCACTGAACATTTTCCAAGGACAGCAGGTATCATAGTAAGACTTGATATCACTCTTTCAAAAGAAAAAGGACACCCACACATTAAATGATTGACAGCAGAAATGAAAGAAAAATGAAAACAAATCTCTGCACTTTACGCCAAACGTGTCTTAGCTGCTAATTTGAGTCCTCGCTTGGTTAAATGAACGGATCTTCTAATATTTTAAAGTCTGAACTCCAAGTGAGATTTTATTTCTTTGAAGTCAATAAATTGTCAGCCTACTGATGTTTGAGTGATTCGTTCTCGTCACTGAACCCTGTCTGATGAACATGAACACTGAATGTATAAAACATTAGGTTAGTTAATCTTTAAATACAGCCCTCTGACAAGGTAAGTATAAAAATGAAACACAAAACAACAAAACATGCACATCAGTTGTTCTTAGTGGAAGAGAGATTTAAAAAAACACAAAGATCTCACTAGAACGGACCCGAGTAAACAACATGAATAAAAAAGTGCTGAAGGTCAGAGACACATCGCAGCCTAAAGACTTTTTTAAGACTCTGGGCAGCTATCTCAGGCAGATTTGAAGATTTCTGCATTAACCATCGCCAACTTTTTTGAATTTTGAACTTTTCCCAGTTCATGTCATGGATTTTGTAAAAAACTAATAGAATTTCATAAATTTTATCATATTTGCCGATGTCTGAAAATGCATTTAGTTGCTTAGTTTTTACTGGACTGGCCTGAATTTTCTACTGAACAAAGAAACTTTAAGGATAGTCTTCATCATGTATTCATGTAAATGCCCGTTAATATTCTGTTATATTTTTTTTCCTACCCAAATGGAAAATATTTTTCTCTCAACTAATTTTCAAAAAGCTGTAACTCTATGAGTGCTCACTTTCTAACCAAATTTAGATTCTGTGCAGATTAATATAGTCTCACGGATCTTTCTAATTATGGCCTCAGAGCTGAAAAACCCACTTTAAAACATTTTGGATATTTTCCCAAGAAGAATTATTAACTTCACTATACTGGTTATGGGAATAGTATTAAAATTCATTAAAAAAATAAATAAAGATGTCATGTAGCTCAATCATTTAATTATTTTTTTAAAAATTATTATGAACCTCTGTCAGCTGCTCAGAACTAAGCATATTGACAAAACCAGTGTCCTAATCATTACTTTGCTACACAGCAATCACAGATTTCCAGTCACAGCCCGAACAGACTGTTGTCTTGTAATTACAGTATAGTTTTAAGAATGGGTTCTTTATGTTTAAAATGACTGACTTATTATGAGCTTCCTTTTCAAAACTCTAATTTCTAGTCCTGGCTTGGGAAAGTGATTGTAAAAAAAGACTGAATATCCTGCTGACCTTCCTGGAGTTTCTGCTGTGGTCAACAGCCGAAAACACAGATCCAGAAAACCGAGTGCAGCCGACACACCTGCAACATCGCTGAAGGCAACAATCAGATCAAACAGCTGCAGGGTTTGAGGGAACTATTTCTATAATAACACAGCTCACAAAGCTCATTTAAAATGCATTAAGTAATCTACTTTATGACTTTCATCAGTATCCTTTTCTGAAACCGAGCAAACTGCAACAACAACAATAAGACTCCACTTATGGGGGCCGAGACAAAACAGGGGAATACAATATGCAGGGGCCATTTTTGTTCCAATACGGAATTTAAAATGAATTTTTAAAGCAGCAATTCTCCTGGAAAACTTTGAATGTGTTTTTCCTCTTTAACGGCCATGTGAAGGTGTAAATATGGAGAGAAGCCGACACGAGAACAAGATCAAATCTTTACCACGACCCAAATGAAGAAACTGAGCAGAAAACAATGTGTGTTAATCATGTTACGCTAACTGCGATTACTCTGCACATATTATTATTATTATACAATTATCATTACATCGTTACATTACTCTAATTAGGACAATCATTAAAGAGTGTTTACTCGATTGGAGTCTCTATATAAAAAGATTATTGCTGCGCATGTTAATTTGCTCATTAACCCTATAGGGGTGTTTGTCATAAACTTCTGCATGTCGGGGTGTGTGTGTGTGTGTGTGTGTGTGTGTGTGTGTGTGTGTGTGTGTGTGTGTTTCTTACATGTTTTGATGTCTCTTGGTTGGTTGGATGGTTTTCTAATCCAGTCATCTTTGTTTCCATGATCAAAAAGTTTTATTTTAATTTTCTTATCACTTTAAATTGTAGGAAAAACAACTGTTACAGCGATTAATTAGCAGACTTTGTACCACAGCACTTCAGTGAACCGTCCAGGTAACCCTCCTCTTTATTTTGATAATAACACAGATCTGTTGCGTGTAAGGTGAAATAAAACACAACAACAGCGAGGGAAAAATTAAATACATATATAGTTATATATAGTTAGTTTGACTTGACCCTAATAATAATTGTTCATCGTATCTTTAATTACCTCATTAACTAAAGAGCACATCTGCCTCAGGCTTGTTTGGAGTGTTAACTGTTTTGATTCAGCTTTATTTAGTCACATGTGGAAAACGACAGGCCAGCGACAGAGGAGGATTATCATCAAGTGTTGATTGTTTATTGAGTCCAGAATTTAATACAGGTGTAATGAAATCAAATTGTTAAAAGTTTTAATTAGTTAGCTCATCCATGAACACCTAAACTAGTGCTGTGACCTTTATAATGACAATGTTGGCAGATTTACCACACTTAATATTAAAGAAAAAATACATTTAAAATTAAGAAAAGCAACATTTAGACTTTATGGTATGTACACACATGTAAAAGTAACTTGTTATTTTTACGAGATAAGAGGTTTTTTGGATTAAAAGGACATGATGTGTTTAGAAAAATTTGATGCAGTCTCAGTTTGCTGGGGTGTAAATTTCCCAAAATTTGGTAAACAGCAAGACAGAGTGGGGAAGTGCCGAAAAATGTCCCACTGGTCCGACGGCCAATCTGTCCTACAGTGCGTTATGCTGCAAAGTAATTCCCATTGCTCTGTATTTTTGGAGAAATGGGCCGGCCAAGCTATGGGAATTCGTTTTTTGGCATAACAGGCTGTCGGACAGATGGGCTGTGGTTCATTTTTTTGACTATCAGAACAATGGCATGGCACTACAGAGCCACAACCATTAGTTTCTGACATTATCATCCATGAGAGTGTCGTCCACAGTGTGGAAATGCAACACCTGCCCACAGAAGAGAAAATGTTTGCTAATGAAAGACTTAATGTAAGTATAATATGTAGAATAGTATATGTATAGTAAGTTAGCTAGGTATCTGTATTATTATTATTATTATTATTATTATTATTATTATTATTATTATTATTATTATTATTATTGTTATTATTATTATCATCATCATCATTGTTATTATTATCATATTTTTCAGTACACACAGACACACAACTTCAGATTGACTCTAGTTTTTAATCTACTTTCCAGTTTTCCATTTGTTTTGTGCAGGACTGAATTCATTTTGCTGGTTGGTATGTGCATGATGTTTGTTGGTAGTCTATAAAATCTAATGAAATCTTCAACATTAAACAACCCTGGAGCAAATCTCTATCTGCTTCCAAGAAACACACACACACACACACACACAAAAACCCCAAAACAACAAAACACAAGGTCGCAGACTGATGCTAATGCAAGTGTTTTCTCTTGTGCTCCTCACTGGTAAACACAGCAGAGAAGAGGAGTGGAAACAAGTTTGTGATATTTACCTACAACAGAACTTGGATGGCTGTCAGTTTATAAGAACCAATTTACATGCTGCTGAGAATCCGCGTGCATTTTGTTTGCAGTCTGTTGTAAACCACTCAAACGGCGCAAAACTAAATATACAACGTTGTTGCGCTGTTGCTCTCAACACAGAAAAAACCTAAATGATCCAAAAAAAAAAATTACTCTTCACTCATGCGAGAATGAAAAAAAAACTGTTACTTTCAAACCGCGGTGACAGCATTAAATTGAACAGTGAGCTCTGCTGCGCCGGGTGAAATTAATCTTCGCTAACATTCACCTCATCTCTACATGTACGTTGCCACGACATGCCTGAAAGAAAAAAAAAAATCTGTATCCTTGTGTGACTCCCAGATAATGTGTTGCCACTTGATGCATCTGCACGTGTGCAGAAATGCGTCTGCATGTCAATCTTCCTCAGCTTGAAGCATCCACCTACACACAATTATGCTTTCCTTTGTGAGGTGGAGACACTGTCAGTGCTCATTAACTTTGGTAAAGCACACACACACACACACACACACACACACACACACACACACGCGCGCACACACACACACACTGTAATCACGCTCTCCCTGCTGTTGTAGAGACATAATCATTTGTTATCCTTTTTCTGTGACACATAAAACTATATTAGCCTTAGCAAATTGGTGGTTATACGTTTAGACTGTTATTGTAATATCAGTGATTGTTTCCAACGCACAGTCAATTATCAGAAAAAACATCTAGTTTGAGTCACACTTGCTTACATTAACTGAGAGCGCTTAAATAAAACGAATGTGCCGACAGACTGACGAAGGTGAGGAGCGGCATCCACCACCTGACAAGCTGTCTACGACTCCACGAAAAAAGACATCTGTTCTTTACAAGTAAATGCACATGATCGGCGAAGGAGGCGCGAGGTGAAACAAAGTGCCGTCTGCGAGGCCGGCTATTAAGTGCGCGAGAGAGACAGAAACCGAGCCGAGCCGTTTGAAAGTTTTTCCTCAGATAATGGCGGATTGTTTTTGGCGGCGCATGAAGGGCTGTTTACGGTCTCAGACAAAAAGCTAGCGCACGCACAAACACAAAATATGTCAAGATGACAATAGCTGGATTAACACTCAAGTGAAAGCTGCGTTGAAACAATTGAAACAAAAATGCAAACAGCGCCGGAGATCTCTGCGTACCCTCTGGTGTTTGTCGAGTGTGTATGCATTTGGGAAAAGACCCAACAGCTTTCATATGTCAAAGCCGCAGATGCATCAAAATCACAGCAGCGACAACATGAAGTAAATTGTTAAAAAGCCGAGAGAAGAAAAAAAAAATCCCACAGTACTGGAATAAAATTGAGTAAGAAGGGAAGATCATAGAAAATATTTGGCTGTGGTAACAGCGAGGAATGGGAGAGATTAGAGGATTATACCTTCCTGGATGTAACTGATGGATCAAAGATGCGTCTACAAAAAAAGGTAAGCTTTTCAGAAATGAAGAACAGTTCTTATTCCTCACTGATGCACACTTAGTCATTTTTTATGGGATTTCAGAGAGTTTCTGCAGCCAAAGGGTCATGAAACAGAGTCAGAGGAGAGAACATGAAATCCCTGTTCAGAAAAATGCAAAAAAGCGCAGCTGTGTGGGTTTCAGGGTGGCATGGTTCAGTCGCAGGTTAGACTTCCAGAGGACATCAACTTTAAAATGAAGCATTTAGAGACGTAGAATGAACCCACCAGGACTGAACTCTATTTACAGAAGAGCAACTAAGTACATTACCTCAAGTAAGTATATTAGTTAAGGTACATGTAATTTACTTAAGCATCTCAATTTTATGGCACTTTATACTTCTTCTCCGACTCAATTCAGAGGGAAATATTATCCTTTTACTCCAATAAATTTCCATAAAAAGAAGTTCGGGCCTCAAAGAAACAAACACATGGACAGCTTAAATAATAAGGTCAGTCCAAACACTACTGTTTCTGTATTTCAGTGCTACCTTATACTTCTTTATTATCCCTTAAACATCAGTTATCATTATATTAGAGACTCGTGATGTGCAAACAAACACGGCTTAAACCAACCAACCAACGCGACCTCTGAGTCGCTCTGCCACAGTTCATTTTAGACGTTCAGTTCAGTGTTGTGTTGGGCTCATTCGCTGGCGAGACAAACAAACCAATCAGAGCGTTGTAGTTTGAATTAAGGAGAGAGAAGAGGAGATGAGATCGACACAGCTGTACAAGTTACAGAAAGTAACTGGTGCGTCTTTAGATGTCTTCATATGGAGCTCTGGTCCACTCGACTTTCTCTCCACAACACACACACACACACACACACCCGCAGCTCATCATAGAGTGCTTCAGACACATGAAGGGTTTTTGTTTGAGTAAACATTATTCTGCTTAAATAACGCACTACAGCAATAAAATAAGGATATAAACTGCACTGAAGAGGATGACTTATTTATTTATTTTTACCTACAATCTATTCAGGGAAATAAAAGGATACTGGATATTAAGTGGTTGAATTTATTTTTATTGTAAATTGATCTTGAGGGTCACGAGAATGAAGAGCCACCAAACAGCAGAAACAGTCCAGGAGGTTTTTCTCTGCCTCCTTCATTTAGATAGAAATCTCTGTCGTTCCTTCTCTGAAGCTACTCCGTCGTTTCCCACCATGCATCAAATCCCCCGGCGTCTTATTTTAAAACCCAATTTCCTATTGTTTACCGTCGCATCAGTGCCACTCACACCATCAAAGTCCGTACTATAAACTCAGAACCAATTTCTTTATAAATCCGTCCCACTTTAATAACGTTCAAATACAAAAATAATGTGACTGGGGAAAGCGGAAAGATATGAAATGGAAAAAAAAGAAAAGGACAAAATAAGGAAAACAATGAAATGACACGGCTCTGCAGTAGGTGTAATGATTGATAGCTACAGAAAGCATTCGTTCAGCTGTACAGGCGGTGACAGCAGCGGTGGAGGTATTTGCAGTAAATGTGCATATTTATGGTGATCGCACTGCACTGCAGCAACACATCAAACTCTCTAAACTAAAACTAGTGATTGATTGCTGGTCTGATCATTTAATTTCTGATTGATTATGTCGATATCATCAAATGTAACTTCAGAGTGAAGAGAAAAACTGTTTCAACAGAAAATGTTCTAACCTTAACCCTAACACACGAATAAATACATTAATCTGCAATTCAGTACACTCAGATGACACAGTGGTCTGACCACCGATGGACTCAAAGAAGGCGCCCACTCACACAAATAAAAGCAAAAAAACTTTTCTCACCTCTGGGTTTTACAAACATGAAACTGTCTTGGATAAAAAATTCATACCAGAAAGTAATAATTGACCTTATTTGTAGCCGAGGACGTCCGGTCAACAGTTTTACAGACATCTATCATTTTTCAATGATACCATTCGTTAAGACTAACTCCTTGTTGGCTGTGTTTCCATGGAAACCATGTTCACATGGAGTTAGGAAAATAGATATATATCTGAATTTGATTAATTCACTTTTTATCAAACCAGAGACTAAGAATTAGCTAGCAAGCGTATCATTTCCTAACCGTATGTTTAAAAAGTGATCATGTTCATTATATATCAATTAGAAAGTTACCAAAGACAGGTGAGACATTTCTGAATAATGATTGTCACTACTGTAACTATATAACTATCTGTTATTCATACATATAACAGGTGCTATATACCTGCTCGTAATGTGGACATCTGTCTGGCTGTCACTAACTCTATCACAAGTAAAAGAAAAAGTGTTTGCAGTGTTTACCACACTGAATATATTCTGCAATAAGCTCAGACATGGAAAAAAACAAGAGAACACTCCTGTGACAATAGTGCTAAATCTAACCTAAAAATACCAATGTGTGGCAGAATAAATGAAACAGTGCGGGTTTGCTCTCAGGTGTAAGAAACACAGGGTGGCAGGCAAGAAATATATGAGAAAAAAGGACCTGGAGAGAAGGAGGAAAGGATTACAGCGATTACCTCTTTGAGCAGGAAGTGAAAACAGCTGCACTCATATTCTGCTTGTTTGGAGCACCTTATTTCAGCTGTTACATTCAGTTGTTGTGGGAGCGACACTATTTCTCTTCCAAGAGACGGGTGTCTTTCCCAGAAACAGCAGATCTAAATATCAAATGTCTGTGGGTGTCACGTGTTCATTACGTGTGAACAGTCGTGGCAGAGAGCGAAGTCGATCTCGCACACTTAGTTTTGTTTTGTTTTTTTTTTTGTTGGAGCTGACGATGCTGTGCTGCGTCGATGCCGCTGGTTATGAAGCTCCTTGCGTTTATACGTCTTGGGATGACAGCTGATCAACAGACCTCGCCTTCGCCATCTCTAATGATATAAATAACCATATTTACCCAGTTTGTGTAGAACTGCCTCTCTGCCGCTGTGCAGCGTGTCGGACAGATTCGGCTTGTCTCAGCATTACAGGCCCGGAGCTCTGGAACACGGCAAAAAGTGCCAGACAAGGGAAGTGGAAAATCAAAAGCAACCGAAAAAAAATTGGATATTGTAGCTCCGATGTCTGCAGCCCCCCACCCCCCACCCCCGCACCTGCAGATGTCCAGATGGAGCGTGTCACTGACTGTTTCTGTGAATACTTGAGCTTTACCGAGACTTATATTTTCATAGATGTTTGTACAACATGTAGGAGGTGTGAGGTGGGAATACTGAGGACTTTAGAGCTTTATTTTGTTGCGCAGAGATAAGAAACAACCCGACGGTTTCCAACTTCCAAATATCCGCTGCGGTGGTCAAAATGTTGGGTAATTGTTGGACACGTTTGCCGTCTCATTTTCCTCTTCTGATACCATCTTGCTACAGATACCGGCAGATGTCCGGCCGCTTCCTTGGAATAATTCCTTCCTTGAATCGAAATCAAAAAGGACGTTTAAACCCCTGCAGACAGAGACCAGAGCCTCCTTTCATCTGCAGAACAGATGGAGAGAGGGGAGCGAGGGATGAAAAACAGGAGAGGAAGAGAGAGAAAGAGATAACACAGGAATCTCGTACTTGTTAACGTGAGAGGGGAGGTGTGCTGGGTGGGATGAAAGATAACAAGTTCCAGTTTGTGTGTGTGAAAGGAGAGGCAGACAGAGGTATGAAAGAGGGGGAATAATGAGGGGGAGGCAGAGGCTGCGGAGAAACGAGCAGAGGAGAGGTATCTTTAATGCAGATTGCGAGGCAGCGCTCGGGCTTTGAGGTGCGGCGTTAAAGAGAGCAGCTCGCAGCACGGCCTCCGGTAACCTGAAGCGTCCTCACACACAAACAGCTTAATGCAGCCATAAATACAACACAGCCAGGTCACACACACTCCCCAGTATTTCATGTCGAAAAGAGGAACCTGCCACGTTAAATCATCCGTCTGGTAAAACACGAACAACTTTATTGATCTTGAAGGAAACTGTTGTTTTAAGAATAAAGAGATGCCAGAAAATATTAAAGTTTGTGGTAATTTTAACACATTTTTGAGGACAGTATTTTTAAATGGGGCCTTTGTATGAAGCAAGTGTTCCTTTCCATCTAAAATATGAAATGGGGGGTTTTAATATAGATAAGTGAGAGATTTTACCTAATGGAGAAGTCAGTGGGCTGCCAAAGAAAATACTAAAGTGGACAGACTGAGTGACACTGCCAAGCCACGCAAAGCTAAAAAAATCTAAATTATTTTTACTTATTAGACAAAGTCAGAGGCAGTTTTTATTGCCGGAGGTGTTTCTGTCTGTCAGGCTCTGCAGTGTGGAACATCTTCGCGTCTAAACCTTAAAAAGATATGGTGCTACCTGAAATTTATTAGTCAATATTTTCAAAAAAACAAGATTACTCTCTCCGCGTGAACATTTCGGGGTGACTCATAACTTCAGCATAATGTGCTTTCCCTGCATGCCAGCAATCATTTTGTCAGAGCAGGCATCCTAATTTATATTTCTTTTTCCCTATTTTTTTATGGCTTTCACTTAAAAAAATCCAACTCTTCAAACTGCATCTAAATAAAAAGAACTATTTAACTGTCTCGTTTTCTTAAAGTCACTGCTGATAATTTCACTTCCATGGTCATTTGAGTGTTTCTGCTTTCACTCCCATGTGGATTATTTAAGGTTACGGTTTGTTTTATCTTAATATTCTCCACAGGCAGGCGGATGTCAGGTGAATTTCGCTCTACAAGGATGCAGGAGTAAAGTGCAGGGTCGAAGGCAGAATGACAGTGTACTGGTAGCAAACAATAGAAATATAAACACAAACACCTTCATTGTTTTTTGCCGGTAGATAAGAGAATATGTGAGTGAGTAGGAGAGAGACAAGGTGTTTTTGGAGATAAGTTTTTAAGCTTTTAAAGATGGGAGTGACTCAGCTTTTCTGCCTGTAAAAGTAAGGAAGAAAGGCAAACACCTGATTGGACGGAAGATACTGATACTTCACGAGTGGGCGACTGACACGTAAAGTCACTCTTTACACACTGAAACTGCTCCAGTGCTCTAATATATGACAACATATTACATATTTCCTCTTGTAAAAGGAAAATCTCCTTCTCACCAGACAACAGTTTTCATTCCTCCACCTCTGCTATGCAATTGAAAACACGACAAACAAATTTGCAGGCGAGTTTGAAAGTCGTCTTTCTCCTCTTGATGCCGTGGTGACATCTGTGTTTGCTCTGCTCAGTGTTTAGTAACTGGTCATGCTACCTTTTAATTGCGTAACCAAATTTAGCGAATCACTCCCTCGAAAATAGTAAGTCTTTACTGAGAAAAAAAACTGTCTCTGAAGTTTCTAAATTGCTACATCCTGATTGTTTTATGATGACAAGATAACTGCTACCTGGATTAGGTTCAGACGGAACTTCATTTATATGTTTAAAGAGTGCAGATAAAGTACTCTGGTTCAGGTTAGGGAAAGGTTTAGTTTTGCTTGAATGCTGCCTGCAGTCACTGTGAACTTTTTCTGTAATAAACCAGTCCAGGATCTTAACAACTTAAGAAAATGCTGTGAGTGCCAAAACGTAAAAGTTTAACCTTCAAAACTTCTATAATATTGTAGCTTCTACACGGATATTGTATTTCAAATCTGATGTTTTAGTAGAAAACATGGGAAACACATTAACAGCGAACATTTTATTAACAATGTGATGTAATTCCCTTGGAGACAAGATTGACTTAGAGCAAGAGTGCTTTACTTTGAAACTTAGTAATAGATGTATTAATAGCCAGCGCAGTCCAACTGTGAACGGGGCTGTTCAACAATTTACCAGAAAAGAAGGAAACAAGCAGCATTTTCAGAGGGCAAAAGTTCACTGACAGAAAATGGGAGGAAATGTCTCGCCGATGGGACATTTTGGGGATTTCTGTGATGAAACAACACAGCAACGAAGGCCTCATACCAGAAAATCAACAGAAAATGACACTCGCTGCTTTTATAAATCATCTGGCGTCAGTAATTGTTTGGTGAGCAGCTCCAGATTCGCCTGTGAAGACTTTCGCCAAGAGATCTCCGCCTCCCTTCGCCTCTGGAGAGACTTGATCATGTTGGCAAATTAAAACTGTGTGAGACGATGACTAACGTAATGAATTCAGGGAATAGGTTTTATAGAGGTTATTACTCCTCCGAGAATCTCCACCAAGACAAATTTCTGTACATTTATTGTACTTGGTGAACAAAGTGTCTCTGATTCTGATTGTAATTACTCAATCAGCTGCGCAACAGCAGCAATTACGCCTCATGTCGTGTTGCCTGAATGCGCGACGAGCTGCTGAATGTACAGAGTTGCAGTGAAAAGACTTCATTAAACATAAATGTCTGTTTTGCTATTACATAATTACATATAACTGTGACGGTCATTGAAGCTTTAACGTCGGCTCCTTCAAACACACCCTTTACGCCCTCAGCAGTAAGAGCAGGGATATTTCTGTGCTGCCTGTGTGAACCTCGCTTTAACCTGCGCTGCTGCTTATTGGCTGATTGCACCAATTTACCACCCTCACACACTGGAGGCTCGAACTGTTAAACTCCAGGTAAATGAGTACACTCCTATCAGAGGCCGACGTCTCACCACAATCAAGATATGCACACAGTCAACTCCCATCAGACCAAGAAGGAAAAAACACTCTCATTTTCTTGATTTTGTTAGAGAGAAAGGGAAAAAAAAAGCGGACGAAATGAGAAAAGTGGAGCAACCGCCAGGAGAAGACGTGATGAAATGTAAAATGGTAGCAATTATGTTTAATGTAGATCATCCTTTTTCCTTTTATTCCTTCATTTCCCTTTGTTGTTTTTTTTTTCTTTTCCTTACTGAGCCAAGCAGAATACAGGAGGGACCTGCGAAGAATTAAACAGCTGGAGGTGAAATGAAAAGTGCGATTTGAGCCGCTGGATTCGGCAGAGAGGCAGAACGCTTCAGCTGCAGATCGAGTAGCGTTTATTAATTGAAAACTTTCTCAGTTATCTTGTGGCGCTCACTTTACTGGCTGTTGAGAGAGATGGCCGGGGCATTGTTAGGCTTCATGATGTAACAATTTAATCCTTCTCAAACAGCAAACGGATCCTAATCTGGGAATGTGTGATACTTTTGCTGCGGCACATAAATGTAATCAAAAATACATAAAGTGCTGCTGTCTGCTGGTCTGGTTTCCATCACATATATTACCTGTCACCATCTCTGCCATCAGTGTCACCGTCTGTGTACTTTAATGCTCCTTCCTGTGAGGAGTGACTGGAAAATCACCATGTGCAAATCTTTCAAGTCAGATTTTGTGGGAATTTCTGTTATCTGCTTTTCAAGAGTGACGGCGTGTACCTCTACAGACTGCGGAAATTAAGCTGACAACACACTGTCAGCTCTGGACAGCCTCAGTGTTGTCTGGTGGTCAGACTTAAAAAAAGGGTTAGAGAAAAAAAGCTGATTTTCACAAAAAAAAACCTCAATTATAAATAATGAAACAGTAAAATAAGATTACACTCCTTTATCAGCTGTAGTTTCAATTAACACACAGCAAAGGGTGAAGGGTCAGAAGTAGACAACAGATGCCGTGGAGAATCCATTGTCTGTGCTTTATTATGCGTGGCAGAGTCAGAAAAGAGATAAGAGCCCCTCAGTATTATTTCCCTGTCTGAGATTGTCTTGAAGCCTCCAAAGACAGTAAAGCCTGAAACATCACATATTCTCTAAATCCTCCCTCCTGAGCTGAATTTGAGGCACCGTCTTGAGGCCACAGAATAAATCACACTCAAGTTCTCGTAGCTGAACTGAAACTCCAGCTTCCACTTCCTGCCTCTTTACTGCTCCTTTTTGTAAATATTTTCTCTGCGGGTATAAAGTGGGACGGTGGCCACGGTTGCTCTTACTCAAAGTGGTTTATGATGACTGCACCATCGAGCTGGCGTGTATCACTGACAATACACGCAGTGAATTTAAATAGACGGCACGGTCCTCACTGTGGTTAACTTTTATTTTTACTTACCAGCCTTCCTCTAAGTATGTTCCATATGGGTTTATTTCATTTTAAAGTGGACTTTATTTACATTCAAGCAGCATTTTAAACTACAAAGACTCCTCCCGTTGCTTTCAAGGACAAAGTCACATAAAGTATTGAAGTCTGGTATCGAGTATCTGCTGCTGTGTTTCGTTTTAAAGCTGCAGTCTGCGGTGGTTTACGGTCACATCATCATCGAGCATCTCAGATCAAGAACAAAAGAGAGACATCACGAGGAGCTGATGTTCGACAGACTGACGACTGGAGCTTTACAGGATCACACTTTAACAGCCGGCGGAGCTGCGATGTACACTTTGAATGACAGTAAAGCATGTGCAGAAATTCAAGCTGAAGTTCAGTGTTTTTTTTTTTATTCTTTCTGATGTTGTCATTTTTTTGTTCCATCTGAAATTATCTCTGTCCCTGAAATCATTTCACTAACTCAACCAGTCTCTTACAAAGATTAACAGACAGGAAACGTGAATTTGTGTAAGCCAGAAAACATCTGTAGTAAAAAGGTAATCACATGCTGCTCCTAAATAGTAATTTCAGTTACCTTTTTTTTGTTTGTTTGTTGCTGATTGTTTTCTTGTGAATTTGACAATAAATGAACAAAGGTAAAAGGCATTTTTTTCTCTTGTTGCTTAAGTGTGAAAGTGGTGACTGGTTTATTTCTAAAAATAATGATTTTATGCCAGATGCTGGGTTGTGAAAGGCATAAAAGAAACTGCAGTGTCATCGGTATCGATCAATACCTCCTGCAGATGGTTTAAGATCGTCTTGTTCTACAGAGCCTTTACATTTCTCAGATAGTGCGCCTTACATGTTGGAGAGATTAAACATTCTTGTGTTTTT
>JBAJHX010000040.1:18548748-18572931 GCA_037176925.1 Amniataba percoides
TCTTGTTCTACAGAGCCTTTACATTTCTCAGATAGTGCGCCTTACATGTTGGAGAGATTAAACATTCTTGTGTTTTTTTGCCACAGGCGGAAAAAGGAGGATACAAATGGAATAAAAAAAACCCTGAAAAGATAACAACACTGTTCTGATACTTAACTCCGTCTCCAGGAATATCAACTTTGACAGATAAGAGCCACATCAGGAAATCTGAGCCAGCGAGGAAACGCGGAGATGAACAGCAATCTGTCTCCTGCAGTGACAGTAATATTTTTGTAAGTGTGCTTTTCTCTCTCTCTCTTTTTCGGTCGCTCACTCCTCTCTGTTGTCACCAGGTCGCCGTGCATTGTAACCACTGCAGGAGTGATGAGCAGATACAAATGTGACATGTATATACTGTTTGTGCATGAAATTACACTAATGGCTGCAAATAAGTGGAAACACGTCTACAAACACACATTTCACGCAAACACAATTCACAATAAAACCCACTGAGCTGTCAAGCTGGTTCCCTAAAGTGAAAGCTGTGATTGAGTTTGAGCTCTTATAATGCACACACACACACACACACACACACACACAGAGAGAGAGAGAGAGAGAGAGAGAGAGAGAGAGAGAGAGAGAGAGAGAATAACACTGATTCACACTCAAACTGTAAGCGTTTCTAATCCTGCACCTAAAACAGCTCACCAGCGTCTCCGACTTCCACTCACACACTGACAGAAAAACACACACCGGGCACACAAACGGACTCCAGCGCACACCGAAGACAACTTAGAGCCGACCTGCAGACACCGGCTGCTTTTTGACGCTGCAAGTCGTTTGTGAAACATCTGAGTAAAGTCAGCTGACTTTTACAGAATCAAAAGTATCTGCCATTTACACTCCAAGTTCACAGTGACAGCTACCATTTGATTATCAAAATGACAGAAAACCTACAATAATACAGCAGTGAGGCCGGTTTGTATCGGCATAGCAACATTCACATCCTTGATTAGCTAAGATGGAGGAGAATTTGAGAAAAAGGCAAAAAAAAAATCCCACAAGTTTCGTTGTGAGTGTTCTTGTTGGCTTTGATCACAGAGCGACCTATCTGCCTAATTTGTCACCGAGCACTTAGAGCGCCATTGCTCCACAAATGGGCTGAAATTCAAAGACTACCGACCAAGAATCGCTCTAAGCTCCAGAGTCTCTTTTAGTTAGTGAGTTTACATTTGCATTACAGGTCCAATGGCCCTGTAAGCCTTGCGGCTTGTGGATTTAGTCAGTAGCTGAAAAAAGAAACTCCCATGGCATCATGCAAACTTTACATACGCACAGATTCGCAGCCTAAATATACATTTTCTCTCCCTGGACAAACAGTGATCTGCTCATTTAGCGGCTGAACATCACCCCCATTCGCTCGCAATTCCCCAGGAGGAAAAATACCACAACCAAATATCTGGCCGGTCATCTCCACTGACCTGACAGATGAAGGAGGTTTCTCGCTGCGATATGTGCGATTCTGATAAGGGAGCAGGAAACATGAGCAAATAAGTGCCAAAACCTGACACCTACACAAGGATTTGTATCACGGCTTATCAGGGGGTTTCAAGAAATGACTGTCAGGTAGCACTTTAGCAGTTTCAGCCCAAAATGAGACATCTATCATTTCACACAATTTCCACAGTAACGGCATTTCATTCTTTTTTTTTTTAAGAAATGGCAGGTGATTTAGGTCTTTGCCAGACAAAATGATACCACTCCAAAGGCTTTGGAAGTACTGACGGGCAATTTTCATGTATTTTTTAAAAACAATTTAAAATAGTCTGAACCTCGAAATGCTCAGTCTCGCTATTTATTGACAAAATCTTCAAAGCCTCGAGCCTTTTGTGGGGTTTTGTTGTCACTTTTGGAGCACGGCATCAAGCGAGGTGTGCATATTCTCTGATGCTGTTTGGGTCTGCAGACTGGGAGCT
The DNA here is from genome assembly GCA_037176925.1 of Amniataba percoides. NCBI lineage: Eukaryota > Metazoa > Chordata > Actinopteri > Centrarchiformes > Terapontidae > Amniataba > Amniataba percoides. The sequence goes on from JBAJHX010000040.1 coordinate 18,550,704, forward strand.
AATCCTTGAATTTACCCCTGATGAACAGAAATACACTCTTAACATTTTAGTCTTTCGTCTATTCTGTAAATAAGTGGAGAGATTCTGTTGGAGGCTTTTTCTTCTCATCCTGTGGTTTTCACTCTCAGAAAGAGGAGATGGGAGCCGGGCTGCTGTCCAACGCAGCAGGGCTTTGAAAGAGAAAAAGAAAAAAGAAAAAACATCTGTCTTTATAAGTGTTGTAATCTTCCAATCAGTCACAAAGCCTGCTTTTGATTGGAAGAAGACGGAAAACTAACTCTGCCCGTCGGGGACGATAACCTCACTTGTTTCAATGCACTCTCACTTGCTTAAAGAATTTGAAATTTCTCTGAAGTGAGTCACAGGCGGTCTTAACTGCGCAAATCATCCATCTTGTTTCTGCACAATGCTGATTGATGAGGAATCTGTACAAAAATAGTTTTGCTTTGAAAAAGAATCATTTACTGTTTGCAGAATTTTCCACTTATTTTAAGATAAACAAGATTTAATAGCCCCCCAAAAAAAACAACAAAAAACAAGGCAGCGTGTCTCATCGGATGCCAAAACGAATCTTCCTTTTGAAGTATCACGGTGACAAGATAATGTCTCTTTTGTGATGGCTGTTGTATCTGATTTTGAATGTGATAGACAAGAATGAACATCCTGAATAGAACGATGTTAAGAACCAGGATATGCAGCATTGGAAAAAACAGCGAGAGTAAACTAGGATTTAAAAGTACGTGACCGCAGTTTTCTTCAAGTCTCCCTCCAAAGCACACCAACCAACGCTGCCTATCGACCGCTGGAGGTCGAGTCCACCAGAGAGCGTTGATAGAGGAGCGCAGCACATCGGTGGCATCTCTGTCCGGCTAGCTTGTGTCTCATTCACACGTTTGAAAACACGTGATCACGATGAACATAAAGAGCGAACGTGGCTGCTGTTAGCACAGCGTCACTCTTCAGGCCCTTCTACTCCCTCAGTTCTCACCATTTTTGAAAAGCCACAGTGATGTTGAGTCTGGTTTGACCTTTTCCTTTGTCCAACCCCCTTTTCTACTTGAGTCTTTCTTCTCTCTCCAGCCTTGTGGAGGACTCATGGGCGTCTGAGTGCTCGGACAGTGTGAGCATGTACAGGTGTCGCCCGTCTGAAATGAACTGGCTGGACGGACTTATTACTGGCATATGGCAGCCATATGTTTCTTTGTCAGAGCGTTTGATTTATTGATTGCAGTCCTGAGCGAAAGAGAAATACAACAAACATATCAAATAATTCCTCTAAAATACTCAGTTTAATACTGAGGAAAAAGTAAAGGTTGTGACACTTGATATCAGATTTAAAAAGACTACTATACTGTTAAAGTCAAGCATCGATGAAGCTGCAGTGTTTCTCCTCGTCAGCAAACGGTAACATGGTAAGAATTGGCTGAATCATTTTAAAACCTCTGCTGTATGAAAACAAATCTATTTTACAAGGTTTTTACCATGTTTTCGTGTTGATCCTTGGGCAGAAAGAGCTGAGGCACTTCTGTAAATTGGGGTTGATGTGTGTGTGTTTTAGTATTCAAGGCCATCAGAAACCTAAATGTTCGTGTTGAGTATTTTTCAAACTTCAATCTTTCAATATTTTTCGAGGCCGCTGGTATAGTCAAGGAAAAGCTAATTTTCCTTTGCAATGTCCTTGCTTTGCAAGTGTAAGTCTGTAGTAGGATTGGTTGCTCATGTCTGAAAGAATCAACCACACACATACATACACACACGGAAACAGGTGGGGAAAAAAACTTGATGTTTGAGCCCTACGGTGAGGAGATTTGAGATCAGCTGGGACGAGAGAGAAGGTTCACAGCAGATCAATACAAAGTTGATCTGAGCGATCACCTTTATCTATGATGAATGTGTATCCGTGTGTGTGCACCACATCTCAACCCAACTCAGCAGCTGTGGAGGATTTAGAGGCGACGTGTGCTCTCCTCCACCATCATCAAAATGGTGCTCATCCCTCCAGGAGAGTTCAGAGACTTGGAGAATCGATGCGAAGGAGCATCAAAGCTGGTCTTGCAGTACGTGGTAGTCCAACGCCTCACCAAGATACCTCAATTTACATATGATATATACACATGCACGTGTGTATAAGTCCACTTCAGCAGTAAACCGCTTAAATGTCACATCTTTATCTGGTCACAGTAGGTCTCTATTACTCTGTAAAGACTGTATCAAATTATAGTACAGTACAGGAAAAATGCTGAATTATAGATTAGTTCACTCCAAGAACTACAGGGAACAGTTCAGTTTACGGTCTGTGCAAAGAGTCATGGTCAGAAATTCAAGGATTGTGCATCTGTTTGGTACTTTTCTTACACTTTAACCTTCAACAGAGCAGAGGTGTGGACTGCAGACTCGAGATGTCCCAGTTAGTTGTTAATCGGTAAGGCAATCAACAGAAATCATGGACAGGAGCAAAGTCATTTAATCAAACAGCAAAGAGAAATGCTTGGTTCCCAGATGTGCCGGCTTACTGATTCTCTCTGTTGTGAATCATTTTCATTGGAATATGTTTCAGATTTTGATTGATGGTTGGGTAGTGGAAGACATCTCACAGGACTTACAGGGTTCAGAGTCACTATTTTTTTTTACATTCCATAAACTAAATGATAAAATTATGAATCAATTGAATAAAAAAAATACTCAACAGATTAATCTTTAATCAAACCAATCAGTTCACTTGCAGCTTCTGTGCAACTGTGACAAACAAAGTCACAGACGCAAGGATACGTAATAGGAGTAGAGGGCAGAAAAACATTAGAATAAAACCTGTGGTGATGCTGGTTAACTGTGATCATGGGAAGTCTGACACTGTAAATATCCTCAAGTGATGTCACGCGAGTCACAGTTGAGGATGAAGACGGAGTCTGAACATGACGAAAAACAATGTGGGTGAGCGGAGTTAGAAGAAAGCGAGCTAACCAGCCCTCTGGCCACTCTTCATCTCTGCACGATGCTGGTCACTCCAGGCTACATTAGCCTCTGCTAGCATAACACACCCAAATGCCCACCAACATCAACGGTCAAGTTACATTGTGGGTAATGTCGGCGCAAGGTTTTGACACGGAAGAAGAATGCATGGAGTAAAACAGATGTCATGTCTTGCTCTGTTGCATCCATTTTAATACGTTTGTTAAAACTGTCATGAGTCTGACACTAGATGCTAAATCAGTGGAATATGTTTTTTAATACTAAACCAAGATAATCAAACAACATCAAAGAAGTGATGGGCCATCATGCAAAAGTGAAACTATACATACAGATCACACAATGCAAATAGAATATGCATTAGGCCAGATTAAAAAAAGCCTAAACACTCACAAAAATGCTGAGTAGAGCAAAACTCCTGTTAGTAGAAAGATCATAAAGTTGTGTACAGAGAGATGCAGAAAATATACTGATGGATCATCAGATCTCAGTCTGCCCAGACAAACTCATGTTACATCTGCAGCATCACCGCCTGGGATGTGGTGTGTTCAGTTTGATCACACCAGAAGAGTGACAGTCGCCTCACTCCTCCTTGTGCTGCTGCCAACGTGCACGGCTGCCTCCTGTAGCTTTCAAAATCAAAATCACTGATTGGGCGACTGAGCTCCTCAAGGTCTCGTCCTTTAGCACTAATTTCACATTTAATATTAATCAGAGATCTGGAGTAACGCTCGGGTTCATGAGAGGTTAGAAGGTATGTTTCTTCTAAAAACCAGTAAAGTGATGCCAACAGAGGTTGATGCAGTTTCGTCTGCTGGCACCACATAAAATCAGAACCACTTCTTTGCACAAGTTGGAGCGTCAAAGAAACTTTTGACTCAGATGTGGATAAAGAGAGCTGAGGGGTCGTCAAGCCAAGGAGAAATAAAAGCCTGAATGTCTCTCGCTAAAAAGGAAGATTAAAAAATAGCTTAATTGGTGAAATGAACAAAACAGCCCGACACAGGTCCCTTTGTCTGATCATCAATGTTGAGGTCACCATCAAAAATGAAGCCTAGCATCTCTCGCTGGCAGCGCTACATCAGCCGACACAGAACCACATTCATTCTGAATCAGCTTAATGGCTCCGTTATCTGCAATTCTGGATGTCTGGGGTCGGAAATAGCAGCTTTAAAGGGCTCTTTTAATCTAGTTCATTAAAGAAATGCTCCAGGTTTATTAAGTCAGTTGAAATTCCAGTTTAGTTTGAAATAAATGAATAGAGGATGACTCTACACCCACTCACACTGTGAAGAGCTGAGCGAAGAGAAGGCCTGAAAAAGGTGATGACAGGAACGAAAAAAGAAAAAAAAAGTTCCATTGACAATTAATTTTAAAGCTATTAGAGCTGAAATGAAGTTTGAAGAGACCCGCTGAGTATCTTTTTCTTTATGAATTTCTGGTCTGGTTTTGTTTCCATGTAAGTAAATACATATCGGACGGACAGCGAGTGAGTAAAAATGATCAGGATGCACCCGGAAAGATTTTTGAGCAGCTCAGTGGATTTGAAGCACCACATATTTCTGTTTAGGAAGAACATAAACACTCACCAATTAGTGTGAGGCTAATCTTTAGTATTTAATGCCCCATTAACTAATAAACTACCAGATAATATCAGACAGGCAGCCCAGGACAGAAACCTGAGGCACCACATGCTGCCACAGGGAGTTACAGAAGGAAACTCGAAGGAGATAAATAGAAAAGTACAAATACAAACTTGACCGTTTGTATTGAAAAATGAAATAAAGACAGTTTTACTACAGGCCCACTATATATTATAAGAAAAAATACATACTGAATATGGCTGGTGGTGCTGATGAATCTCAGATAGGGGAGACTAGCTGCTACACGGGGATACAGCTGAAACTACAGCTAATTCAGAGAAAGGACGAGGAAAATGATTCATCTTCAGCTTCATCCTGAACCTCCACACTGCTGGAAGAAAAGTAAAAAAAAAAAAAATAGCAGAAACCCATTTGAACGGCCATTCATACGAACATGCGTAGCTAAAACCTGAAATAACCTGGACCAAAACAAAAAAACTGTGACGAATTACATCCCTAAGTATAGCACACAACACTGCAGGAGCAGCACAGTGGGAGAAGAGGGAAGGTATCCTGAGAAGCAGGAAAGCAGGACAGCGCTGCGTTAAGTAAATTTGTTACAGAGCACAATGAGAGCTCTTCTAACCAGCGTCGGGAGGAGGAAACTTCATCCACATCTGCTGGAGTCTCAGCTGGCCGGCAGAGCTCGGCTTTAACTGGATTAACAACAAAAGCCGAGCTCAATAACTAATAGGCCTCTTCTTCCTCCTCTCTGTTGTTTCTCTCTCTTTCCTCTCATTCACCTCCATTCCCTCTTCTCTCTCTCTCTCCTTTTCTATCTCGCTGTCTTCCATCTCCGTCGGAGCGAAGCAGAGAGATAATGCGGAACACTTTCATGCCTTCTGCTGAATTAAACATGGAGAGCACAGCTTGTACTGGGTGCTAAAGCTGAAGCAAAGAGAGGGAACATGGAAAAAAAGGAGGATATATACAATTCCTCCCCTGCACAGGAGTCCCCAGAGTGCTGCTGAACATTTCTTTACAATTAAAAGATCTGTCCATGATAGACTGCGCTGAGGAAAGCTAAACAGGACAGCCTTTTTTTTTTTTCCACTAATTGGCCCGGCTGAAAAGGACTGTTAGTCGTCGCCGGGTGGAAGTAGCCAATCGCCAGGCGGAGAGGTGGCACGGCTCTCAGAAATACTCCTCCGAGGCTCCTTTGCCACCTCCCGCTTTCTCTGTCGGAGCTGTAAATCCCATCTTGCCAATCTCTTATTCCTTTCGCGCGCTCTCTGTCATCTTTGCGCCGCAGCCAACCAATTGGGCTCCACGAGTAGCAAATCTGCCCATCTCTAACTCCAGGCCCGATGGTGAATAATTGACAGTGTTTCAAACGTTTTTGGTCTCAGGTGGTTTAAAAAAAAAAAAAAAACCTGGTGATGTCTTATCATCCTCTCGGCAGGGGCTGCGGTTTCAGTTTCTGTCTCTCTTCTTTTTTAACTCACAGTTTCTCTGATCTGAGAAGAAAAAGTCTCCCGTTCGCTCCCCTCTCTCCCGGCCTATTTGGTATTCCCCAGATGGATTTCCAAGCTACCACCCTCATTCTCCGTCCTCCCCTCCCTCCGTTCCACTCTCTTTCCCTTTGACGGAGCCAAGTGACCTGTTACAGCGTCCTCCGCTTAGCATGGACGCCGCGCTCGCAGCACCAAGGACGGGATTTTACAGGGGCTACATTCAGGACGGCAACCTCCCAGAGCGCACGCCATGTGAGGCGAGCGGCGGGCTAAAGATCAGAGAGGGCCGCTTGTAACTAGCATGACCCCATTTTAACTGACCGGACAGGCTGCCGGGACTGTGTGTTTGACTCATTACAAAAAAAGGTCATTTCAGGGAAGTCATGTCTGATTTATGAGTCTTATTTATTCTCGTCAAAGACAGAAATTCTTGTCAAGCTGCACTTGAAATAGTTGATCAGATTTGTTTCGTGGTTGGATTCTAACCTTCTTGTGAAGTCCCTCAACATACAGAAACACAATGAAGCTTTTGAGGGTTTTCAGATCCTTCTCAATTCTCCTGAATTTAGATGAAAAGAGATAAAAAGATCAAGGACTTTTATCTTTTCATTTCTAAGAGGTTCCCTGCTTATATCAAGTCTTTGCTAATTTTAAGGTCAGATACGTTTAACAATGGCCAGATTTTTATCTTGCTTAATCATTTTAATGACTTAAACACTTCTTAAGTGGTGTGCATACAGAGATCTGATTACAGTGCAGGCACAATTGAGATAATGTGAACGCTTATTAATAACAGATGTAAATGCTTAGCCCCGTGGATCAGATGACATCATTATTCAGATAAGGGATCTAGATACACATGACATGATAGCACCGGGTGTAGACGGGGCCCTACGTTAAGTTGCACGGTGGGCAAAAATGTTCGGTAATGGGTATTTTCCAGGTGTGATTGGGCGTTTGAACTTGAGAGAGGCTGTCGCAACAAAAGCGGTGCGCTTCTCTTTGGGTAAGCAAAACTTGAAACGTGTCCTGTAGCAGATCTGTTGAGGAGGCTAAATATCCCAGAGCAGGTGCGGGCTGCTGTGCTGTGCTGTGAAATGTGCTGAGGAAAGAAAGAGGTGTGGGAGTCTGGTATTTATAGACTGATAACAAGGCGAGGCTTAATTAATTACAGGGTTTTTTTCCCCCACAGAGAATTGTTTCAGAAAGTTTTTTTATTGAAAATGGGTTGTGCAAAAACAAAAGTTATGACTGATGATGAGTTTTTTCACTAAGGGTACATGCACGCTACAAGACTCTGGGACTAATTAGGCGCCAAAGTTGCGATCACAGTCGACTGTTTCGAATTATGACTCTTGAAAAAAAAACAGAAAAACCCTGGAGCGAAGATGTACTGAGGCACAAAGTGGCCAAATAGAGGGTAAAAGAGCTGAAGAATCTCCAGAAAGTTTTATTTTTTTGGGTGAGAATCGCTGATATTTTAAACTCCTCACATCTGGGAGCATGCATGCACCCTGCAGAGCTGAAAACACATTTCAATATTTTAATCCAAACTTTACTGCAGTGATACAATAAAATGATTTTTCCGTACTACATGTGACACGCGTGGCAACAGAAGTTACAGTATGGCCGTTTCAGAGTCACTTTAAGATGAACTGGCGACCCGTCCAAGAACACTGTGAAAGATTATGAGCTGTTTCCACTGAAATGCATCGTAACATGGCAGATATAGCGGTCTCATTTACAGAATAACAGACTGCACAGTGCATAATGTTCAACAACAATCAACAACAAGGGACCTGCTCTCTGGGAGACGGAGCTGGACCTCCTCAGCACAAATAAATCGACTCAGGCTTTGAATTTCAAATATGAAAAGTCTCAGCTTTGAATTTACGGACAAGATCTTAGATCTCAGTTCAGATCTTAAACCCACAGAACAAGATTTGTAATAAAATTTGGGTTAACATCTTATTATCACAATATATTCTCACAATGTAATGATGCATGTGTAAATGAAATTGGACAAGACTTGGACTCATGAGATTACTTTCAGTAAACGACCCTACTTACTCGCTCAAAATATACCGACCTTTCCAGTGTTGAAAATCATCACACTCCTTCAAGATTCCCTTTTCAGATCCTCTCTCATAAATATTACCTGTGTGGTGTTAACAGCACCCTGAAAATACAAATATAGTGGAGCTGACTAAAACGATAAGTAAAACATAAGCAGATATTGTTCTATTTTTGATTTGTCTCACAGAACGCTCCACCGCAAAATGACTCCAGCCACCAAAGTCACTTGATCAAACACATTTCACTACAGTAAGTAAGCGTGCGGCTGTGATGTGACATAATGAGCTTGAAAGAGCAGAGGATGTATCGAGTGCAGGCCGCTGAAGCATGTAGCACAAGTCTAGTTTGTTCTTCTTTCATTTCATTTTCTCCGTCCTTTGCTCTTTTTAATTTATTTTCCAGGCACTCTATACATCTTAGAGGAGGTTTGCCTACGACGCAGAGATCTCCCCTCCCTAGAGTCACCTCCCATCCATCCCAGTGTAACAAAGTTCATTAAAAAAATTGCCCATATGCTGCTTTTAAAAAGATGAGAAGGAAAAACCTGGAACTAAATAAGGCAAATGTGTTTCAGAGACACGAGAGCTGTTTCAGTTTTCAACCCTTGTTTTGCAAATGTGTCGCAGAGCACATCCATTTCATTAAGTACTGTAATTGAATTAAGTCTAAATTATCTCAATTAAAAATGAAAACTTTTTCCAATGCAGTTTTGCATGTTTGGGGAGTCAGAAAACAAATATCACACCGTTTAGTGCCAGATCTCGTCACTATTTTGGTGTTGTGATCTCTAGTTTTGGAACATACAAGAAACAAAAAGGGTTGGAGTCTGGGATTTCATTTAGCCTGCTTTCACATCCTCTCTTGAAATGTGTCTTAGACCGTGTCTCTCCGTCCAATCAGAATACAGAACATGGAATAATCCGGTACATAGCCTAAGAACATTCTGCAGGACATGGAAAATGAATACATGAAATACAGCAGCCTCCAACAAAGCCGGTGAATATTTTGCCTCGTTGAATGCGACCCAGATAGGAATATAAATACGAGTTATCCCCTTCTCCCTGCACACAGTCATTGCGGCACTCCTGTAAGCCGCCCATTATGTAAATAAAGAAAAAGTGGAATGAGAGAGAGAAAGATGTAATATGTGTGGGACAGAGCGTCGGGGAAAACACACAAATGGTGCAGGATGGATGTAGAAGGGAGAGAAAAGGGAAAAGCACAGACTAAGGAAAGGGAAACAAAAAAAGCGGAAGTGAAAGGAGACTTAAAGAGGAAAAGGAGGCAAAAATAGAGTCAGAAACAAAGAAAAGCACATCTTTTGTTTTTTTTTTTTGTTTTGTTTTTTTTACCCATTAAATGAATCATTACCGACCCAATGTGGTACTGTGTGAAACCCTCAAGGCTCCCGGTGCGCCTTTTCCTTAGTGAGATCAACACCATTACACAACGGTAACAACAACAACAGCAACAGCAAGAGCTACAACAACAACAATCACAACAACAACTGTGCTATAGTGAGACGACGCCCAATATATAGATGATGCACATCATTAACGCCACAGCCAGCCGCACATTAGCACACACTGTTAAGTCTGTTATGTTACTCAGTTTAGTGGCCCTCGCTTCAGCGGCACCCGTCAGAAAAAGCAGGTGGTGTCGCAGGGGTGAGGCGGCAACCCCGAGTCACTGCAAGCTCCCCGTCCAGAAAAAATAAGTCACTGCTGGGGTGAACAGAAACTCCATCAGCGTTGTCGGGACGACGAGCTTGGCATGGTTTAGGTCGATTCTGGTGATGTCTCAGGCGTGTGGGGGAGCGGTGACATCCACAGAAGTTTTATTTACGCAGAGTTCAACATGTTGACGAGGGTTTCTTTTTGAATCACTTTGAAACAGGAAGGCGATTTCTGAATGGTGTTGATTTTTGGAGCGGTGGTCATTGTGTCCCGGCTTTGCAGATCATGTTTGCTGATAAAAGTATAAAATACAAAAACAACGTAGTCACTCAACACAACCACACACTTGCAAAGCTGAAGAAACTAGAACGTACAGAAGCAAGAAGCAGCGTCGCGTCAGAGTTGCTGTGGGTTTTGTTTGCTCTTTGCAGTATTTTTTTCCCCATTTTGTTATGTTTGGCTGACACTGAATGAAATCTGTCTCCGTGATACAGTTACACAGTCACATACTCAGCCACAATGCACTGCTGCCATCAGGGTTTCCTTCATCAGCTTCACAACAACTTCATTTTGACTTCCTTTTAATACTTTTTTTTAGAATCCTCTTTTTTATAAAACTATACTGTCGGTGTTCAAGCAGAGAGGATATAACTGATGGTATCTCTTTAATCAGGTTGAATGCTAAGCAAGTAGGAGTTTAGCTGATGGAAGCGATGTTGATTCATTTGGTGGCAAAAGGGGGCTGGCGTGAACTCCCCTCTTCCTCCACCACATCTCCTTTCCCTACTTTCAGCCCTCACCTTTTCTTTCCTCTACTCCGTCTTTCACACATAAATGGCAGTTCGGGAAATAACAGAGCCGTCTCTCTGAGACTCCATGTCGTCGTCAAGGTACACGTCCATTTCCTCTTCGCCGCCGTGGCCTCTGCGGACGTGGTAGGCAGGAGGTAGCATGTTCCCGCCTCCCCCGACGCCTCCAAACCTATCGTATCGCTCCTCCTCTTCCTCCATGCTGTCATCCAGGTCGAACTTCCTCCTCTCGCCTTCGTCCATCTCGCCACTGAGGAGGATGTCGTGGGCGGAGGGCGGGTTGCCGATGGACGCGTGGTGGAGGTGGTGATGGTGGTAGTCGTTGGCCTTTTCTGTCAGAGTCCCCGTGGCGTCGCAGCCCTCCCGATACGTGTAGATGGGCCCGTTGTTGTTTCCGCCGGTCCCGTTCTTGCTGCTGTTGTTGCCCGGCCCGCTGAAGAGCAGGCGGGCTTTGTTGCCATAGTCCCCATTGCTGCCACCGCTGCCGGTCGCGATGGAGTCGCCGCTGCTGGGGTAGCCACGCCTCTGCTGCCGCCGGCTCCGCGTCAGGAGAACGGCAATGAGCGCGACAACCAATAGCAGGGCCAGGAGGGAGCCGATCACGGCGCCCGCCACAACGCCGGCACTGGACGGATCCTCCAAGGCTTCTGCAGAGGGGATGAAGGGGTTGGAAGGAGGGATGGAAAAATGGGTGGAGGAAAAGAAAAAAAAGGGTAGGATTTGATGGCTGTTTTTAAGGAAGTCTCGCTCAGCTTTGGAGGAGGTGTTCACAGTCCTTCTTTTATTGTAAGTGTGCTGTGGTGATAGTAGTGGTGTCGTCTTCTACGTGTGTTACAATCCTCTTATAAGTGTGTAGTAATGTTCTTCTCAGTGTAATCCCTTGGTAAGGGTGCAGTCAGTCATTGCTGGGATCAGGCTGAATGGCACTCATTCACTCGCTCCCAGCGGCTCCTTGCGCTGCATTTTGCAGACATTTTGCTCTATAGGCATGTCTGTCCAGCTGCTGGCACTTCAGTTTTTGTCGCCCCGCCCCCCTTTGCCAGCTGGGGAAAAGCCTTTACTACTGTAATGGTCCTTTGTTCTATACTTCATGTTGGTGTGAGCCAAGTTTGCCTCTCCACTCTTGTTTCAGTCGAAGATTGAAACAAAAATGGGAAATGGGTTTAAAGCATCAGCAAAAAGCAGTTTGTTTGGTGCTTGGTAGAGTCTTTGCCAAAGGTTAGAGGTAACGGGCCGGCAGAGCCACACAGACAGACACAGACAGACACACACGCAGAGGACAGACAGTCAGAGGGGTTATTTAAAGAGGTTCAGTGGAAATGAGCACACCGTTGTGCCTGGAAAGTGCAAAAGTGTTCGACATCTCCCGAGCCCCCCCACCCCATTTTTGCCGCTTCCGCTTCTTTCCCAGCCTCCCAATTATACCCACCCCATCTCTTAGCCTCCCTCTCATCCTCCCATTCTCTCCTTCCACTGCTTCCTCCCCATGCCTCTCTTATCGGTCAGCTAGTCAAACCACAAGGCAGAGTGTTCGCCTGCTGTCAACCCAGGACCAAGTCCAGATCTCGCTGATCGGCAGCGCACAAAGGTAAAAGGTTCACACTGCGGCGCAAGACTCATGCCAGGACATTTTTAAGAGGATTCTCTGCAGGAATATGAGAGAGAAAAGAGGTCTGGCTCAGACAGTGTTGGATTTGTACGAGTGGATTCACGCTGGGCTTTAAAGAGGAGAAAAGAAAGTGTCAAATCAGGCAAGGAGAAGCGTTGAGCCCATAGTGCAGAACTGCACAAGGCCAACTAATATTTTTTCCCTGTGAATTGCATGCTGATTTTTCTTTGGGGTGCAGCAAGGGCAGCGGAACGCAGAACAGCAGGGAAATTTGAACCCCTTCCTGTTTTATGCAAATAACAGCGAGGTTCTGCCAGCACTCCTGGCAAACACAGCAGCGAATGCCAATCAAACAATCTGAGCTTGGCTGAAATGAGCACTGTGAGGTTACGTGCCAGGGCAGCACAGCGAACGAATGACTTTTTTTTTTCCTCCCTTCCTTTCAATGAAATCACGTTGGACATCAAACAATGACCTGTATGGTGCTGGCGATGTATGAGTTATGCTAACAAAACCAGTGGGGGGATGTCAGTAAAAGTGAGCCTGGATTGAGAGCCTGTGATTCATGCGAGTTGTTCATTCTGAGGTTGTGGGAGAAAAAAAAAAAAAAACGAGGAGATTAAAGGGGAGAGGAACTGAGCGAGAGGAGAGAAAACTAGGGAGAGGTTTTTTTTTTTTTTTTTGGTGGAGAGAGGGGAGCAGACAAGAGAGGGGAGAGTTAAGAGGAGAGGTCTCAGTTTGATTTCAAACACTCTCTTGCTCTGCTCTCACATGGGGATGCAGGAGGGTTATGCCAGGGTGAGACAGACGGGTTGGGCGAGCGAGGCGGGGCTCTTGGGACAGGATATGATGTCTAAATTAAGGGACAGTGTCTGGTGATATCCAATTGAAGTGACAGAAGGCATTAAGGATGATGAATCCAACTTTGCCTGCCCTAGTTTCCTCTCGGCAAACTTACAGGCATGGAAACACAAGGTGTGGGCCAAAATGTTATTTATATTTATTCTGCCATTCATACTTTAAGCATTAGTGGCATTTATCAAGAGCGAGACAGCTGAGTAATGGCCTTTTGTGGAAGATCTTTGGTGGCTGACGTTCGTCTGTTAATCAAGTGCTTAAAAATCTATTATTCTATAAAGGCTATAAAGAAGAAACCTCCTTCAAAGCTCCATTAAAGCTGGCATGTTCATTTTTCAATAAATCCTGGGTCACATGCAGGAGGAGTGTGACTTTCTTTCCAGTCTGAAGGGATGGAAACTGATTTTTAAACAGGAGTGATCTTGTGGCCGGGAACTTTGTTGCCTCTGAGGCGACTGGAAGGTGGCCGCCGCCTCTTTGTGTTATTGATGAATGCTGCTGAAATTGGCCGCTGCCGATAAAACGTGGCCACCATTTCCCGGCGGCTGATTTGGCAGAGGTGAATGGTTGTAGCTGGTCTGAATGGCCACAATGTGAGTGAAAAGCCGACCGGCCATCGTTGGATCGTCTGTTTCGGAAAGTTACAGAAGTGGTCAGACGCACTGAATTCAATGTCACAAAGGTGAAGCAATAAATGAGCTTATTGATTATAGAGATTTATTTTCTTTTACATTGGAAAGAGACAGATTTGCTGTTTCCTCGTGCTTCCAATCTGTTTGCAGAACTAAGTTTCTCACCTCCTGCCTATAGCTGCATACTAAGTAGACATTAGATTGACTGATATTGATCTTCTCAACTTTCCTTCTCTTACTTTTGGTAATGAAGCAGGTGAGTGTATTTTCCAGAATATACAAATGTAAGACTATAGGCTCATCGTGATACCGTATCATGTTAAATGCCTTTTCAAAGTGCTAAAAATAGATCTATGTACAGTAGAAAAACATCCTTTATCTGATACAGCAGACGCTCTCTGCCATCACTTTTGACAATCTAACACGCTAATGGATCCTGGATTAGCTATGACAAAAATGTGCCAGATGCATGATCAACGTCAGCGTCAAATCCTTGTCAACCGCCCAATGAGACGCTTTAGTAAACACTGTGCTGCGAACATATTTCCACCCCACCCTCCCGAAAAAAAAAGTTTAAAAAAGAAAAAAAAAAAAAGCAGGGAGACTATCGTTAGCAAGAAAATAGGCCATGCTTGTCATCCTTATTTCTCATCAACAGCAGCAGCCTGCCTGCATTAAGAAGCACGGTGATAAATGTCATAGTGAGAGGCAGGGGGGCTTATATCAGTCTCTGTATTAGTGTCGTGTACACGGAGGAGATTAGGGGAGAGAGAGAGAGAGAGGCCCACGAAAACTATCCATTTCTGCTCAGTTACATTCACTGCGGTAGGGATAATCTAAATGAGAAGATTTGGGATGTGAGGAGGCAAGGTGGAAAGAGTTAGAGGGGTGGAGTGAGATAGACAAACAGAGAGAGGGAGAGCGAGGGGGAGGGGGTAACACTAGTCTGAGGGGTATGAAAATAGTGGAATCTAAATAATCTTTTGCTGATCTCCCTCATCACCTCGCTCCCTCCTCTGCTGCTTCATATAACACAACAGTCACACAATAAGCCAGAGGCAGTGACTGTAAAAGCTCCACGGTGGGAATTCTCATTAAAAGCAGCTTTTGGTCAAGGACAAGAAGTATAAAAATCATGAATATGCTCCCGACATCAAAAACACCTTATAGTCAAAGAAAAAACAAAAAAAAAGACGACCACAGAGACCACCCACGCAGACAGAAGAGGTGACTTTCTCTATTAAATGTTCTTTTTATTGTACTGGATACGACAAGCACCTGATAGTGTGGCTATATAAAGTTTTTTATGTTACTGAACAGCGATAACACACTGAGCTCCAGGATCTCCCGCTGTGGACACAAAAACCTGGCTGAATAATACAATTTTTTTTTAAAATTCGGTTAATTTAAATGTTGATTTCAGTTGCTTTCTGACCTGTAGAGCAGTGTGCTTCCAGGAAGTTCGAGCAAAACCTCCTACACAATGTTGAGTAGGTTCCTCTAAATGTGAGTAATCACAATGCGAAGCCAAAGGTCAGCAGGACCATTAGCTGGAGCCTCTCCTGGAAGAATGCTTGCAGGTTCGGTACAAATGCTGCACAGTGATTAAGCCTTCTGTATAAGTAGGGCAACCTTCAACGGGAAATGTTGATTAGAGCAACCTTTTTTAAAACCAGACCTGCTTTCAAGGGACAAATAACGTGAGTGGTTGAGTTCAATAATATTGGGTAGAAAAAGCAGCCAAAAAACTACAGTTACCATTTTTAAAGGACTCCAATATAAAGAATATTCTGGTATGGATACTATGTCTGCTGCTAACTGGAAATAAAATCAGTTAGTACCTTGTTAGCTAACTAGCCACTCTAACTATCTGCTCCTCAGGTAACTATACTTACTACCCGGCTGACCTTCCAGGAATACAAATGCCATAATCATGAAGTGTGAAGAATACACAGAAAATAGCTTCCACTCAGAAACTCAGTAAATACTTTTTTCCATCTGGCAAATGAGGTGCAGAGGTGCCCAATCATCAGCGTAAAAAAAGACCTTTTCTGTATTCAAGTGCAGGCTTCTTCTTTCTTAATACAAGCTTTCTCTGTCTTTCCAAATTCAAACCAGTGCCACAGGCACAGATCGAGAATCTCCTTAGCTTTTACCCAAATTAATGAAAAGATTGTTGCCGTTTATTGTTTCGTTAGCTGTTTATCTGTACTTTAAAAGCCTTTGAGCTTTGGTTTGTCATTGCCTCCAGAAGAATGCATGAGTTCACTGTATGCAAATATTAACTAAAAACTCTATTTTGCTCATTAGGTAGAAATAACCTACATGGGCTTCACATTGCGTTCGTCTTTTGGAGTATAAAGCCATAAATAAACTACAGTCATCATAAATTTACCCCCTCTATACATGAGCAGTGTGTCTGGCTCATCATCCGAGCAGATGTAAGTGGAGGTGGGGGAGGTGAGGCCGAGGCTAAATGTTATCACGGTGGGTTAATGGGACCCAGAGGCAACTCAGACTGGAAATCACAGATGTACAGTAGGAAATGGATTTGAGGGTAACCTCTTCTCTGACACAGCAAGCCAAAGATAAATATTTCACTGGCTGACTTTGGCAAGGCACATTTATAAGGAGTGCATCTTAAGTTCAAGATGCTTGTGCAATGAGCAGACAGGTGCATGATAAAACAGACGGAAGGACATCAGGAAGATTATAGGTCACAATTCCAAGGATGCTGATGGAGCACAGGAAAAGAATTTTCACAGCACCTAACTTAATGATAGCATTTATTTATGAATGACTGAGCCTATTTCCTGGAACATGTTGTGTTCTTCTAAATCAGAATATTGCAAAGTTATTCTAAGCCATTAGAGGTAAACATTAGAGTTACAAGTGACTCAGTATGTGCTTTGTGGAATAAAAGACCTTCACATAGATGGGCCAATTTAAAACAGATGAACAGGGCCACATGCGCATTTCCACAATTGCACAATATGGAGAAAAATGGTGTATGCGTAGTTAGCGTTGGTTTCTATAATGTCATTAGTTAAGTACCAAATGCTTATCTGAAGTTTTTCCTGTAACTTTTGATGTTAAAGTGTTCTGAGGTAGCGCAACAGAAGAGCTATGAGTGAAAAAAGACACAGATGTAGTTGCAAGAACAAAACTTTTTGTGCATATCTTGAATGAAAGACAACCTGATCTAATTAAAAGCGTTCTAATTCTCTCTGAACTCCCCTGCTCTTTCATTTCTTTCAGTCTGTGGGATGTGTCTTGATTTTTCTGACGCACTCTTGCATTTTGTCAGACGTTCACAGTGTGTGTGACCATCCTCTCCTCTTTTCAGCTTGTTTTCACACGTTCACTTCACACTTTCCTGCTTCAAGTTCTACATTCAGGAAGATTATAACGCCCCTCTTTTTGCTGACACTGTTGTAAAAAATTTTAATTCAAATTTCAGCATTGGAGTGTAATCACATTCATGATTTCACATATGCATACTAACCTAAAAGCTGTTACAGTGAATCGAGCTGGATGGGAGGTGGCCGTCTGGTCTCAGCTCAAGTTCTGCACCACAAAGAGAGGCCAAGGTGGGACCACTGCGGTAAGTGGAACTAAAAGTCCTCAGTGATATGCGAGCGAGGGACAAGCCCATTAATGAAAGCTTTACAGGGCTTTGTCTGTACTCACTGTGTTCTGATGCATAACTTTGCTGCCCATTTTTCCAGAGCAATGGCCAATATGGAAAGTCCCACACTCTGCTGACTGATGGGGTGGCGTTATCACTCATTTACTCACTAACTTAACAACAGATTTTCCCATTTCTGGCACTTTGCAGTCCAGTCAGAAACACACAAGTTACGTCCCTGCTGCCTTCCTAATGTGACCAGGCCTTTGAAACTTGTTTTTGAATGTTGGACAGAACAAAGGCTTGCTGCGTCTCCCTCCATCCACTCCTTATGCCAAATTAATAACTCATGCATAAGAAGTGGACTATAAAGTAAATTACTGAGCATTAAATGGGAGCATGTTACATAAAACAAGGCCCTTATCATTTTAACTTGCATTTAGGGGACATAACGTTGTTTACAAGTGCAAAATTGAGATGTAGTGAAAAGCATTAAGACTCGTGCATGTGTGTGTCCCAAGAGCAGCCACCACAGTTTTAATCAATACTGTCTTCTGTGACTTCACATTAACTTGACAGCATTATTTTTGTGAGAAAGACATGAAATATACCCAGGTCCTGCCAGTGTCTCTATATTGGCACAGAGTTTAGAATTATCCTTTACAGTTTAAATGGGAAATGCATCACATTATGGAAGTAATGATGCTGCATTTAATGGGGCTTTAAGTTTGTTTTTATGTCACTATTTACGCACTAATTGTTGCATTATAATGAAAAACACTCAGTATAAAGGTTCTCTATATATCTTCTTTATATACCAGCAACCACAGAAACCTCTGAAGACACACACACACACACTCATGCACCTAAACATCATCAGTCATGCTCGCGTTACATACACACTCTGAAGTGATCACATGCAGATACACATCCACACACACATAATGTGTAAATGATTAATGCTCTTAATTTCTCTCCATTCACTCACACAAACACACACAGATAAGCCGTATTACACACGCACACACACACACAAACCTCAGAACCATCTATTAGCCACTAGACACTAAAAGCCTTCAGTGTGTATCTGTGTCACATCTCTAACCCAGCCACAGCAGTTACACATCACACACACACAAACTCTCTACTTAATTACCCTTGATGACACACACAAACTTGCACATACACACTCACACACACACACAGCCAGAGCCACACTGTCTATTCATTTAGCCCTGATTATCCCCGATCTTCACACACACACTTCATTTGCCCCACAACTGAAATCTTACACAGCTGCCCCCCCCACCTCCCCCACACCGCCGCATCCATCCAACCACCGGTGTTTCCATGACGATTTCAATCATTTCCTCATGCAACCCCTCGATGCCGCAGTGAGGGAGGAAATTTCCTGCCTAAATCATCTTCAATTCTGTCTCTTCATCACGGATTCTAGCCTGTGCTTTTCATCTCCGGCTCTCTCCCCTCGCTTTTCATCAGCGAGGAAATAATCAGAGGGTGGTAAAAAAAGAAAAAGAAAGAGGGAGAGAAAGAAGAAAAAAAACTAAACTGTAAACCACACAAAGAGACAGGGGAAGTGAGAGAGGGGGAAGAAGTCAGAATGACTTTTTTAAGCATCTTGTTTTTGGCATTTTTCTTGGCCCATTGAGCCTTGCTGTGCTCTCTCCTCCGAGACTTTCCCCATTTTAAATGGATGCTTTCTGACACAGAGCGAGCAGATGGGATGAAAACTAAAGAGCACAGACGGGAAGGAGACAGAGAGAGAGAGAGAGAGAGAGAGGGGGGAAAAGGGTGGATACAGTGGGTGTGGATAAAGGAATGGATGGATGGATGGATGAAAGGAAGTTGAGATAAATGGGTTGATACATCTTTTCCAAACTCATTACCCCTTTTCACCTTGAAAGATCATCTGTGTTGCTTTTTTCTCTGCAGAAAACACACACATTGAAACTCATAAAACATGCCTGACTTCAGTGTGACTCACACAGGCACACACACACACACACACACACACACACACACACACACACACTCAGGCTAATTAAGCTTTCTCTCCATTCGGTGGCCCCCTGCAGGGGTTATCAAGTTCAGGAGGTTTCCCAAGTGCCTCCCCACCTTCCTCTTCGAAACTCTACACTCATTTTGCATCCAGCTGCTGCACACACAGTCACTCAGAAAAACACACAAAGACACACACACACACTCTACAGACAATTTACCCCACTCCTGGCTCCATTCACCTTAATAACCACCTCGGCCTAAAGAGTAAATGCACAAAGAAATGACAACCTGTGTACACACATTCCTTGCAAGCCTGCTCTCATGTGCGCACACAAAACACACAAGAGAGTAAGAACATACAAGTGCACCTTGACTCATTTTTGACAAGCTTTTAGCAGCGCACAGTCGTATCCAGAGTGCCCTCCGCTGTTCCTTTTTCTTAGAAACACACACAAACACCGACGCACACACGTGCACAAATCCCACTCTGACGCAACACCACAGGAATATAAAGCTGCAGAGGGAATAAACTGCAGCCCAGAGTTTTACTGAGTGCAGATTAACTGTACAGTTGTAAAATGCAGCCATAAAAACACACTGCAAGGCAACAAAATGGGAGCAACAGGGCTGGATATTGATTCTGAGCACATGAACATCCACTAACACCAGTCAGATGAGTTTGAGAGCCCGATGTTAACTGCCCAAGTACATTACACTGTTCAAACTCAGTCTTAGTTTTCGCCTTACAGCTATGGGACCGCGATGAGAAGGAAAAGACTTTAACATGTTAACTAATGATGACCAGGCCGAGTCAATGTGGTGCAAACTATAACTGAAGATTGAAGATATAATTAGTTCAGAGTCTTCTCAGTTCATTTTTAAATATTTAGGCATTTGCTCCTGAACCAGCAGGTCCTTTTAATTGCTCTACTGTCTCTTTATGACCATTTAAAGTTTCACAAAATTGCACATTTTAACTGCTTTTCATTTTCTTGCCTGGACTGAAATCCCAAAGAGCTGCTTACTGCTGAAGGGCTTCCATAACCTTTAAAGCCATTCAAATGTAGGGGGTGGTTCATCAATAATGTTTTTTTTACTTTTAATCAAAAGACTTGAAAAACTTCTATTACAAATGTTCATAGAGTTTTTATCTGACAATAACGCCATGGTAACGCTCTCCCTGAACTCTCTCACACATCCCGAGGTGTGATGAAAATGTCCTCTCAATCAGTAGTGATGTTTTTTTTTCTTTCATTCTCTCCTGCATGGTTACAAAGGCCTGTGTGACACCTCGTACAGCAGATAATTAGGTGCACGTTTGAAATGTGTGTCCTGTGCAAGATGAGCGCTGTGACTTTAAGAGGGTCGAGAGCCCGCGGATCACAGGGTGTCTTGTAGCACCGTCACGCTGGCTGTAAGCATTTTCCCGTCCTACAATTAGCCTTTAAATCTTATTACAGGTAGAAGGCTGCAGTCAAGTGGCGCATGCATTTTGTAAGTCTGATGTAATCAAACCCAGATTGTTCCTTGCTAAATGAGCACTTACTACCCACCGGGGCAGGAGGGTGGCCTGTGATTACAGACACAAACCGGTAATATAAAGATAGCAGGTTTGATTCCAAGTCTCAGCCTAAGGATGTGATGATACTTCCATTTTTTTCTCTCTAAAGAACAGGCCAAGTTTACTCCATCATAGTTCTTTATATGGTTAATTTGTTTTCTCACTGCCCGATTACAAGAGAACCGCATCGTAAAGTAAAAGTCACAACACCCTCAACTAGCTTGTTTACAGGACAGCTTTGAGAAAAGCTGACACGCCGCCAAGTTAGAGAATTACTGGAAAAGAAGTGACGCCAGTCCCTGTAATGTTTGTGTTCCTTGTCATAATTTTCCCTCCCTGTGAAGACACATGAAGAAACAGCTGAGTGTCAGTCCAGGCTGCAGTTTCCCATGGGCTCAATTTGTTCATGCTCAGCTTTCCAAAATGAGAAACTGCTCGGTGTCAGGTATCAACGCTGGCGAATAAATATACTGCAACCTTGAAGTTTTGGGTAAAGTCCTGCAGTTGGATATTTTCTCAACAGACCGAACCACATGGCTCTTGGACTTTTTTTTTTTCAGATTTTTTTCACAAGATTCAGCTTTAACGGCACTGTCATCACCTATGTAGCCAAACCAACGGGACTAAAAGAGTAAACATGTCGAGGGAGGAACATTAATAAAATGTCCCACCCATGTGTGGTGAGAATGTGTTTATCTGACTGATTTGCAAAGAATCAAATTACTGTGTTGAATAAAACAAATCTGACACTTGTGCTGTAAATTAAGGCATTTGAATGATGCCAAGTTATGACCGAGATGATGCTTTGTGTGTTTTATTCTCGGTGCTCACTCGAAACTTTGAACCGGCAGAGATGATAAAAAATAGCCTTTGTCAACCAGCCGTGTCCACATAAAGAAGCATTTAATGTAAATCTGTGGTGATCCATCATCCGACTGTGGTGCTTACTCACTGCTTGTGTGAACAAGTCTCTTTCACACACACACACACACACCAGCACAGACTTGTACGCAGAGCCGTCAACTTGAGTGGGTTCAGTGGTTTAATGAACATTATTGATGGCGAGGCTACAGCACTGCTGGCGTAATTAGTGTGATGTCTCACACCTACATGTCAGTGGCTTCATTAATTCAGTGCAGATTCTAGCTAATATGCATGGGTATGTGCACACAAAGACACACGCACACCACACAAACACACACACACATATATGAGCGCAGGCACAGTCCTGATCCAAAACCCTGGTAAGTGCTCTTGCTTCTACACTCTGCTGCATTATGCACTGAATTTGCA
>JBAJHX010000040.1:18587273-18603723 GCA_037176925.1 Amniataba percoides
CACACACACACACACACACACACACACACACACACACACACACAAACACACACACACACACACACACACACACACACTCACACACACACACACACGCACGCACGCACACACACACACACACAAACACAGCGCAGCACGCCATCTGTCCATCAGGATGAGATGTTGAGAGCGCTTGTGTTTATCGAAGAAATTACTGAGAAATTATCATTAAAAAAGAGGGATTGTTATGCACGTTTCTGTCGCGATTATAGCAACAATTAGAAAGGATGTGTGTCTCAGAGGGAGGCGGATGAACCGCACAGATGGACGGAGTGCGACTCTTACGCGGTCCAGGTGACGGTGGTGGGCTCAGGGTTGGCGTTGGCCTGGCAAACGAGCACGGCGTCCGAGCGGCCGACGTACCAGTTGTTGTCGTAGCCCTCTATGGACACGGAGGGGGGGTCTGAAAGAGAAAAAGAGAGAGATAATTAAGGAAACAGTTTTTTCATTTCCTGTCAATGAAACCAGTGAGACTGAGAATTTAGATTCAGAAACATGTTTGACATCATCTTATGTTTTTTTCACAGTGGAAAAGAATGAAGTTAGCAAATGACTAAACCCTGACATTTCTCATGAGACCAGTCATCACCTCGCAATTCAAGACATTTCATGGTCAAAGAGTTTTTATGAGGAGGGCCTTTTAACCTTGGTCAGGATCCGAGGATGCCCGTGATAATCCTCATCCATGGAAACTCAAAATAGCTCTTCCCACCAGCTATCAGCAGACATTCAGACACTCTCTATATTATTTTCATCTTCATGTTTGTGGTTCATAAGATCTGTAAACTGTCGAGGATGAGCTCCATAGACAGAAGATCACTTTGAGGTCACAGACGTTCGAGGGACGGGAACAGGATGACATCACCCCGTTTCCGTGAATCTCTGCCATGTTTTCAGGTGTTTTATGGATCTGTGTCAAAATGTCAAAACCTCAATACGAGACAAAGAGGAAATGCCCCGTGTGTACGCGATGTGTGTAAGCTCCACCGCATCCTGAATCAACGTGTCAGAAAATGTGGAAGAGAGAAAAACCTTGCTACCTTAAAGAGCTTTTCCCCTCGAAATCAAGGCGCTCTCATACCAGGAGGATGAGAAAATCAGTTAGTGTCACTCCCGTAAGAGTCTTACGTTTAAGTGAAGGCAAGCCAAAGTGATGTGTGTGGGAGGTTAAAACAGGCAGAGCAGAAAAGAACAGAAAAGCTTAGCTCCTTTTCCCGTCACCTTTTTCATGTTAAGAATCTAAAGACACAGAAAGAGAAAGAGAGAGAGAGAGAGAGAGAGAGAGATTGAAAAAGAAAGAGTGAGAGAGAGGAGTGTGAGGAAAGTGTCAAGGCAGCGAGAGAGAGAGAGAGAGAGAGAGAGAGAGAGAGAAGCAGCAGGACGGGAGGGCAAGTGTGTGGTGTGGAGTGACGTGTGTGCGTGTGTGTGTGTGTGTTCTTCCTAGAGAGTGTTGACCTATAAAAGCTGATCTGAGTTACACAGCAGACAGGAGACATGATCCCTCACACCATCACTAAACTAACACACACACACACAGCGAGGAGTCACGGCCCGCAAGTGTATGAGTGTGTGTGTGTGTGAGCTCTTTGGCGCTTCCTGCCTTTGCGAGGACCAGTTTCGAAAGCGGGGACATTTTTACGCGTCCTCACCTCGATTACGGGTCGCTTTCAGGGTGAGAGCAGGAATTAGGTTTAAGTTGGGGTTGGAGGCTGAGGAATGATCGTCCTCACAAGAATGTCAGTGCAGACGTGTTTGTGTTTGTGCTTGTATGTGTGTGCGTGTGCGTGCTTTTCTCGCAGCACACAGCATGCACACCGGCTGCTCAACAAAATCCCTAAGCTCTGCTTTACATACAAGTTTATATATAATTAAAAGTGTACACATACTGTAAATGCATGCGTGTAAATGTCTACAAACACACACACACACACACAAATATCACCCACGCATGGATGCTCTGCACGCATACACACTAACATGCTCAGTTGTTGCCCTTTTTTAAATCCAGAAAAAGATCATCTGACAGCTTGATGGGCAGGCCGCGACCCCGTGTGTGACCACGGTTCACGGGGAAGAATTTCTTATATGTGCTCTTGGTTATTACTTGCAACAGCTTGACAGCAGTTTTACTATGTGTGTATGTTGCCTGTGTTTGCGGGTTTACGCGCCGCCTAAAAATGGCAGATTATATATGTCTTTTTTAAAAAAAGCTGAATGGAGACAATCTGTTCCATCTTTGCAGGAAACGGCAGTGAGGTCAGAGAGCTGAGACAGCGCCGTCAGCATCGCTAAATCTCTGTAAAGCCAAACTCAACCTGTCTAATATTTTAATCCTACGCAAATTAGAATGGAATACAATGGATTTCGATGAGAGCAATGTGTGTAAACATGCGATTCTTCATTTTATATACTCAACAAGGCCAAAATTTCTGAATAAGGACAAAAAGATGACAACACTTTATGCAACTTAATTTGAGCTGGTGTTGAGGTTTGAGCTTAAGTTTAAGATCAGGCGTCACCAGAGGCATCTGTTTTGTCTGTCCTCATATTGTGTGTCTGGATTAATCTGTCATAATCTGCTCAGAAATTAATGACTAAGGGGAAACGTTGGTGGACACAAAGACCTTGAAGGATGCTGCAATTAATGAAGTGCGCACCGCCCCACTGCTGTGCAGCTAATCAGCAGAGCATCGTAAGGCTTTAAACTGTAATGTCTGTGTGAGTTTTTAAGAAAAATGTAGATTAGCTAGAGATTAATGTATCAGTTGATGGATTGGGAAACCAGGGATCATGCACAGCTGGTTTTAGGTAGTTTTGAATTCCCGTTCTCTCTCAAAATTCACCTAGAGCGACCTGCCTCCATTATAAATTTAATGTGAAGTCCACGAATACAGAATGAAAATGTCTCCTCCATTATCACATATCATGAAATAGTCAAGCCAATTTTATTTCAAGGTCAAAGCTATTTCATTACGCTTTAGATAGAGAGCAGGTCTAAACCGTATGATATTATTGTATTGTGATCTCTGCACTTGTTGTTTACATCGTATACTCAAACATGTTAGAGACTCTCAGCAGGGCCACCGGTGTATGTAAATGGGCCCTTACACAGCCATGCACAACACAGAAACATTGACTTTTAGCACAAACACACAATATGGTTCATTGTATTCCTGTATTACACCCACATTGTTTAAACTGCGCAAAACTGAAAATGTGTTTTCAGACGTTACAGCAAATAGACCAGATGTTGTTTTTGTTATTTAGATCATTAGAGAGGTGACTTGGAAGTGCTTTAGAAGGCGTGTGTGGAGAGAAAAGTGCTTCATGCATCATCTTCTCATCGCTGCTGTCTCGCGGCCTGGAGATGAATGCGGACCGGTTGTTTTTCTATTTGGAAATCTGTGCAGTGCCTATAGATGAGCAGTGAAGTGTCTACAGGTGACTGCCAGAGCAAAGGCCTAAAGGCTCTTGTGAGGCACTGATGTGTGTCTGATGATGCCGCCAGTTGGCACTTTTGGATGCAAACTAATTACCTTTCACCATGACACATGATGATAAAACTATCACTTCAAGCTATGCATCGTTTGTGTTCAATAAGACACTACCATGTGAATATTCTCTAAGTATATGTAATGTGTGTGTCTTCCTTACACTCCACAGAGAGCTTGACAGGGTAAACCCACGGCTGCTCCTGCGTCTTTTGGTCCACCATGCACGTCACATCTCGGCCATTATCCGCCGGCGTGGGAACCAGCCGGTACTCGCTGCGAACCGTCACCGTGCCGTCCGGCCCGTTCGTGGTGCTGGTGGAGTGGTTGCCTCCGACGGACGCCAGCCACTTGATAGTGGCCGCCGGTTTGCCGTCCGCCGCCTCACACTGGGCCACCACCACCGACTTGGAGCCAGCCTGGACGGTCACAACCTTGGCTGAGTTCTTGGGCTTGGCTGGGGGAAGGAAGAATGAGAAGGACATGTGAGGAAAGAGACTTGAGGACTCAAGGACTCAAAGGGTCATCTTCCTCCTTCTGCTGACAATGAAAGTGTCAGCAGAGGGAGGGAGATGAAAAAAAATGAGGGAGGCGAAAGGAATGAGGCATCAAACGTGAGGCGAGGAGGAGGTTCAATCAGTTTGTTGTGCATATACACCATGACATCCCACTGATGCTGTAATGAAACTCTGAGGGGGAGGGGGCTCTGCTGTGACCTCAGGCCTTTTAACATCACAGAGAAAGAAAGAAAGCAGCTAGATCTTTCAGAAAGGTCTTACAGTATCTAAATTTAAGTATCAGAGTGTTTCAATCATGTTTTTTTCATGATGACAGCTGCTCTCTGCAGAACAAAGCTGATCCTCTCACTTGTGGAAATCTTGCAAAATAAAACTTTTCAGGGGGAAAAAGTTGGAAAAACAGACTTAATTTGGCTTGATGATAATACATTTTTGACACCATTCAGTCGGTTTTGAGTGAGCTCCCTAATCACCCCCTAATCTTTGCTAGTTTAGGTGAAACATCAAACATAACGACAGTTTGGCTTCACATCACAGCAGCGATATATAAAACATAACTTTTCCTCCTCCCGTCACATTAGCTTTATTAAATCAAACTGGACTCGTTCCATAAAATGCCAGCGTTCCATGAAAAAGTCCTCTCTCTCTTGAAGTATAAACACAACCTCCAACACACAATCAATCAATCTGTAAATGTCAGTGAATTCCATTATTTCAGGATGTCAAGTGTTGCAATTTACTTTTTTCGGGTTGTACCCACTCTTCTTAAACATGCATCATCTTTTACCACAGGATGTGATTCAGTAAATTTCCCCAAAACGCCTTTCAGTCCTTTGTATGCTGCTGTGCTTGTTCGGAGACAGAAATGGAAATATTGGAAATGAGAGATTTTACTTATCAAGAAAAAGTCAGGCAATTATTGAAAACATGTTTGTTTTTTTCTTGCCAGGGCATTGCCTGCTGTTTTATTGAGGCTACTGTCAGTGGAGAAATTGGTTTGTCTGCGTGTTCTTTGGTGGTTTTCTGTCTCCTAAACAAGTCGAGATAGTAGTCCCTGCTCTTTGATTCTAAAGGGACTGACACCAAAGTGTAGACTTCTATTCATTTTTTTAACCATGAAAATTTTCTGGACAGCTAGACTGGAAATATCTCAGCTCATCGCCTGCTGAATTGATCTGGATAATTGTTCATTCTAACAGGTAAAATATACCACAAACTAGCAAAACAGACCTACACATGCGAGGCATATTATTGGCATTATGCTTGCAGGGATAAATGCTTTCCATCAAGGCCTTAGAAACACTGCAATGACGTTAATGTATTCATGTACTTGTGTATTTTTAAGGCCCCATCACACCAGCAATCAAAATAGTGAAAACATACAGCAAAACAATGAATATGTTTGCAGGGGACAATTGTCTTGTTCCTGTTCAATTTTGATGAACTTTGACCAAAGAGAAATGGTTTTATAGACAATTGTGAGACGGAAATGAGAGATACAAATCTGAATAAATCGTGTGAGCATGTGCCTTTAGAGACAAAGCATGCTAACTTGGCCATCAGTAACTTTCTGAAGCCTACAATCTGACATTCACACCCACTTCACACCGCCATGATAATCTGTGCAGAGGTGAGAGGGGATCCAGGGTTTGAGCTCCTTTATCGAGCTCTCTTTTCTTCACTCCCTTCACACTTTTCAACAAGCGAGTGAGACGTTACTGTCTTTCAGCATAGACCATGTGAAAATAGGCACTGTTATCTGTCTTTAAATGAAATTGCGTCTTCCATCTTTTCACTCTGACTTCAGTGTGGTATTTCAGAGAACCCTGTAAACACATGTAATTTCCAACACACTGAAAAAACATGTTGTTTGGAACCAATTCAAGTAAAACCACTTATTTAACAAAGGCATGTGGAGGAGTTTAGCTGTGCCGCATTCTGGTGTGTTTCTCTACTGATGATAGTTAACTCAGATGTTGACGCCAACTCACAGGTTACATGGTGTGTGTCATACATCGTCTTCCTGATAACTTTGATTATGCATCAAAGCTGGCTGCCGTAAAGATTCACACTTTTTTTAGCATGCAATTCTGGCTTCTCCATCATCTGTATTTCTTATGTAACAGGACAGACAGGCAGGATTCATTGGATCTCCTTAAGAAAACACAATTGAATTCATTTCTGATTAAGGATTATTTTCCTGCTTTAATTTCCTGTCATTATTTCTTCAAATCCAGGCATTTGTGAAGCCTGAAGATATCCTCAGACAGGTGATGAGACGATGACCAGGAATAGACACAGAGAGCTGAGACGAAGCCAGACAAGAGAGGAGATTTTTCAGACATGAAGGAGATGCAAAGGAGAGGAGACACAAACAGGGGGAACGACAGAGGAGATGTAAAAGACATAAACAGAGAGAGAGAAAGCCTGATCGCGCAGAAAGGAAGGGAGAGTGAAGCAGAGTGGCAGAAAGAGGTTTGGATTGATCTGCGGGCTTTAACAAGTCGGGAATATCCATCTCTGATGTGCTTCGTGACATTGCATCCAATTGAGCCGGCTGCTGCTCCTCACGTCGGTCTGAGGCATTCGGACTACAGAGCAATTAGAAAGCGAGCGGGAAACCACAGTAACAAAGCTTAATATACACTGAAACCCCCAACACACCTGCCCCCACCCCCCCGGTGGTAGTATCAACAGGCTGAAGTCCAGAGGGAGACAAGAAAAATGCATTATAGTAATGTTTCCAAACACAGTTAACCGCATGAGGTGCGTTTGGTTTATGGAACCGAGCACTTAGAAAGCTTCAGAGGTGAACACATTTCTGCAGAAGTCATATTCACCACATGCTTTCATTTTAAGTATTCAAACTGTGTTTTGATGAGTGCTATGCCAAGGATTGTGGGTTTTATAATTATATATATATAATTATTTTTGCAGTAGTTATAAGTATTGCAGTTATAAACTCTGCCAAACTCCCACTCATGTTATTAGATTACAATATGGAGACGTGATTCGTATTCTAGAAAGAAATTAGAGTTTGGAGTTCTAAATTTCCATTATGGTCCATTTGCTTGCTGGAGCAAACATTTGCTGTGAAACGCTGTCCCTGGAACTGGCAGGGATCCTCAGGAGAGCTCAGCGGGGCACAGGCTTGCAACTTGAACCACCAAGACTTCCATAAGACCTTCTTTCTTTTCACCTTGGCAGCGGTTGCAGAAGGTCTGTGACTGGACGACTGCCAGTTTGAATCATAAACATGTTGGGAGTTTCTGCCAAGCGTGAAGATTTGTAACTGAGTGTGAAGCCGGCTGTTGCTGAATTAAGGTGGCATTCACACAGGACAGCTGACATCTGTCATAGTCACAGAGTCGGCGTTGAAACCGAGCAGACACCCGGAAAGCAAATTAGTGAAGCCCAGTACTGACCCACATTAGTACTTACATTTGGCCCACACTCTGCCATGCAGTAACAGTGATGAGCCCTCACAATTTGGCTGCAAGGACACCAATTTAACCTTGGTATTGTGCAGAGGTGGGCCAGCTTTAAATGAGATTACAAGTGGTTTGTTGCACTTGGCCCAGTATCTAAATACTGCACATATCTTATACATGGCCGCTTAGAGAAGAGCCATTTTTGGAACAACGCCCCCATGCCATTGCCATAACTGACCCATTTGCTTGCTGAAATCAAACAAATCTGACCCAGAACCATCTCCTATCTGGGTTGTGCTGCTGTGTGCAGCTCTTCAAACCATTTGAAGCAATCTGTTCAATCTTTAGAGGCTGATGAGGTCCATTAGATTATCATGTTTATAGGCGCGCTCGCAGCCTGGCTCTATGGATGGCAGTGTCAGAGCACTGGTCCACTACGGTGGTCTCAGCAGTAAATGGACGCACTGCGATGAAACTCTGAACAGGCAGTTCCCCGCCAACATGGTCAAAAATATAACTTTGACTAAAACAAACCAAATATCTGCAGGACTTGTGATGTTCACTTGGCTGTACGGAGTATTTAGTACTAATTAGCACATGTTAACCCAAGCTGTCACATGGCTGTAGCTTTGAAATCTTGCTATTTAATCAGTCAAACTTTTGAGTGACCTCTGATACGCTGCTTATTGATATTTTCATACACAGCTCCCGTCTATCGACGTCATCCATCAACACATTTCATTATGTTTAGACTTTTTTCCAAGCGGGCTTCCACTGACAAAAAAAAAAAAACATCAACACAAAATGTCATACATGTTTGTAACATGATGTAGTGTCACCACATGATGTTTAATAAGACTGAAACTAAGCCTGCAGAACAGACATACTTGGATTCAGAGTGTTGGCACACACTAAAGTTCCCCCTTTGCTTCCCCTCTAAAGACGGATTTATTCACTGCTGTACCCTGATGAAGGCAGCCAACTGATGTATTTTTTTTTATTTTCTACTTTGCTGCATACATTAGCCAGAAATCAATAAAGGCTTCTGGATCTTGTTAAATTTTTGGAATTCATGTCTCACCAGCTGCCCAGGTTTGTAAACATCTTCCCTCAGCTTGACACTCTGCTGCTGAATATTTCCAGACATTGTTGTGAAAAAAACATCTGTTTGGCTCTCTACGTCTCCTCGACTGTTAACAATACATGAATATTCAAGGAACACAGGAATACTTTATGGTGCAATTATTCTGCTGTGTGTGTTGCTTTGACAACTCATTATTGGCTGCTAGAAATGTTGACAAAATGCATTAATTTAGGCTTGAGACTAATTTAGCGAACTTAAGACTGAGAGCATTAGCTAAGTGCCTAAAATGTAAAAATAAATAATAAATAATCACTTACAGAGTCACTATAGTTATGTGAGGACTAAAAGAATGAGAATGCATCATTTTGACTTCTAAGCTCAGCTCAGACTTGCCTCTGAACACAGATACAAAAAGCACCTCGAGGCGTCGCATTTCAAGACCCTTTATGCTGCTGCACTGAACTGCATTTTGACTGATTCAGTGCTGCTGTTTGAGGGCAAATGTAAACTCAAAGGCATCTGAGTTTACATTTGGTGTGGTATGTCTTTATTTTTTACCCTTCCTCCGTCTGTTATCAACAACTCAAGTACAAAAAGAATGGTGAATGCTGCTCCAGTTCACCAAGGTTGTTGGTACAGAGCATCATTTGTTATTGCAGTCTTTGTGTGTCTGCAGAGTGACACATTTTCAGTGCACAGAGAATGGGTCTATACTTGTTTTGTTCACGTTATCTTACCTAAAGGATGTCAGTAATGCTGAGAGTGAAAATACTGAAATTTACTTAAGATACAGTTTTAGAAAAACTCAAATAAATACACTGGTTGTGATGTGTCATCAGGGCTGGAACCTGAAACGCTGTCCTGTTGGGCCAAAAGGAATCACTATCATTTCTCTTTAACCGTTATTTATCCAGGGGAGGTTTGCTTTGCACACATGATTTCTCAAGAGCAAGGCCCCATTTCTCACTTTTACACATTTTTTCACCTGGGAGCTGCTCAGGACAACCGCATTCTTGCCGCTGTTGGACACCGAGCAGCTGACTGCAGCGATTGGAGTCACAAAGCTTTACTAAAGAATGCCTGGACAGCAGATGGCGAGGAGAAGGAGAGCGTTTATTCATATGTCCAGTTTCTGGAATCTCACCAACAGGACTAAAAAAAGCTCCCCCAGAGGTTGAAAAAGGCTCCTTACTACCAAGTTAAACCACAGTAAAACCTGTGCAAAATTATCACTGAAAATATATACGAGGCAGTAGTTTTCTCATTCATTAAGACCATAGATACTGAAAGGCATGTCTGTTAACAAGGTCATACCTCCAAATTCTCATACTAAAGGTAAAGTATCACACTATGTCCTAGCAAGGCGTGACCTATCCACATCTATCAACCTCCAAAGTAATATGTTACTAAGAACCACCATACATACAGTCACAAATAAAAGGAAAAAACAACAGAAAGTGTCTCAGTAAATCCTTCTTCCAAAAGATATTCCCTCATTTGGTCTTTTGATGATGATGATGGTGGTGGTGGTGGTGGTGGAGTCGTCGGACATGTTGCTCCAAAATCTCGGTTGGTTTGAGATGTGGTGACTGTGAAGGCCACAGCATATGATTCAACTCATTTTCATCCTCATCAAACCATTCATTGACCCCTGGTGCCTGGTGGATGGGGGCACTGTGAGAAACCAGCCCCATCAGGATAGAAATGTTTCATCTGAGGATAAAAGTGATCACAACTCTGGATGGATCTGCAGTGGCAGTGGACCAAAAGTGGACCAAAGCCATTTTTGCAATTATTTATGTGTGTGTGTGTGTGTGTGTGTGTGTGTGTGTGTATAATCATACTTACTATCCATTGACACACGATACTGTCATTTTCTACAAAGAGAATAATACATGCTTGAAAAAAGATTGACAACATGGTACACAATCAGGTGGCTTCTGGCTGATCTGCACTTTAATAAAGTGGCCAGATTGCTCGTCTTTACTCCTTTGCCTGCATGTTGTCTTTTTTAGTTGGGCTTTACCAGTGTCACTTTGACATTTCGACTCCACCCATTAGGAGCAACTCCACCCCTGAGTCATTTCTGGCTGAGAAATGTGTTTGCAGAAGCGACACTCCAATCTGCCACTTATTCACTCTGTGCTGATCTGTGGACTCCCGCCCAGCCGGGCTGCAGTCCACCCTTCTAAACTCCGGCGTCTTTTCAAATTCAAAACAATGAGAACAATTTTTCACTCTGAGGGCTTAAAAACACGTCTAACAGGGTACTGATCTACTAGACTCTCCCTCACCTGCAATTGTATTTCTGTCTGGGTGGCTACACTGTATCCAATAAGCTGCAATATAATTGGCTACCATTCATTCCGTATGGTCCCCATCCAAGAAGATGTGATATCATTCAGTGCCAAGTGAGTGATTCTTTATTCACACCCCAATAAGTGGTAATAAGATTGGCCGGCGGTGGTGCTGTATCCAATAAGTTATAATACTATTGGCTGTCAGGATTATGTATTCATACTTAAATAAGTTGTGATATGATTGGGGTGCTGGTGGTTCTATATCCAATAAGATGTAATATGATTGGCTGCCAGCAGTTGTGGATTCAATAAGGTCTAATGTGATTGGCTCATATGGATTCCATATCCAATAAGGTAAAATACGACTGTCTCCCAGTGACTTTGAGACACTTAGTTCACCAGAATCTGTCACAGATAGCTTGGCACTGCTGTAACTCCAGACAAAAGGCAAATCAGTGAGCCTTCCAGCAGGTATTTCCCAGTCTACCTCTGCTTTGTGCCAGCAGCAGCAGTTTAGGAGGCTTAGCCCACATCCATCTGCAAGACCGCCAGAATATCTCTTCATGCTTTCTCTGCAATACAGCCAAGTTCTGCATCTCCTGTGTGCTCTGTTCTCTGCGAGAGAAGCTTCCAGTGGATTTTGTATTGTTGTGTGAAGGCTTACTTATAAAAACTACTGGGGAAAATATTACTGGCCCAGCGGGGGAAACACAAAAGGAATGGTAAAACACTTCTTTTCATGAACTACACTGGCTGAAACAACTGAAGTAGCAGAGCAGGTATTTCTGGCACAACTCCACCTACTTCCAGCGGGCACTGAGAACAGGAAAAACTCTGAAGAGGTCAAACTCAAGCAATACAAAAACCTTACTGGTCAAACAATTGTGTGTTGGCTTTTGGACTTCATCAGGATCATCCACGACCCTGACAAAGTTTCTGTTCCTTGTGCTACAAGCGTGGCGGACGTTTTGACCTCTTGCAGCTACTGTAATGAACTCATTTTAATTACTGCCTGCGTATTGTTCAGTGTCTCCATAGTGACTCACAGGAGAGCCTATGTGTACTATTGCATTGTGGCAGATAAGGAATCCCCAGACCTACATTAATAGCAGCAAGAAATTATCTACACACTGTGAGCATGCTTTCCATTCCTCCATGGAAAAAAGAAAAACAGCATTCTTTCATGTCTCCCTTTGACTGCATTGGACCAGATGAATACAGTTCATAAAATTGCACCCAATTTGTGCAAGAAATGGGGATAAAATGCACTCAAACATCACCAGTTTCTCACATTGACAAACAAAACTCATATGATAGAAAAGGGTTGAGTATATGCAGTTTTCATCCCCTGAGCCTGCCATTATGACAGGAGCTCTGAATGTATGAGCTCTTTACGGTGCAACCACTGATGCTATGGGCCGTATACTGTAAGCACAGTGAAGGAACTATTGTTATTAAAATTCAAGCACAAAGCCTCTTCAGTGCTATTAGCTGCGGGAAAGAGAGACACCAGGCATCTGATTCCTTTGTAAGCAGAGTGCAAACGGGAGGACATGTGGGTGGATGAATAACACCAGCTGTCTCCGATTACAAACAGGATGCGTCAGCTGCTAACAGCAACTAAACATCCACTCAGTTTCAAAAACCAAGACACCGAGGTAACTTTAAGCAGTTCCCCAGATTTAACATTGTGGGCTGTATCTGCTAAATGTTGCAGCGGTTCAATTGGTTGATATATTAAGTTATTAGTTTCAATTTTCCCCTACCAATCTTTTAATATTCCTGATACAACAGCTGTGAGAGCGATCCAAACATGCAAAGTGACAACTGTTTAAAGTCATAACAATGTAAGATTTTTCGGGATTCTGCTTCTGACTTCTATTGTGACTGAGAGAGAGAAATGTCAAGTGATGAAGAGGGGTCACAATAAGGGTCCCTCAGAGGGTAATTAAGGTTATCCATATTGCCAGAAAAATGGATAAGAAAGGCATCTTCAGGTATCCACAGGACACAAAGGGTCACTGAATAGTTCAGTGGGAAAGAAAAAATGTGGATCATATGGTATGACCCAACTGAACACCTATGGGAGATACTGGGCCAACCAGTAGAGTTCAGAAACTTGGAAAATCAATGACAAAGAGCACTGAAGCTGTTCTGGAGGTTTGTTGTGGCCCCTTTAATTTGTCCCCATACTGTATGTCAAGGTCACACACCGTAGGGTGATCATGATGCAGAGCTTGTGTATAAAAATAGTGATATAATGCTTACTATAGCAAACATTCATAGAGCATCTGTGCTTTTATGCTGAAGCACTCCACAGCTACAAGGATGATACAAATGTACACAATGTACACAACCCACATTACCTCCATGTATTGTTTGAAAATGAATGAATACCAGCCATGTATTGCCAAGTGAGCTTAATCTGTTTTGTGCAGGCTTACATGCTTTATCTAAATGTCCTTCAACATGGAAGCTGTACACAACCATAACAACTTACCGACGGGCTGTCACATTCCCAGAATTCATGGTTTGAAGTAAGTTCACTGTTCTGTGCTTTAAATGATTAA
The DNA here is from genome assembly GCA_037176925.1 of Amniataba percoides. NCBI lineage: Eukaryota > Metazoa > Chordata > Actinopteri > Centrarchiformes > Terapontidae > Amniataba > Amniataba percoides. The sequence goes on from JBAJHX010000040.1 coordinate 18,600,707, forward strand.
AATGTAGAAATGCATTCCCTCTAATAAACTAGTAATTATACAATTATATTAATTTAGTACACGAGTGAAAGCAGTTCAAAAACACGTTGGCTAGACCTGAGCAATCTGGTTTGAGGTCTAGAATAAAGAATTTATCTTACAGCGCAGGCACATCATCACATTTAAGTAAATGAACAGTCTGGCTCTATATAAAGGGTGATTCTTTACATGTAGAAAACATCTGAATTAGAATCTTTCTCACCCATCTTCCTTGTTTTCGTTCTGCATCTAACCGGGACATACCCCGAGAATACTCGTCAAAAGCTTTAAATTGCTTCTTCTTAGGCTTCGGGTCCGATGGGAACCTCTTTTATAGAAAGCAGTGATAAGCAGATGGCTGGGGAGGCGCTTGTCAAGGCTGATGTAGCAGAGCAGCTTTTGAAAGCCAGTTGGAAGCTCGCTCCTCTTTTGCAGAGAAATGGAAATACTGTTGACCTTTTGGTGCTCCAACTCTTTACGGTGCTTGTTCGATAAAAACCTTAAAAGCTATCTGACATGCAGCAGCTGTTGTTTCTGTCACGTTATGTCATCTTACATGGACACATAAGTTCTCCACTCACCGAGCATGATGAGGGTGGTCGTCCCTTGTTCGTTTCCAGATGGGTAGGTGGCATATTCGCAGGTGTATCGGCCGGCGTCGGACATTCTTAGGTTAGAAATCCTGATGGACGGGTTCTCCAGACTGTTGTGGAGGAAGACAACTCGGTCCTTGAAGACTGAGTTGGGGAAACTCTGGCCGTAGATAGGATGGTACACAGCGATGTTGTCCCTGTGACCATCAATAGGTTCCCATATCCAAGACACCTGGTAAGAAGAGGGTTTGTGAGAACCAGTGGCTCCTTTCTGGGCTTCATGTGTGGCTTCACACATGAAGCCTTCATCATGTGTTCAGATTAGCCAGAGTTAATAAAAAGAAGGAGCGGTGTTTTTAGTGCAAATTGTAAAAACAGGCTGGCTTTTAATTACCTCAGTTGCATCTATGATCAGGCACTGATGCAAACTATTAACCATTTTGGAAAGACCAAATTACACTGACTAACTTTTTGTTTTCAGAACACCAGCCTGCTCCTGTCCCTTTCACCTTGTATTTAATAAATACGCTTTCTAATAATGTTAACATTTAAAAAATCACGTTCAAAGAACTACTTACAGACATGTTTGCATATCATAAGTAATGAATTCTGCACTATCCTGTCTTCCCTAAAAGCTGAAATAACCAGCTTTAAATGAGTTTGACATTTTTGAGAGAAAGGAGTCAAGATCAGAGAAGAAGATGAAATTAAAAGGTCTCTTAGGCTTGCAAGCACTCTTTCAAGAAATCGGTTGCCATTCCAAACAATGCAATTTGACCGAGAGGCATCTAACAGCCTTTTCCTCTCGACGATTTGTGATATATGAAAGATATTGATATCTGTTATGGCTGTATGAGACTCTACCGTAAGGGAAAGCACTGTGATGTTATATCAAATTGATTTTCCTCTCTCTTCAGTTTTCAAAGTGACAGCGTTAAATACAAACTGCAGGCTAGAGTGGTAGACCAGGAAGGAGAGGGAATAAAGTTCATCAATACACATTTAGCAAACATCTATTAAATTTATGACACTGGGAGGGAAGGGAGAGAGAACGCAGGGAGAGGGCTAAAGGTTGCAAAGAGGAAGTCTGATTGTGACCCAGATGTCAGCACAAATTAGAGGATGAGACTCCCTCGCTAGTTGTAAATTGTGGAGAAAAAATGACAGAGGGCAATTTAGTCCGTCTGCAATTTTAGTTTTTGTATGTGAACAAATTGCCTATTGATTCAGTCCACAACTCAGAGGGGGACAAGCCGCACCAGGATCAAAGTGAACTCGCAAACAGCTCACAGCGTTTCACTTGGGTCAACCTGGTGTGCGTCAGAACAGGTCAAGTGGTGTCGGACAAGTCGTCATCCGGGGTTAGATAAAATAAATTGACTTTGCAAATTGTCAGAAGTTCTCATGTTTGCATTATGTGCACTCGCCCCTCTCCATCAGGGGAGATCAAGTTAAATTGAAGTCAGGCAGCTCCAGAGGAAAGGAGGCAGTGTTGTCCGAGGGCACCTCAGGATAGCCGTTTCTCTTATTCCCATCTTTGCATAAGCTCGGCGAAACTCGACTAACCCTGTAATGAACGCGCATTAATGACACCGATATTGATCCTCTCTTGAAAATTGTGTTTCCCCCTGCTGATCGTATAACCTTCTGATGGCTAAAGGGGTCAGTGCGCTTCCAACTAAAGTGCTATCAGACGGACAACAACATCACTGTCGCCTCCAAGCAGACACTCACACAGCAGCTGTGCAGAGGTGAGGCAGCATGCAGGGTGTGAGATCCCCTGAGATACCTTTTTCCATTGTTTACACCATTATAAATGAGGGCAACACAACAAATGCTATAATGATATACAATTTTAAAGCATAGGTGCCATTAACTAATTGCCCCCACTTCCATACTTGTGTTAAGAAAAGCCAATGACTTCCTTGAGCTCCGTCTCCAGAGAGCAGCCGTCAAGGCTACACGCTGTTGGTCAGTAAATAACCCAAATATTTAAATCAAGCACTCCTTATGTATGATAATCAGGTTGCTGTTAAAAATTTAATGCAGATTTACATAAAACCTTGAAGGAAAACATGAATTAATGCCTGTGGGTGATGTGGGACATTGTGGAAAACGTTACGGAAAGATGACAGTTTTGGTTGTTTCATGTATTATTTTGAGGGACTTTACTGTTTATTCATCGCTCAGTACACATCTGATGGTTTTGTCTGCTGCTATTCTTAGTTCCTCCAGTGGAGTGAAAGCTTCAGAGGATGTTTAGGTCACATACTTCATATAAGTCTTGATTTATTCACTTAGTCTTTTTCCATCAGTCTGTATCACATTTTGCTTTCATCGCTACACCAACTATTACACCTCAGTATATGATATATATATACATACATACATATATACACATACATA
>JBAJHX010000040.1:18616240-18632692 GCA_037176925.1 Amniataba percoides
AGACACTCTGCTACCTAAGCGAAAGTGAAGTAGTCGACAACTGCTCATCCAATCGACTTCACACTTGGCCGGCGTGTTGCTGAAGACACAAGGAAGTGTGGTGTCAAGTATGAGGTGGTCTGGATGAGCAGCTCTTGAGAAAGCTGCGAGAAATCATCCGGGCTGGTTGTAAACAGGCACTGCACTGTTCAGCAAGAAAAAAACACACAGTAAATCCTCACGTTGCTGGAGGCAGCGAGCGCCACTAAACAATCACTGGATTATCAAAATTGTGGACCGCGTTTCTGTCAATCAAGTAATTGCTCGGCCCACAAATTGATTCAGCGTGACTGCAGAAACTGGCACGCAGCCCTGCAATATCCAGTTTCCACCAGGCTGCTCCTGGAACAGGAGTCAACCGTTATCTACCAGCAATCACCAGGATCTCTTCTCCGGACCCTGTTTTTTTGGTCAGGTCTCTCTTCAGCCGCGAGCCCAGAGGATGCCGTCCAAGTAAGCACAGTGCCAGTCTCTCAGCTATTATGTCCACCCACACCGCAGTCAGATGTGTTTAGCAGCCCTGTTATAAGCCCATTAGTGATTACTTACAAGCAAGCACTTCCACTCCTGCTTTTTGAGGTGCACTAAAAGGGTTTATTTTACAATGGAAACTGGCATGTGTGTCTCTGAGTGTGTATGACACCTGCCACTCCTCCATATTTGCTCTTATTCCTTCTGCATCAGAGTAATACTTTGATGTCCGAGTCAGAAAGAATTTAAAGTTACCTCGCTTATCTCAGCTGTGCATACTTCACAGGACATAATTAAATACCTTCTCCATATCATAAGGGTCCACCTGTTGGCCTGGCCTGTGTTTAATCCACCAACCACTGTGCACCCCAATAAAAATGTAAACCTACAGCAGATGAGTTTATAGTTGATTGCTATCAGCATTTAAGCCTGCGAAAAAAAACAGCTCAAAAAGGAGCCATGTGACTGCCAACTGAAGCCATAAATATGCAAAATGGTTAACAGCAGAGGAAATTTTAATTATCAATTATAGGAGGAAGCCAAGAAGCTGGAAACATTTAACATTTCACAAGCAAAACAAATTTATCACAAAGTCTCCACCATATTTTATCAGGTTTCACAGATTAGATTTGTTTTTAATCTATTTTCTATAAAAAATAAATAAATAAATAAATAAATTTAAAAAAAAGACTCGTGATTCATCATTCCTGGGTTGGCTGAGGCTGTGAATCACTGAGATAGACGGGTGGATTCCAACAATGGGGGTGGATTTGGCTCATTTCATTTCAAAGCGACGCGGGTCCATTTTAACAAGCACTCTTCAGTAAAACACTAAGACGAGAGTAATGTGACCAGCCAAGCACTGAGCCCTAATTACTGATATTTTCTGCCAGAACGAGAAGCAAGTGGCAAATAACCGGATTACAAAGCTGAACCCAAATTAATAAGGGAAGATCAGGCGACGAACGCCAATGTTAATGCTGCTGCCTCCGACATCGGCAGGGAGCGGGGATGGGAGGAAGAGGGCTGGCGCTCGATATGTACAAATAACACACTGAGAGACATTAGCAGAAATTAAATTAGGGATTCTAAAATGGGTCCCACAAAACACTGGAGGCCCTCAAAATGTTCCCAGGGAATCCCCAACAAAAGGAGTAAGAGGTTATTTACATTGCTGCTCAAATCTTCACAACTCATCCTCGACTGCCTGTAGAGACACAATACAATCTTTTATCAGAAGGTCTAATGTTGGTTACTGGAGCTGCACCGATTTTGGTCGAAAAACTATGTTTACATGACTTAAAACAATGTTTCTGTTACAGAAGTGTTCAGAAATTTCAGTCAAAAATGAATAGAATATTTTTCAATAATTAATCTAGTGCTAAAAGGTTAAAAAAAAAAAAAAAATCAAAATTCATTGTTCCATGAACAAGCATTGACGGATCATCACTCACAGGCAGGATTCTTGTAGAGTTGGAAGGCACACTAATCACTAATAAAGCAGGCGATTCTTGTGAATACAGCCCATTTATCCCTACAGGCCCACCTCCTCCTATGAATCCTCATTACAGCCTCAGTCAGCAGTCATAACACTCAAACACCAAAGCGTTCAATTCACACACTGCAGGGAAGAGCCCCGCGCTCTCTGAAGCCATGCCCAGGTATCGAGACAATTAGCCGGCGAGCACTTATCAACGAACAGATTAATTACACGTACATTCGTTTTCAAAGTCGGCGTCTTGGCAAATAGAACATTAAGCTCTCTGATCACCGAACATGAAACCATGAAACACTGTTCTGCATCTGTAAACGTGACAGCCCAACAATCCCACCAATTTATGCAGATACAAACATTTACCACAGCCTCTTACTAACCTTAATCATACTTTAACCATTGTTTAATTGCTGTAATCCCAATAATCTTACATTTCCAGGCACAGACGCTGCTGGATTTTGCAAAATCATTCAATATAAATGAATTATGTTGTTAAAGTCCCCTTTGAAATTACTTCAATTTAGTCAGGCGAAAACACAATTTGAGGTTTTTACTGGTTGTGTGTGCTCGTTGTTTTTGACTCAACTTTAATCTGCATTCGGGTGGTGCTGGATTTATGAGGCACCCGGGTTTCCCCCATAATGTGACGTGACACTGTAAATCTCATCTGACAGTCCATCACTGGTATTTTCTTTAATATTTATATTTTTCAGATAGTTGACTCCTAGTGTCAAAGGCCAGCTTATCAATAAGGAATGAGTTAGCTCCATATATTTGAAAGTTGCAGTATGTAAATGTGAATGTGAATGAGCTGGTCAGGTATCCTGTGATGTATTCATGACTTATAGAAACTGAGCAAGTAGCTGCTCGACCATGCTGCAAAAAAAAAAACCCCAAAACAAACCCTGCTGGAAAAAAACTTGCTGATATATTAACTTAACAGAAAAGAAAATAACATCCCGAGCTACCGCGTTGCTTATTGTCGGTCTTTGTGATGCGTGTAATTACTCCACAAGCTAATAGAGCAGCAGGCCTTCCCAGGACACAATTTGGTGACCTCAAATAAACAGAGACCCCGACAAAAAAAAACATTTGCAGACGGAGAAAAAGCTGCCGTGCGGAACAAAACAGAACAACAACAACAAAGCGTGAAGTACAGCGGCGTGTGGAGCGGAGCCGGATAAAACAGAAGCAAAGAAGAAAAAGAAGAAGAACAGGACAGAAAAATACCTCCAACGCTGGAGTGAGACAACAAAACGGCAATACAGAAGCCAGACAGACAAGAGCCAAAACAGAGCCGGGTGAGGAGGGGAGGCGTTGGAAATGCAAACGAGAGAGAGAGAGAGAGAGAGACGCACAGACAGCAGGATGGGGAGTTGGTGCTCTTTGTGCTCTGAAATGAAGAGAAATGAGAAGAAATGTATGCAGGCCTGGAGGGAGGGAGGGCAGAACACTGTGTACCAGCACATTATGGTCTGAAATTACATAGGACACAATCTCTCCTCGCTCCCTGCAACAATTCAATTCATACCCAGGATTCCTATTTGTCTCTCGCTCGCCCCGCTACAACTGAATTCATATCCAAGAAGCTATTTTCTTCTTCCCCCCGTCTCTCTCTCTCTCTCTCTCTCCCTCTCTTGGTGCAGTGATGACAGCTCTACCATATTAAAAGTGCGAGAACTGCTGCAACTGGGCATCTGCAAGTGGTGTGTGTGTGTGTGTGTGTGTGTGTGTGTTTGTGTGTGTGTGTGTGTGTGTGTGTGTGTGTGTGTGTGTGCGTGCACGTGACCTCTCAGAATCTATTATCTCTGCAGGTATCGAGATCACATCCAGCAGTCTTGCAGGCTGACCAATCATTGCCAACACAGGCTGGTTTCTGTGTGTGTGTGTGTGTGTGTGTATGTGTGTGTGTGTGCATCTTTGATCTCTGGCTGTCCTTGCTGTGCCCCCCATCTCTCTCTCTCTCTCTCTCTCTCTCTCTCTCTCTCTCTCTCTCTCTCTCTCTCTCGTGTAAACACACATACACCACACACAGGGCGGCCTGTGTTGGCAGTTGGCAGTAACACACACACACACACACACATGCACACAGCACACGCTAATACACACACGTGCAGTGAGAGCCCCCAGCTGTTTTCAGTCTCTCTTCTGTCGAACTGACAGACACTAAGCAGACGGATCTCCTCAACTCAGCCTCTCCTCCTCCTCCCTCCTGCCCTCCAACTGACTTCTTCCCCTTCTCTCTCTCTCTCTTTCCTTACTTCCCTCTCTATCTCCCTCCCCTGTCGTTCACTGCCCTCCTGCTCCTGTTTTGTATCTCTCGCTCCCTCTTCATCTCTCCCTCCCCCTCCTGGAGTCCACATTTCTTTCTCTCACCTCCTCCGGACCATCCGACATGCTCTCTCACGTCTTTGTTTGGCTGCAGTTCAGTTACTGTATAAATTAAGAAAATGCCTCAAACATTTAAATGCAACAACATTTGGCTTGAAAACTAAATAGTGAGCGTTCCCTTTTTCTTTCACATGTAACTAAACTGTATCAGGCGACCTACTGCATACACAGCCCTGTGCAAGTAAAAGCTAAATACAGATGCCAACATCATCACATTAACTGCTAATTAGTTTGCACAGATCTGGTGATAAAAAATATAATAAACAACAAACAAACAGGTTTTTACGTGATGGTAGCCCTAAAAGTCAGGGACTGGCCCAGGATATTTGCAATCCAACCAATAGTTTTTTACCCTACAAATGTCATCCTCCCAAGCACCACCATGAGATTAAGTCAGGAGATTCCCTCTGTCACTAAAGTTCATCGTCTGTCGACTGTGAATGTCCAAAACATCAGAGCGAACAATTTTTAATCTGAGTTGGTCTCACAGTGGTTTAAAAAGATTCAGGCAAGTTTATCTGAAAATCAAAGGTGACTCAGCAAAGATCTTTTAGTACTTACTGCATCTGGTGCACCTCAGCTCTACTAGTACTTCTCTGAATCATTGCTGAAGGCTGAATATTACTGAGGCAATGCAGACCAACCACTACTGAAGGCAAAGACTAATAAAATGATGAGGAAAATGGAGCTGCTCATGGAGCTAAAAATGAAGATGCTGAGGACAGAAAAGGACCCGGAGCATCATCTGTCTTGTGTTCCTCCTCGAGTACCCCACTTCTGACTACTGTACTGCATTTTCTTTACTCTGGTCCTGCTCTCTCCCTCACTAGCACGACGCATCACGCCTCTTATTATCTGTCTGCTGGCCTCTTGACTCCAACAATATGTCGCCACAGTCTGCTTTCAGTTTGACAGTCTTATCAGCCTCAGGGTAGACAAGCTAAACTGACGCAGTGGGCGGTGAAGCTGCTGCCCTATTTATGTTTCCTGGAAACGAGACGCCACATAAAAGCGCTTTATTCTGTAACTATTACAGCAGGTACTTGTAATGAGTAACGAGACGAAAAAAGAGGAGAATGGCGATTTGAAGCGTGCATTGTTAGTGCTAATTCTTTATTCTGGGACACGATCTTGTGGGGACACCACCAGGAGTTTTTTTTTTTTCTAACCATCAGATTGTTTGAGATTCGTGCCTCTAACGTCCCTCAAAGTCTCACATTGTGCTCGCCATTAAAAATACTCAGCAGCGACATCTCTTCCAGAATCAGCGTCCTCGTCGCTCTACTGGATTATCCACAGACTTCGCTGGAAACAATTTTCACGCCGACTTTTTTTTTTCCGCAGGAAGTACTTCAGATGAAAAATGTTTACAATGACTTCTGTGGATTATCCAGTGTATGGGGATTTTAAGGAGGCTTAGGGGCTTTTTCTGCACATGAACTAACCAACATGGCACAACACTGGTCATCATTCATACATCGTTTACGGACAGAGTTACACTTAGTTACATAACACATGTAATACTCACATAGTCACTATACACAGACACAGTCACTTATATAGTCTCACTACATTAAATTAAAGCATTACATTTTAACACTAATATACAGTGATGAACTTCCAAACGTGATTAATGTGATTAATCAAACGGCTGATGAAACTCTCTCTCTCCTTATATGCGTCCTGTTTGTAAGATTGTCGTACATCCTCACCTTCCCTCAGGCTTATCAAACTCACTCGACTCTGCCTCTCCTCCTCCTCCTCCTCCTCCTCTTCATCTTTCTGTTTCTGCCTCCCTTTCTCCCCCTTCCTCTCACTTGTCCCGTCCCTTGCCCACATTTTCTCAAGGTCAGCCTCCTCGCTCTCCTCCTCTCTCAGACACCAATTGTCCCTCTGACGCTCGTTTTTCTCCCCCTCTTTCTCTTTCATCTCCATCATTTTGTGTGCTCCTCTTCATCTCTCGCCCTCCATGCTGCAATTCTCTGCTTTCATCTGCTCCTGGCCCGGAGTCGGGCCGTCCTCACATCCAACGGCCTGTTGCACCACTCATTTTCCTCAAAGCCCGGCTCCTCGCATCTCCTCTGCCCTCTCATTTACACTTTCTCTTCTTCGACACTCTTTGTTTTCCAGAAGAGCAATCACCACATGCTCTCAAATCACTAAGAGACGGTACAATTTTAGTTCGGTCCTTCAAGAGATGCTTTTCTAAAAAGCCTGGAGGTTGTGAACTGTGCTGGCTCATCTCGTGGCACAAAGCTACTGCTGTTCAAAAACATATTTCTCAGTGTGGTAACTCTATTTGTAACTTTGCAATCTGAAGAATCTCATGTTAATGTTACTCATGCTTTATCTTGAATTTTTCCACCCAACAGCCTTAAACCAGTTTCACACATCTTGCTACCTGAATGAGCTTAACACATCTGAATAAACAGACATACAAATATGTCCACGACACACCGTAGGATACAGACAGGTGACAAATGAAATGACAAATGACAATGACAAATGAAAGTGCTCCCTGTCATTGATTCCCCGGGTCTCTGAACTCATTCATTCCAATGTCATACTCATTAAAACATTAAGAAACCGCCATTACTCCATGGACGGAGGTCGATGTCATCCTGGAGGACACGAGATTCGTCTTATGTCTAATTTTGGTGGTACACTGGGGGAAAAACCTTCCCCTCTATATATCTGATTCTAGCTAATCTCAGCACACAAAGAATGTGAGCAAACCTGAATTAAACGAGACTTACTGTATCAGTTTGTGCACTTTGAAACTTTAAAAAACAGGCAGCAGACTTTGCTCCGCAGTAACATTAATTGATGAGGAAGTGTATTAGTGTATTCACAGTCAGAGGTCCCTCATGCTCACGAAGGTCATTAATTTAGGCTTCAACAGTGAAAGAAAAACCATCACTGATGCAGCCTGTGAGAAAACAGAGTATTTCTTCATTTCAGAATCATTATTTTTGAACATCAGTGCTGCTTATAATGGTCTTGTCGAGTCTGAATAGAGCTATAATAGAAAAGCACGTTAAAGCACATACAGCAGATAGCAGTGTGGTTAATGTACTCTGTGTGTACAAAGGGCTCAGCAGCATGTTTGTAAAGCTATCGGGCAGCAACTTTCTCTGCTCTGCTCTGCTCTTTTCTGTTCTTTTTATTCCACATTCATCCAAATTAGTCACTTGGGTTGCACCTCGCATCCATACTCATAAAAAAATCAGCAACAAAGTCCGACATTTCTGAGAGGGCCAAATTGTAACCTCATTCACATGGACGGAAAAGCATTGGTATTCAAGACTTTGGGAAATGTTTTTCCAAAGCCCTCACAAAGACTGGCCTGACTTTCTCCACTCGTTCTGGTGAACATCGGCAGCACATTCACTGCTGTTCGCCGTAATGAGGTGAAACCAGAGGTTGCCTGAAAGCAGGAATCTAATCTAAAAACTTGTGTTACAGCGTGGGAAATGGTCAGCAATGATGTAAAGTATAATTTGGAGTTAATGGGCTAGAACAGGCAAACAATCCAGGTGGTTTTTATACGTGATGTCTCATTTCATATCATGGTATTATCTTTATATATTGTTAGACTTTTAGAGTTATGTGTTTTTCTACGGTTGTCTTTCCTCCATCATTCACAGCACTTTCACCATGTCATGCTTTCTTACAATCTGTCACTGTCTCCTCTGCTTAACTATTTCTGTCTCGTTCTCAGTCTTTTTTTCCCCTCCCGTCCCCCCGTCACTCCGTATCCCTGCCGCTCCACTTTTTTTTTTAGCTCAATCCGTCTGTCCATAAGTCTCTTTGAATCCCTTCCCTCCTCATCTATCACTGTCTTTGCTGCTTGTTGCTCTTTTTTTGTTGCAGTCTCTCACTGTCTTTTTCTCCCTTAGTTTTATGTCTTTCATTTCTTTTTATCCTGTCACTCTTTTTTTTCTGCCTCTGTGTCACTCCTCTTCGCCGTCTCTCTCCGACTCCCTCTTCCCCCATTTTTTATCTCTCCCTTTATGCCACTTCATTCTCATCATTTGTCTCTTTTGAGCCTTGCACCGCTCGTGTGTGTGTATCTATGCGTGCATGTGATTGGTTGTGTGCCTAAGCTATATAAACTCAGCATACTGAGAAAATTAAAAAGAGATTTAACGGTTTTGTGTGACAGATGGAAAATGAAGTGTATGTTGGTGCGTAAAAACAAATTCTAAGTATTACTTCAGTGTGCATGTGTGGTGTGTGTGTCAGTCAAAGAGACCAGCGGGACGGCTGGGAGAGCAGCACAGTGACCGAGAGAGAGATGGAGCACCATGATGTAGAGCACTGACATGACAGTTCACACAGCACTTACACTCCTCTACAACCAATGCATGCGTGGATGCATGCATGCATACACACATCAGAGTGACATACATGTGTGCTTGCATGTAGGTTACAGTATAATACACATCTGTTCATTTGTGTGTGTGCGTGTCGAGTGATACACGCACACACAAGTGCTCAAAGTGTTGTGCTGAAGTGTCACATTAGTGTCTTTGCTGAGAGTCCTGCTTGTCTACCTCTCACCACCTCTTACTGCAGTACTTCTCCTGCAAAGCATGCTGGGAAACACTACAAAAATAAGAATAATCTGTCCATTTCAATTGCCTTCTTACTGCATCCTGCAAATAATCCAATAAAAGCAGCTATTCAAATATATGCTATTTAAGTATAACATTAACTGGCAGGATAACGGCATAGTCACGTCATGTCATACACACAACGCTTTCTCTTTTCATAGGCATTTTGTGAATGCTTTCATTTGCAACTCTTGCAGAAAGCCTTGAACTTCACTGACAGCTGCTTATTTTCCAACAGAAAGAGTAAAGAAGATTTTTTTTTCAATAAAAACAGAAACTTTGTTAAACTTCTGGCTGCAGAAACAGGATGTAATCACAGCACTGACATGTTATAACCTTTTTAAGTCGGTATGCTGAATATTAAGGTTAAATATGATGTCATTGTTATCAAACACTTCACTTTTCACACTATTTGGAGTTGAGTCTGCATCCACCTGTTTGGTGCTGAGGGGGTGATAATTATAAAAGCTGAAACATGTTGCAGGAATAGTCATGTGATACGTCATTAAAATGGAAACATTATTATAATATGATTCATTTCAAGAGCAACATACTCATGAGTACAACATGACATGACCTCCATGTTTCACAGTCAACAACAATAACAGTAAATGTAAATGGAACAGATAAGTAAATATGGACCTGTTTTCTATGAAACAGGAGAAATGAGAGTGTTTTACCAGCCTCTGTCAGTAAAAGCCTGCTTCGGCTGATAATAAACAACAATTCTACTTTATTTGACAGCTCGCAGTAGGTGAATTTGTTGATCATTTCAAGCATTTGTCTGATTCGTGGGGTGCCTGTGGGTAATCATAGTCCTCATGGCCGCATGATGAAGTGTCCTTAAGCAAGACAATGAGCTCCAGTTTTCTCCAAATGTCTAGACCAGCACTTTGAATGGCTCGTCCGTCACCACTGGTGTGCGAATGGGTAATGGGCGAAAGGTAACTTGTAAAGTGCTTTGTTCGCCAAGATAGAAATGCACTATATGAGTGCAGTCCATTAACCATTTAGCCTTCCTTTTGATTTATTAATGTGCACAAAAGTCAAAGCCGCCAACAAAAAGGCTTCACTGTCTCACTCAAGGACATTTTACTGCCTGATCAGGCTGTTGTGTCCATTTCTCGTCTAATCGCCAGGCCAGCCAGGAAATGCAGCTCCACTTGAGAAAGTGAGTGTAATAATAGCCCCCGATCTTTAAACCTCACCCGCTGATTACAGCAATATTCAGGCCTCTTAGATAACAGTGAGCACATCAAAAGGATGGAGAGCAGGTTGGACACTCTGGGCAATTTGTCCACATTTAACAAGACAGGTAAAATCACTGTATTCCTTTCAAGTTCTCCTCAAAATATAGAATTAACATCTCTGATACATGTGATAAATTATCCAGGCAAGAGAAAATGATGCCCACCACCTCCCACACCTTCCAGATACCTCCGCATTCAGCATGTCACGTCTCCTGGAGAGTTAAACCATGACGCTAATTAGAAGTCTCTGGAAAAAGTCCAGAGACTTCAAAGGAAAATCTAAAAAGTTTGCACTTCTCTGAGCGTGATGCCGTTTCATTCTTCGCAGCGCACGACTGACAGTGCCTTGAATTTTATTTATTTCTCTAAAGGGACGGCAGGCACGTTAATCATCAGTCACTGGTTGATATCGTCAGCTTAAGTCTTCAGCGGTCTCCGACTAAAAAGCCTCATCTGAACCCAAATTGTAAAAGTTCCTGCCAACCAGCAGCTAAAGCTTCAAAGGCGAGCCAGTTGTTGGAGCTAACTAGGCAGCAATCTCTTGTGCAGCGCTGCATCGTGTTGACTCCGAGAGCACACGCCTGCCTCGCTTTCAAAAGGTGAGGAGCTAATAAGGCTTCTTCTCCCCCCCGACAACTGCAGCGCCGACACGCTGCAGCGCCCCTGTGAAATCCTACAGATGCAGCCAATTAAAATTCACAGCGAGGCGGGCCGCGTGGTCGTGCAGGACGTGAATGAGTTGCAGGACAAATTTCCTTTGTTGTGTCTGGGAGAGCTGTTGAGCCATGATGCATAATCAATCAGGGCCTCCGAAAGGAGAATGAAGTGGACCTTGAGGGTTTAAAACGTGCACCAAGTTAGAGGGAAATATTAATCCTCCTCTTTTGGTTTTGATTGTAACCTGTTACTGTTACCACCACGCATCAATACATCAACCAATTAGTCATGTTACTAATATGGATGTGAAGTTCTTTACCATCCCGGCCCTGAGTGCTGGAATGATTTGCATTCACCTTACAAGCACAATTCCACACGGCCTTTTCAGAAGCATAACTGAACGCTCTCACCCACAGCATGCTATTAAAATACATAAATAAACACCATTTTGGCAACCATAAACAACATCCATCTGCTCGACTGCGCCCTGTCTAACCCGCTAAGGCCTCCTCCAGCTCTCTCAGCACAGCTCTGCCGGGTCTGTGATGGATGCCGCACCTTTCATTGAGATGTATGTAGCCACTGGATCCGGGCATGGGAACTCACACACACACACACACAAACACACACACAGACACTCCCACGCTTCTGCCACAGTAAGCAAAGAGAGAGAGAGATGCATGCTCACACTGCACTGCACGTGGACACACTACCTGTGAAGCCCAGCTTGCATGCTCACACATACACAGCAACATTAATAACCAATGCTACACCTACACTCACTTAAACTCTGCTGTGACAAATAAAACTGCATTAAACTCCACATCTCTGCTGTGGAGGAGGTGCATTTGTGCACAACACCTTTTGCATAGCCACGCTACCAAACACACACTGGTGACCATGCGCTTGCACCAACACTCACACACACACACACATCTGCACACTCAAGACAAGACAAATGAAGACTGCATCTCGTTTACTAGGCAGTGCAGACAGGCCCTTATAAAACATGCATGGCATGTATTCCCCGGCTATCAACCTCCACATACACACTCACGCACTCAAAACAATCCAAACACAGGCTGCAGAAAGTACCGATTTGTGCTTGGCTAGCATGCTCCATCATCCTCTGACAGGCAATTATTTTATCACGCTTCACACGTAAACACAGCGGCCAAACAGAAGCCACGCACAAGGCTAATGTATGATCACATCTGATGCGCGGGGTGCACACAAACACATACAGTTCACACGGACGCGCAGGTTAATAATTCAAAGCCCTGGTTAAGAGGGGAGCGCTCCCTCCTTATTAAATTATTGACAAGCAACATCTAGACTCTCTGCTGCTGACCTGAGGGACAGCCGGCAGGGAAGGAGAGAAGAGGAGGAGGACAAGAAACATATGTGAGGTAGAGCGGAGGGGGAGGGAGGTGGAGGGGGACAGTCGTGGAGAAAAGGAGGGTAGAAATGAAAGTGAGCGAGAGTTAAACAAGAAACAACGGGTGCGTGATATCACAGAGCGCGCGAGAACAGAAGTGGGCCTAAATGAATCCCAAAAGACTTTAAATTGGAATTTAAATGGAATTGAGAGAGAGAGAGACAGACGGAGAGACGGAGCGAAGTGAAATCTGCAGCAGCTCTCTACTGTATTTCTGCTATTTACCCGCCTGCCTGTCTGTCTGCCTCTTCTGCTCTGAAATGAATACGGTGTGAACCAGCAGCCCCTAGCAACAATTACTGCCTGTTGCTGCCCCGCTCCCTGTGTGGATGAGCTGGATGGCAGCCTGTCACTTTACCTGCATATCAGATTTAAAAGAAAGGGATTTTTTTTGCCTCCTTGTTCGTCAAGTTGCAGACACCCCTGTTTATAATTTGTAGATGAAAGTACCGACTGTGATTGTCTTGCATGCCACATTTACATACACATGCTACATACATATATCATATTAACATTACAGCTTATTCACATCAATAATATTTACATACAACTTTTAAAAGAAAGCTACTTTTGATGTGTGTTCAAATTTTGAAAGTCATTTTAATGATGTTCATGTGCAATTCATAAAATGTTGGCCAGATTTCTTTCACCTTTAAGTTTGAGCAGAAATACTGTAGCAATGTTGGATATTTTAGTCTATTTGCGCCATCAAAATGCATCAATCTCAGCACAGATGAATGGTAAAAATAACATTTGAAAATAAATATTCTTAGTGTTCATGATCAGGACTTAAAATAAACATAACACATTGCATTGCAAGTGTGAACGTGACGAAAAGGTTTTTATGGAGCAGTGGCACATACTATTCAGGCTTATTATCAATATATACTTTGCCTGTTAATGCAGTGAATATTTGTTCATGCTTCTCCACAATATATTCTGTAATGTACTTTGAGAAAGGGCTATTATATTCACAGTGTGTGGATGAAGTCTTTCAGGCTCCGTGTGTTGCTTTGTGTTGTTCACCCTGTTGAAGTGCAAGTTCGTTCAGCAGCAGAACATTTAAACAGGTGATTTTTTTTATCAGCAGTTTCATCACTCCTATCACGCACACCCGACACACACATTCACACCTGAAAAGTGCTGGTGCGCTTGTTTTATTGATCCTTCCACCTCACACGCTGCCCGTGAAGCCATTAAGCTGATCTGTGACAATGTCATTCACCAGCATCGGATTATTCGTGCGTTTCTCTGCTCGCTCTCTCTCTCTCTCTCTCTCTCTCTCTCTCTCTCTCCTGATGTCCCCGCTCCATACTGACCAGGCTGCGGTACTTCTGCACAGCCTACATTTACATTCTCCCCAGAGACCTTTCACATGCAATTAGCTGCTGTTTACATCAAAGCCGGGAAATTTTTTTCAAAACAGATGACTTATGGTTTCAGGGCATTACTGTTTAAGGATTGGATTTGAATGTTTCCTACCACACTGTGCTAGAATTATGCATTTCTGGACAGTTTTGCTTTTGCTTCTGGCTTCACGCAGTTCCAGAAACACTGCTAAAACTACAACTGACACTTAAGACGAGATAGTAGATAGCTTGAGTCTTCAGCTGTCAAATAAACCCTTTCAAAAGGCTGAATACGCAGTGCTTTACACATACTAAATGCATAATTTTTGTCTTTTTCCATTATAAAATGTAAATATTCTCTTTAAATGCACCATAGACTGATGCAGCCTGATGAGTTGTTTAGATTTTATTTACCATGTGTCACATAAACAGCACAGAAACAGCTCAAAGACATTTGGTTTTACGCAGTTGGTGAAGCGAAGAAAAGTCCGTCCAGCCCAAAGTCTTTCATGTCACTTATTGTAGGTAGGAAGTCTGTGAGGCAATAAGCTCCTATATCTGCCACTTCATGCAAAATTCAACAAACACTACATACAGATCAACCATTTGGACAAAGAGCACAACGGTTGGCAGAAAGAAACCAAGAAACCCGTCATCTTTAATTAAACATGAAGTGATGCAGCCTTCTAAAAGCTCAAGTTATTCAGTAACCGACTCCCTGAGGGAGAAAATTTAAATCATACACCCAACAATGTAAAATAACAGACTAGTGTGCTGCGCCTTTCAGCATCCTTCCAGGCTGTCTGACAAGAGACAGTTTTCACACCTCCCTGCAACAAGTGCAAAAAGAGAAGAGAACATAGAGGCAGATGAGAAGGACTACAGAAAGCAAGAAGGGAAGAGAAATGATTAGGTAGAGATTTGTTGTGTAAGGCAGAAAGAAGAGGAGGGCCGGAAGAGAGGGCAAGACAGAGATGGGAGATTGAGAGAGAAACCTAGTTTTCCACTTATTTCCACATGTCAGCATCACAACTAGCAGCCACACCACCACAATTACAATTCAGCCTCCCGTGGTGCTGAATACAGAAAACACACAGGAAGCAAACATTCCTTCACATAAACACTGAAAAGCCCCAAAACATCTGCGGCGCAGCAGCCTCAGATCAGTAAAAAACAGGATTCCCGAGTTCTTCAACAAGTTGTATCTCGCCCATAAAGCCAGAGGCTTTCAACTGTGACCACCAGCTTTCACAGAACAAACTACAAGCTGTTCTCAAGTATGAGGCCATTTTATTTTACTGTGCACAAGTTTTTCCTCAATTTATATTTCTATTTTTCTTCGATTGCTGTAAGAAAAAGCAGTCCAGGTATCTTCATAATGATAAATGATGTGATCATAATTAGTCAAAAGAGTACTCTGAAAAATCACAGATAATAATCGAGATCATAAGATGCGCATGTTTAAAATGTGACCAAACAACTGCAAGTTAAACAGTGTATGCAGGCAACTGCTAACAAGTTGAATTTTTAAAGTAAAAATTTTTATAAAGTTTTATAAATTGATCAAAATTAGCATTAGTATTTTTAGCTAACAGTATTTTTCTTAGAAAGTTGAAGTTGAAAAACTAAAACATTTGAATTCTGTGAATTTTCATCAGGTATAATGATAACAATATTCTTAGAGAGAGCTGCCATAAAAAATCCTCACATCCTTCCTGTCTTACTGCAGGCGACCATTTCAACATGTCAGAAAACATTTGGAGCTTGACAGAAATGTTTGTTCCCACATTGCATCTTAATGACCTCAAATATGATCCAATGAGAGTCAAGAGTCGCACTAAAACACTAAAGTGACATGGACACATACTACGCAGAAATTCTTGGCTTGCCAATAATCGACTCAGTCTAAACAGCTCCAACACTTCTCTGTCTTCAGAGTCTTCCACCACACTGTGATGTGTATCAACTAAATTGCAAACCCCACGATTCCCCGCTGAGCTGCACACAACACAACCCATAATTACAGGACGGCCACTGTAAGTCACATCGCCAAATCCCCCGCATGGATTTCGAAACATTTGGGATAGGCATGAAAGCCTGTGTTTCCACTAATCCTATGTTTTTACATCCACCATGGGATTTAGAGCGCTGTGTGTGTACTGTGGACCGCAGACTGTGCGCCACTACAGAGGACAAGACGAGCAGAGACCGGGGCAGAGGGCCAGGCTGCACACAACGCATTAACAATCCATCCAAAAACTCATTTTCCCACAGGCCCCTCTGGCAGGACATTACTTTTGTGAATGGCTTGTTTGTGTACTGTGTCGACTGAATTTTATGTGCATGTTTGTGAGAGTTAATGACCATCCCTGTATGTAGTCTAGATGTTATGTATTTATATGTATGTACATGTGTACCTGCTGTATATGTGCGCACCTTTCATTACCATCTTGCTCATATATAATGTGTCATGTGCCGCAGCAGGGGAGAGAGAGAAAGAGAAAGAGAGAGAGGCATAAATCTTACGTGTGGAGGATTAATGTTGTGGTCTTAGCAAAGGCTATTTTCCCTTTCCTGAATCAGGAGGTTAATCGTATTACCTGTGAAAGCGACGCGTAATAGGGCACAACGGTGCCTTTTGAAAGACAGGACAAGGAGAAAAACAAGGGATGCGGGGTGAGGGAGGTTGTGGGAGGGGGGTCAGATAGAGGGGGAGGCAGGAGGTTTGATGATGAAGGGAACGTTC
>JBAJHX010000040.1:18646193-18657713 GCA_037176925.1 Amniataba percoides
ATTGGAAAACTTCCAAAGTGAACTACAGGGTCACATAGCCACAGCAAACTAAATCAAGGCAACCCACTCACGCACAATCAAGAACTGAGAGGATTTAAAAGCTCGGGGCATATTTACATGTTTACCCACTGAAATGTAACTGTAACATCTGCCCTTTCCTTTGAAATGGTTCATGTCTGTTTTTCAGGGGGAAAAAAGCATCATGATATCGTAGTGCACTTATGGATTTTTCTTTTTTCATTTCTTCCCATGGATAAATGGCAAAATGCACACAGTGTGCGGCAGATCATGAAATATAATGGCAGAGGTTTTTTTTTTTCTTATCTTGAAAATCAGCTATAAACATCAGGTCTTGGTCAGTCTTCCCCTCCAAAGCAAAGTGGTTGCACTCTTCTTGTAGCTGGCTGTTAACGCCAGCAATCAACAACAACACATAGAGAGCAAGAGAGAAAGATCCATCACAGAAGAGGGAAAGATACCAATTTCTCCACTGACAGCATCCTCAATAGACGAGAAGGTAACGCAGGAAGAAGCTGTGATACATTTTCAGTTATGGAAACCACTCTTTTACCATTTGATCCATTTTACCATTTCATCCTCTCCTGAAAAGACTCTGTTATTAAACTGTCTGTATCATTCAGGCCTGGCACAAGCTCAAAAGTAATTCCAGGAAGTGTAGAGAGTCGATAACTAAAGTACATATGGCAGGTAGAGGAAAAGTGGGCATTAGTAAAACGCGGTGCTCGATCATTACAGTTTTATGAAACATAAGAGCATAAACGTCATCTCTGACAAAACTGTGCTACATAACGATGCAGGAGGTGGCTAACTTCTTGGAACCACATCACACCCGAAACTTGGCCAGTGGGGCTGTTTTCTGCTGGCAGATTGTGGTTTGTGTCAAAGCGAAACCTGATTAAGATTTTAACAGCTTCCCCTTTAATTCTGGAACTGTCAGAATCTGTGGTCACTGTTTCGAGCGGCGCAGAATTAAAGAGGACGACAGGAACGATGATGGAATTCATGTTTGTGGTCTCGACCTGGGCTGTGGTTTCCGTAAAATAAATTTACTTCTGACATTCCTTGCGGGGTTTTTAGCAGGGTAAAATAACCGCGGCACCTTCCGAAAAACTCCCTTTAATTTGCTCGCACATGTGCACCCCAGGGGTTTCCAACGTGAAGATTTCCCCAGATCACAAACTCACATTTGCATCGTGTCCTTGTGTTAACTGTTCAGCTGTCCTCTGTTATAAGGCACATAAATGGCACATAAATCAAAATGTAACCATCAAAATCGGATTTGGAACGAAGTGCAACATCCATCCATCATGTAAAACCGCACAGCACAGAGATATCATGGGTCAGAGGTGTGTGTCTGGATGTAAGTTGGCAGAAGAATTTCCAAAAATATCGCTGACACAGTCTAATTAAAAAATATAGCTCCACAGCGTTTTATCTCACAGAATTTACTCAGCCACATTTTTGAATGATGCACTCAGACCTGAAGCATGTGTTATAATACACAACAACACACCAAAGTACTGTGACTTTAAGGGGTCAAGAGCCAAAAAATTTGGGGAACTACAGTTTGTGTGTGAGTGTGTGTGTGCTGTTAATCAACACCCTGACATAGTGAGAGAAGGAAGAATAAAATAATGGTGAGAGAGAGGTGGAGGAGAGCCCACAGGGAGGGTTAAGGAGTGAATGTGAGTGTTTGTATCTTAGCCCGGTTGCACAAATTGGCCCTGAACTACAACGTGAGTGTGAGTGTATCCAGGCCTTGGTACAGTAAGTCAGGCACAATTAAAGAGCTGCCACCGGTGAGACAAACTCCTCTTCTTCTCATTACCAGCCCCCCTCCCCTTTATGTCCCATCCCACCAGCAGAGACTAACCAACCAACTGTGGCATGTGATCCTGTCAGGCCGTGGGTTTGTTTAATGCCCCGCATCACCTCCTATCCTGTTGAAACAAGCGAGGTCATCCAGCAGGTTTCAACAGGATTTCCCTATTACACACACACACACACACACACACACACACACACACACACTGTACAGCAGCCAGCTGTAATGGATATAGGAACACGAGAGAGAAACATCCACTTATCCTGCTGATAACGTTCAGACAGATATCATCTGTGCAAGGGTGCAAAAGTTTCGAGTGGAAGGTCACATCTTCATATAGATGTTGAGAAGTAAATATTTATGAGTTGAGCGCTACTCATGAAGTGTAACAGGATTCTTCGAGCCAGCTGATTGGTCAGAGCCGTGCTGTTAATTCCCATAACCTGTCTGCTTTATTAGTTGCTATGCCAACTTGGTGAGGTAACCAAGGAGACATTTATCGCTTCCTCAATCAGTTCTGCTGATGTGGAGGCAATAACCGCCCCCACCCCCCAAAGTTATGTGTTCTCTGATCTCAGACAATATACAACCACATTCAATTTTCAGGAGCCGTCAGTCCAGCAGCCGCAGAAACCAACAGACTCTTAAATCATGCGGAGCGACTTCGGCCCAACAGAGAGCGACTCTGGCTGCAGCCCATCCATTTCAGCTGCACGAGATTACAGATCTGCGCGGACGCAGCTTGATTCATGTTTGGCTGATGAGGGTTACGGGGACGAGGCCTCGCGTCTTGAGCGCCGCCTGATAAGGAAGTAGTAGTGAAATTGGGTTATTCGTAGGTCCCAGCCCTTCTCGTAGCTGGATCAAAAAGGCGTAAATCTGCTGGAACGCCGACATTCAGCCCCTTCACAGAGACGATTTCTTCAGTACTGTAATGATCACTGACACGCCCACCTCCTCACAGCTCCCACACATCGCTGCAACAGTGTCCCCGTATCAGTTTCTACTAGTTATTTGGAAGAGCAGTTGAAGTATTTATAAAGCCTCTACTATCAGACACCTTTTCAGCCCTTCCTCTGACTGAACGAACCTTTAAACAACCTTTAAATCCTTTGACCTTGTCCTGGTGAGAGCAAATCCTCATCTGTTTTGTATCAAATGGTTTCCCAATAAGTTCAGGAACACAATCTCTAGTTTACGTTCCAGTTTCAGAGAACTCACATCTCTTCCAAATTAAGTTGGTCGTTTTTTGGACTAAATGCGGGCTCTCCAGGTTTAAACAGGCCTGAAATTTTACAGTGCATTACATCAATATGAAAATAGCTGCAGGCAGAGCTTCCCCAGAGTTCCCCCAACATTATCTGATGTAATGCTCCTTGCACCCTTTGAGCCCCTCTCTATGTTACTCACGCAGTTTGGCTTTGCATTTGAGTAGGAGAGAAGCACATCCCCTGTGATCACCGCCTATGAAGTGTTGAGTTCTGGGTTATATTTTAGCACTTGAACACAGCCTGCAGTGACCTGGGCATGAAACAGCCCGCAGGCCACATATGGCTTGAGAGCTGATTCCATCTCGCCAGCAAGGTTGAACCAAATCAAAATCCAAATCTCGACGCCAGCGATCGTTGTAGGCAGCTGCGGCGAAATAAGTTTTCAGAAATTCTACCTGCTCACGTTGGAAATTAAATATGACTTATCTCCACAAAGGTTGGGTAAGGTTGTCAGTTCAGCCTCTTCATGCTTCTATGAGAGCTGAAAGCTTCGCTGCAGATATGAGGCGAACTTTAAGCAAGCTGATGCTGGATGCAGTACATTTAACAGTACCTTATCTTTTCCTTTCTACTTAACAAGAAAGTTACTGTTTATTCACTTGCAGCTGGTTGATTAATTTGCATTGAACACCTTCCTGTTGTTGAATAAGAGAAAGTGTTTCTATTACAGGGAAGGCCAGATAAATATACAGAAATTAATCCAGAACAGAAGTGTTTTTTTGTATTATTCATATCAAGTGATTTGTCAGTGCTGAAAATTAAATTACCCATGTGGTTGATATTATAAACGTAGATTTCACTGGGAGGGAGCAGTGTGTTGCATTATTGAAGGACGGTGGAGCTGAACATGCAGACCTGGCTCATCAAACTGCTGCAAAGCATCAGGGAACTAAAAAAAAACCTACATTGAAGAGTTTTATGAGATGAAAGGACAGAAAATCCCTGAACATAGCAACATCCAGTTTAGCATCTGTGGATACGTCTGCACCCGTGAATGAAACTAGAGCTGTACATTACAAAACCAAGGGCATTTTAAAAGCTTTTTTTACTGCCCTGGCCTTCATTAGAAAGCTGCCGTTTCCCCGTTGAGCCACCATCTTCCACTGCTGATAAACATCCCCGCTGCAGGCTCTGTGAGGGAAGTTTTCCACAATGAATCGAGGATTTGAAAACCTCAGACAGTAACATGCTTTTGGATCTTATTTCCTTTTACTTGTGATATGGCAAGGCTCAGAGTGATGTGAAACTTGAACTTATTGATCGTCAATTTGATACACTGCTGGCAGAGCGCATTAGATCTGTATCTCCGCTGAAATTCTATTAATATTCTCCGAGAGTAGAACTGTCCACAGCTGAGGAGACACGCTCAGAGGAAGCCTGCTGTCTTTGGATTGACATATATACGAGAAGACAGCCTCAGTGAAGAAACTGAAGAAGATGTTTATCAGATAAACATCTGTCAGCCGTGCATATAGACACATCAGCTATTACATCTGACCTGCATGCACTTTAGGCTTCATTTCTCCTGTAAGTAAAAAAGACTGGTCTGTTGACAGCTTGTTGTATCACAAAATCTCTCTGTAATTAATGCATCTCTGTTAGACGTGCTGACTTGTACAGTATTTAAAGCTCACTAAGGAAACATTGCAAGTGTCTAATTGTACCCTGAAAGCCCTCAGCTGTGATCTATAATGTTCTATTAACCTGAATGCTCCGAAAATGTATTTGTACCCATGCATGGGTTGACAAAACATGGATTTGTTTAAACAAAGCATAATTACATAGTATTAGCCTGTCAGTCCGTCTTGTGGTGAAATAAACAGATCTGATTTAACTGTTTTTTGGAGGAAAACATAACACAGATAATGACAGTTTCCAAAGCAAAATGAAGTCATGCCTGATTTTGTGGTCTGTCACTTCACCAGTTTTACTCTGTATTTTACCAGTCATGTTGAGAGCCAATAGACAACAGTTTGATAATGTCCTCTTGGGCTCTGAAGGGAGCCTTTTTTTAAGTTAAAAAAATAACCTTGATGATGTAATCAGAGTTATCTTACCTTGTACTTGTGGGCTTCAATTTTATAACAAAGCCTGTGTTTGAAAAGGGGGAGCGGAGTGTGAATGGTGTGGGTGTTAATCAGACAGAAAGGGTGCTATGAAGGATACCTTCAAATTGCAATATGAGCAGTGGAATAGACTTACTTGATTTTTGCCATTCATCCTCTAAAAATTGCAATTCTACTGAGTCATTAAACCACTGTGGTCCAGACTAAAACATCTCAAGAAAAACAGCCACTGTCATGACAGATTCGTGGCCCCCAGAGGCTGAATATTACTGATTTTGGTGATCCAGTTTTTCCATCTAGCACCACCAACAGGTTGATGTTTTTGGCTGTTTTTGGTGAGGATGAATAGCAGTGTCCTTAGGGATGACATTAACTTTTTCACCCAGCACCATCAGTTGTTTTACCAATTGTTGCTTTACTAATTTTGATTTATTTCATTTGGTGCTGATTAGCTAATGTTAACATGCTTACACACTAAAGTAAGTCTCCTTACTTTAGTTTAAGAATTTGAATAGGATTTCAGATGCCCGCGACCAAAGTGCCAAAGTCTCCCTTTCAGCATTAGTTGAGCTAAATGTGTGGCATCAGACTCCCACACAGCTCGTATGTTACATCTAATTAAGTAAACAATCTCACTGCAAGATCTGGACTTCTCGTCCTTGTTGGCTTAAAAATTGAACTGAAAATAAAATATGAAAAGACCCCTCACTTGGCCAATGGGAGCGAGCGGTCCATGAATGATTAATCCAGAACATGCGGTCAAATTGTTATTCATCAGTAAATAATTTAGGATTTGTCTGCAAATGTTTTTCTTCATTTATACTATTTTGAGATTTCACTGAAAACAGACTTATTGAATTGCTTGAATTTTGGGGGGAAAACAATCCCAGACCTGTGCAGCACACCCTGGCTGACTTCATCAGAGACCTCCCCAAACAATACAATCCCAATATTGTATCACAATGCTTTGGCCGACAAACAATAATGCTGCATATTTTCTGTTTCAGCAAGTTCTGCAGCTCGATATCACCCACTTTACTCCACATTTCACTTGATTATGTCAGGACAGTAAAGAGCTGAGGCAATATCTCTCAGCACGAAAATCAATTATGCAAATAAACAAAGAAAACCCATCTTCTGTGGCCTCAAACTCGAGGCTTTAGACATCCGAATACACATTTTGGGATTATCCCATATGAGGAATCACGTTGTGATCCCATGGATTGAACCATCCCGCTTGTTGTTGCCAAGTTTGCCGAATCCTTGAAGAATCCATTAACTTGGAAAGCAGCACAACTGGGGCAGAGATGGAGTGGAAAACAAAAATCAATACGGAAAAATCAATCAAAATCCAATCCACGTCAAGGCCCAATCTGAGATTTCTGGCCGTCAAAAAGCAACATCACAAGCCTCTCGGTCACTCTTGTTCTCATACTTTCTGCACCCGTGCGAGGCACAGGGGGTGCTTTGTAGTGTGAGGTAAAAGCAGGCGCGCTGACAGCATAATGACTACTATTACCAAATGACTGCTGACAAGAAAGTGAAACCTATTAGGCTATATTATTGAAATTGAAGCCATTAACTGTCGTAAGGCACTCTTGGCTGCAGAAATAGCCACGTTTTCAAGGACACACATGCACCTGAGCTTGAGAAATATTTAGAGATTAATATAAAAGAATGATTTCAGCGCAGAATGGAGATCTAATAATGTTTTGGAATGAGCCCTGACATGCGACGTTTCCTCGAGCTCTCACTCTCAGGCAGCAAAACACATACGGCAACTGAAGAATTTATTATTGTCTTTTTTCCTTCTTCCTTCCTTCCTCCGCTCTCCTCTCCCCCTCCCTCAGCCGGCAACACTCACACACGCCTATTATGCAAAGGAAAGCTCCAAGCTCATCAACAACAGTCTCTTATTTCAATCTTTTTTTTGTTTCACTTGTTTAGTTCTCACCTTCTTGAATCTTTTCTTGCTCTCGGCGAAGCTTCGGTTTCTGACTCACATTTGCTCTCTCTCTCCCTCTTCACACTCATCATTTCAACCTCGCTCTCTCACTATCTCGCTCCTCTCATTCACGCCCCCCCACCTCCCCTCCCCACCTTCTCCCACTTCCCTCGTTGGAATTTCAGCACTTTGGCTCATTAAGGAAGGTTGTTGACACTCTCCCATAACTTTCCCTGTGTTTTCCTCACTCGCCCCCCCTCGCCACCGACCCCCTTGTCTCGTTACTGCCATTACCACCTCGACCTTTTTTCAGACGTTGGTCTGTTTATCCTTTCTCCTGCTATAATAAGGCATGCATCCAACTTCCCTCTGATTCTTTCTTCCATCCGCCTCGTCTCTGCTCATCGCTCAGCTCCTTCTCTCTTCCTCTCTCCGGCGCCCACTTACTTACTCGCACTTTCCTCATTTTTCGCTCTCCATCTCCGTGACGACTCACTTCCACAACATCATGAGGAAATGGTGTGTCGGTGATGTTTTGCCTTCGTTCGCTGCTGAAACTTCACATGGTTCAAAATGGCTTAGAGTCGGACTTCAGTTGAGTTTTACTGAATCTGAATCAAGGTTTGTAAATTAAGTAAAGAATTAACACTGAATTAAAAATGAACTAAAACTGATATTTGTGCATGAATAAAGAGCTGCCTTATTAAACAGGCTCTGTGGAGTTCTTAACTGAACAGTCCCACTTTAATATCAGCGCCTCTACATAACCTGCATAAGCAAACAAGACTGGCTCTAGTTTATGACAGTTATTCTTATGACCCACCACCACATTGGAGTATTAACAACATCAGACAAAATAGCAATGGGGTTCACTTTGAGTTCTGTCTTTCACAATCTGATTACTCCAAATACTCAAGATCTAAGTGAATAAACCTATAAGGTTTTAAAGTTATAATATGTTTAAGCAGGAGATTTAAACTTCTATAACTGATGTGAAGAAGAAAAAACACTGCTGGCGGTTGGTCTGCGATTGTAGAGAGTACTGTGTTGTTCTTTAACGCAGTCTTTGGATGATTATAGATGCAGCTAGACAACCATTGACTGATAGCTTAGCTTTAGCCTTTGGTGAACTTCTAACATGATGAATGCATTTGGTGGAGGTTAAAATGACCTGCAGTCCACCACAGCAAAACTAATGTTCTGCATAAACTAAAAATGAAAAGCCTGGTACTTCAATGTTTTGGAAATTGTTCTTTGTGTGGGTGGAAATTCACTATTATTTTAATCTAAAAAGAAATAATGTCCATTCCAATTTCCAAAAGGACAAGGGCACCTCACCGAACTGCTTTTGTCCAAAATCGAAATAATAAAGAAAATACAATATTTGATAAGAAATTTGTTAACCTTGGAGCACAGCTAATCCAGGTGCTCATCAACTACAAACTCAAAGCAGTTATCAGAAACAAACTCAGCTCAGAATTTTTTTTTCAGCCACTGCAGAGCGACCATAAGGTCCTAAGAAACATGATTTTCCAAAAACAGTTCAGCTTTTATATCAAACACTGGACCATTTATCCACACACTGTATTCTGGTCTCTTATTAAGCAGCCTGAAAGAATCTGCTGTCGATGGCATTTCGTTACAAGAGAAGGATGTAATATTAGAGGGTGTACACTGCCACATGGAGAACTGGCTAACAAGGTGAAAAGGACAGTCATTTTTCATTTCATTGAGACTTCAGCGTGTACTCTGCCTCTCTTCCTCCTTCTGTCACTTCACATCTCTCTCATTTTGTCTCTGCAGGCTACGGATTCCCTCGTTCCTCCACATCCTCACACATTCCCACACGCCTCCTCTTTCTCTCCCTCCGTCTCAGCGACAGTTCTTGTATTTCACGAACAGCGAGCTGTCCTGGATCTGCTCCTCAGCTGCTGTAACAGTCAGTCCGACGGATTTATTTCTCCTCTGTCTTATTCATCTTTCTCCTGGCTCTTTGATTCATTTCGATTTTCCCCTTCATTTCCTCCCGCCATCTTTTTCTTTGTTATATCCTAATATCCTTTACACTAATTCTTAATTTCGATCCACATTTTAAGTTGGATTTCCAGTTTAGCAGTTTCTTTGGCAGCATGGCTGTGATACTTAACTGAGAAAAAAAGTTAGAAGTGTAAATTCATTAACATTCAATAATCTATATTCAACTTTCTCATTATCATGACAACTCTCAACAGATTTTTAAAACTTCCGAAACATTAAATTTCTCAGCACTCACCACTTTGGAAGTCAAATGACTTTATAAGTTTATTTAAGTTTTATATTCACAGCTTTCCATCAGTGGTCAAATATTCTCCCACTGGCAACTTTAAGGTCAAATCAAAGTCTGGTTCATCAGGCGAGTCTGCTGGAAAATATCACAAAATGTTTGGTGTTTGTTTTTGCTAAATGAAATGTAACCTCCACAGAATAAGATGATCACAGTAAAAAAACAGATTGGTGGTTTTATTGCATGTTTTTGTATCAGTGCTGCTGCGTAACCCTCTGCTAACTTCCAGATCCGTGACAACCACAGGTAAAGATAAAAAAAGAAAATCAATGTCACTGCCAAGAAATAATCCCCCAAAAACACTTTTAATAGATTTAGAGACTTAATAGATTTACTCTCTTTATTAGTAGTCAGCAGCCGTCTGTAAAAGTTATAAAATCTGTACTTTAAAAGCAGAGCTCAGATTAAATTAAATATCTGATAGCACATGTCATCCATTTTAAAACGAGCAGGGAAAGAAAAGCTGGATGGAGGAAACAGTAAATGGGCTTTAACTAAAAAATGACATGAAGATCCGGCTGAACGACGGCTGCTTCAGACCTGCAGCTTTATCTGAGGCTCATCTCTGCTCTTTGAAGATTATGAAGCTAAACATTTATACAGATGAAACCCTCTTATCCTTGGCTAACCTCGGAAAGGTGATTCATGCTTTTATAATCGTCTTGTTTACCTTGTTGTTTCTTTACATTCGAGTCAGCCTCATTCATCTGACCTGAGGACGCTGCACAAAGATTCACCTGTGAGAGGCGGCTTGGTGTTTTTTCCTGACACCGGTGTCACTAGATTGGTTGCTCTTGAATTTTAAAAGCTGCCCTCTTGACAAAAAAAAACGCACGCTGTTTAATCAAACCACCTTGAAAAAAGGAGTTTCAACTGACAAAACAGCGAAGTTCTACTACCAACACAAAAACTCTGGGTCGCCATTCACGGAGGCTACAAACATTTAGAGCTCTTGTTGATTTACGCCTCTACACATTTAGACATGAGATCTGCACGCAGGCTGGTTTACATTGTTTCTAAAGGCTGAAAAATGTCTCAGGAGGAGGATAAACGTTACAGACGAAGCTGCCAAGTGGATTAAACTTCTTTTCTGTTGTCTTTTAAATCGCTCCTGAAGTGAGAATCCTGCTGGGGACCTTGTTGTTTAAGTGCTAGATTAAAACTTTGATATTTTCATCTTTTAAACTTTTGGATATTGTAGTAAAAAGGCAATGACAGGAAATGTTCAAATCTGAATTCTGCAGGTGGGTGCAGGTATTAACTAAGAGAAAACAAGCCGTCTATTTAAGTTTTTGGCCACATTTCATTCACGTGATATCAACTGTTCTTATCTATTAATGGTAGATTGAACCTTGTTTCGGTTGAAGGTTCACCTTTGGCGGTGTAAGCACTGCTGTATGTTACACGTACAGCATTGCTTAAAACTGACTGATTTTCTAACTGATAGATATGTTAGATATATGATAGAGATGTAGAGATTGGGAAGTGTATTTAAAACACTGATAACGATAAGTTTGTGGAAAGTGATAATTCTGCACTTGTGAGGCTGACAAGCTTTTTAGCATCTGTCTCATTTGTCTACAGTCTTTACTGGCTGTTAATTAATCTGGTGTTGATCTTTTGACGTTAAAATGCTGAATAAAGACCCGTTTTACAAGACAATCTCACCGCCATCAGATCCAAACTAATGAAATGTACCAGTAAAATGTACCCATTAGAAATAATTGCGGTTGAAGAAACAACAGATTTAATAACAGTAAAAACAGGGGTGTTTAATTTTAGCTCAGAAAATATCATCCTTACTGTCTGCCCTTCCGTGAAAAAAAATAAATAAAAACACATTCACACCTCATTAGAAGGAGCACCTGGGTGTCATTATCACAGCTGAAACCAAATGACAGGCGTCTTTAAACAGTTCCAGCATCAGCCAGCCATGATCACAATCATCATCACTGCCTACACACAGCAAGTGAGTGTGTGTGTGTGTGACTCTGTGTGTGTGTGTGTGTGTGTGTGTGCGCTCCCTAACCTTTCGCCACAGCTCAGTGTGACACTCTAAATACAGATTC
>JBAJHX010000040.1:18677914-18694979 GCA_037176925.1 Amniataba percoides
GTGTGTGTGTGTGTGTGTGTGTGTGTGTGTGTGTGTGTGTGTGTGTGTGTGTGTGTGTGTGTGTGTGTGTGTGCCACAGTGCTCTCATTAGCATGTGGGGATGGGACGGCAATGATTCACGCTGCCTATTTCTGGTTAAGGCGTCTTCACCTCCCCCTCCTCGCCGTCTGCTGCCATTCTCCTCACCTTCTTTTTTCCTTTTCCTCTTTATCAACCATCTTTCTTTACCTCCTCATCTGATTATCTTTCCCTTCCCTATCTTTATCTCTATATGTACACCTTTCTTTCCCCCCTTCTATCTCTTCCTCTGGTATTTCTTTATTCCCCCATTACTCTTTCTCTCTCTCCCTCTTTCTCATCATAGGCTCATGATTAATGGCTCTTCTTTGACCTGTCACCACCTCCCAGCCACCAACTGTGTGTGCAAATGTGTGTTATGTGAATCTGTGTGTGTCCTTTTTGTATGAGATGCATGTACAGTGGAGATCTGTGTGTGTGTGTGTGTGTGATACAAGTGTTTCTGTGCTCATACGCAGCTCTGTGTGTGTCCATCAGGACCCACATGACCCTCCACTATCTCAACTGGCGCCAACTCAGTTTCCAGGGAACAATTAAATCTCCGCCCCAGAGGGCAGTCATCTGGCAGAAAACAAACGCACCTGCGACAGCCGGGACCCTGTGGAGGAATGACATATGCGCCTACCTGTCAGACAGGTCTGGCAGTGTTTGATAGCCGGGGTTACGCTGCTGCACCGCCTGTCCATTATGTGCTGGGCGGCCTCGCACTTCTTAGCTGCAGTGAGTGCAGACTCTAACAAACGGGAGATTTCCTCAAATGAAAAGTAAAGCAAGATCTTATCTTATATGAAGCAGCGTGTCTTATTTATCTTTAATTACTCATCTATAATTGCATCACAAAGGGTTTAAGGTGCATCTTTGCCCATTTTCAGCCAGGTTTTCTTGTCTAATCAACACTCGATTCATACCTGGAAGCTGCTCGCTGCAGCCACAGCTACCCTCCACTCAGCTGTGGAGGTCTGAGTGCTTTGCTCAAAGGTAATTTGATGGTAATTGTTGAGGGCAGGCTTTTGTCAAACTGCCAGTGCCTTTTAAACATTCAAGTCAATTAGGGCCACTAGATGGTTGGAAAGCCTTGGCTTTAGCAAGTCTTAGTGCCCAGAGCCTTCGAATGCAAAGAAAAGCACTCTGCTGGGTGTAACTTTGAAAGACCACACAGTGTCAGCTGACTCTTGTTGCAGGTGACCAGTCAAAACACAAGGTTTGGGTGTGTGTTTCAGGTGGTACAAGCAGCTGACATTTTACACCAAAAACCACAATGACAAATTTAGAAAGTACCAGTTGGGTGTTGGTTTTACCACATGACTTTTTCAGTTGTTTAGGTTCAGAGTCCTGCAGATTTCATGCAGGTCAATCATACTAGGGACACTTAATACAAGTAATTATAATTACTATCACACTTTCGATGCCCTGCAGGTGTGACTGTGTTAAATGTGTTTTCAGTCTTAGTGAAAAACCACCCACATTCAATCAACCTTTTTCTTGATAAATAAAGGTCAAAATGTATTTTATAAGATAATTTGTCCATTTAAAAGCCCCAACACTTAATTACCACAGCACCTTTAGAGCTGCTGCAATTTGCTCTTTAGAATGGCAGCTCTTTAAATTTTGCTCCAGCTCTCGTATGAACAAACAAGCTTTTGTGTGACATTTCCAAGCAGTAGATAATTAGTTGTATTGTGATATCCTGGCCTGTATAAGCATGCTGCTGCATTAAAAGTAATGGGAATCTGCCTTAACACGCAACCTTCAGTGCACTTAGAGCTCCGGCGGCCCTGCCTCGCCTCTACGGAAATCAATTGAGCATGGCCTGATACTATTTAGAAAAGCAGATGGCATGTCTAAATGCTAAGCAGGAACTAATTTGTTCATTTCATACCAACAATGTCAACAGCATATTACCCATTATGTCATTCATATTCACACAGACACTGCACCTGGCCTGCAGAGTACATTGTGTGGTATGTAGAGCCTAAAAGCCAAGTATGTGAACAATTACACATGTATTGGGGTTAAAGACTGTGACAAATTGAAATGTGGGGACCTAGTTAGGCAGTGAAGGCCCCCGTAGTCAAAGGAGAAGACTGAATCTTCAAATCAAACATCTCAGCTAAATTTGAATGAAAAGGTTTTTACATAGTTTCACAAAAAGATGATCTTCTCTCAAAAGTTAGTGCGGTACAGCATTATTATTAACGACCTGATGTATTTGTCACTACAGTACGCCGCCTGTTGTGCCCTTTCAGAAAGCTCAAATTAGAAATTCTCTTCACGTTCTTGAGCTTTATGAGCAGTGTTAATGTGGCTTCTGAAAAACCATTTGGTATGCCTGACATTTGCACTAGTTGTTTGTCTAATCTGAAGAGGTCTGATGATCACAGAGCTTCATCTACCGTGCAGCGTAGACCTAAGTGAAAAGCAGTCACCTGGCAAAAGAGCACTACAGCCCCTAGGAGCTTTTCGAGCAGCCAGTGGAGCTGGAAGCACGGCTGTGAACAAGTCAATTTAACTACAAATGCTCCCGCGCAGCGTCTAAAGCCGGGAACAGAGCTGAAGACTACTGAACCCTTAAAAGACCAGACACCTCACACGAACAGAGCCGCCTTCCATCAGCGGAGACAGATTTGTTTAGTGTCGAAAATCAGAGAGGGCACAAACAGAAAGTCAGAATAAATACAGTCAGCAGAGCACGCTGAGCTGCAGGTGAGCCCGGAGTTAGAGGTGTGTCACAAAGAAAAACCCTGAAATACTTCTCATGTGGCCGTGACAAAACTGGACATCCACCAGTTAACAGTTGCATAATAAATCTGAAGAAATATTGGAAGAAAAGACAATACGGACTGTGTCATTCCCACGTCCTCAGCTCCTCCTACAAACCTCAGCTGGGATGTTTCTGGGCGATGAAACCTTAACCTGAATTATTAAATCATACACGCAGTTCTTCTCTTTGTTCAGCATTTTTTCAGCAGCTGTTTGACTTCTCCAACCCAGAGCTGTAAAAACTACAATCCCAACTGAATGCAATTTACAGTATGTTTATATCATCTAAAAGAGATTCAAAGAACAGGCAAATGATAAGAATCCTTAAAAACGCTTGAATTTATCACCTAAACGTCCAACCTCCAAAACCTCATGGGACTTATTCCAATCAATCGTGATGGATGCTCGAATAAGAACATTACTCAACCCCTTACTATAATAAGAAATTAAGTGGTCACACGTCGCTGCGTGATTAAAGCTTTGACTGAATATGATTGCTTTGCTAGTAAAAGCAGGCATTTCTGCGCTGGCCTTGATGCAGCTTCACTCATCCACGATTACAGCCCAACAGCAGGAGAGCCACACTTATCTTTGATTTATATCAGATTTTAACGATTCAGAAGCTCAGAATTTAAATATAGAACAAACAAGAGTTACTCTCATTTCCGATACACGCCGACGTGAACTCCTATAGCTCTGGAATTAACTCAGAAGAGTTGGCGGGGGATTTAATAACTTTGATGCATTTCAGTAGCACCGACTGTAGACAACTGTGATGAAACAGAATCAGCAACTATGAATGTGTAACCACGCAGAAAGAGTCCCGTGGTGTTGAAGGGGAGACACATAATGCTGAAAAGTGTCTGCAAAACGCAGAAGTAAGCAGAGCCTCCAATTTGTAGGAAGAAGTTTTTGATCAGTGATTCAGTTTCTTACACTTTGTTCCTCATTGCAAAGCTCAGCAGACATGAACAGGACTTTGAAAGAAGGACTTGTGTGTGTGTATGTCTCAGGATACGGACGAGTCACAAGAGACTCGCACTGTCAAATTATACAAAATGAATCCGTCAAGATTTTTTAATTCCAAGACCAGCCAATTAAAGTGACTTCAGCGACTTAACTTTTAAATGAAGAGAGCACATACAACCAAAAGTATAGATTCCTCTCTGATGCACTCAATAAAACCCAGGCTGAATGGTAATTTAACAGACTTTGCTCACTGAGAAGCCTTTGAATATTGCAGAGTCACGGGCGAAGTAAGGCCTGTGGGTGACCGAGCATTTCTCACTGTGCAGTGACTTCTCGCTCTGCCATGAGCCAGCACACTCTCACTTCCTGGATCAGAAAAAGCGGATCAAACAACTGTGATTTCTGTGTTGTGTAAACTCTATGAATCTCCAACATAAAAACAGACAACGCCACATAGATTTTAAAATGACTTACACTCCTGTGCTGAAGCCGCTGTGAGCTTATTAGCACACTTACGATAAATCCAGTGTCCTACTTTCATTTTACGTCGAGTATGATAAAGTGTACATTTCAGTGTTTCTGTTCATTCCACATAAAAAGTGAGTTCAGCGACAGACCAATTTCCCTGAAACTCTTGCTGCAAGAAATGGCCTAATTCCAGTGTCTTATTATCTACATTGGCAAAAGCAATGAAACCTCCCACAGCACATTTATGGTGAAGTGTAACTCTTTGCTAAAAAAAAAAGGAACACTGGCACAAGACAGCTGTACCTACAAATTATAAGGTGTGGTGAATCACTGCAAATGTTTTATTCGCAGAAACAATCATCTCCATCTAGTTAATTAGAAACTGTTAAAAATAAAATAGATTGAATACAGTCATTTTTTTTCAAGTGCCGTTAACTGTGATTAATTACAATTAAAATCACAGTCTCTCCTTTGACTTTGCCTCTTAATAATGAAAACTGCCCATTTTCCATTCAGCGTGTGGACGGATTAAGCAACATGCAAAACTGCTTTATTTTCCAGCCAAGAACTCAAAAGAATTTAAGCATTTGTTTTCACTTTGTGTTATCTAATGTTGTCACTTTGTTCTGTGTAAAGTGGCAAATCTAACCGTTTGTTTTAAAAACTTATTATCTTATATACTAATGAGGAACAGACACACACACGCACACACACACACACACGTGCCGTGTGACAGTATGAACTAAAGGCTTGGCGACGGCAGCAGTAGGGGCTTGTGACTAAGCTGCTGCTGCTTTGTTCATAAATCATCATACAACACTGTAATTAGTACACGCTGTGTTGGCCCTGATTGATAGCAGACAGAAATGTAATCATTCAGCTCGCACACACGCACACACACACACACACACACAATGCATATAGATTCATACACAGATAGAGGGGAAGACATGGCGTAATCTGCTCCCCTCTATTTCAGATTGAGAGATTTTTTATCAATAACAGATGCGTGCGGTGTGTGTTGTCGCCTGCATGTCCTCAGGTGTTGTCTCCTAATTGAAAACTAAGAAAACAAACAGAACGAGCGACTGCGAAACAGACAGGCCTCATTAAAACAAATGGGAAGTTCTGCTCGTCTACGCGACGTTTGTGTTAGGCATGACAACAACCTGGAGAGCAGAGCCCCCCCCCATCGCTGCTGGTAACTGCATTAAAGACATACAAAGATATTCAAACACACACAGCAGGTTATTGATCACACCCAGAGCTGAGCTGCAAAGAGATGAGGTCAGGAGAGATACATTATCTTAATGTGCTCCTCTGCCTTAATGGAGCACGTCTCACACACACAATTACACACACACAGATGTCAGGATGTGAAGACGTACAGATATGTACTGTGCTGTGCATGCACTATGTGAATACACAATGTTAATCTGAGCATTAGCTAATAGCACTGTTCAATCACCTGTTCAGCTTCAATTAGAGCCTCTCTCCTGTCGTTCAAATCATTTATCTGGATACAGATAATTATCAGGTTTACTACACAACCTCTGGTGTAGATACCAAGTTTAGCAATTTATTATTATTAGGAGTTGTTTGGCACAAAATCAGCAGCTTATTTTCGCTGTATCCCCGTTTTTCTCATGTCTCTGTTACTGGAGGCACTTTCTGAGCTCCTAGCATCAAAAGAGCTTGTTTTCAGTAAACTGCCACGATAAGTGGCCTTTAGTTACAGGAAACAAGACTTTTCACTATACAGGAGCAGAAAATCAGATGGCAATCAGATGAAGCCGAGCTGCTCCTTTTAGAGGAACTGTCGAACATTGTGGGACATTTTCTGGTTGGCTTGTCTTGCTGAATAATGGGTGAGAGGACCGACACCACGTCTCACACCTGCGCACTGAAAGTGACGCTACAGCTGGGAGCCAATTAACTTAGGTTAGCAAAATGACCAGAAACGGGGGAAGCAAACCCACCCAGCGGGACCTGTAAAGCTCACTGATTAACAAGTTACATCTCATTTGTCCTTTGTGCAGCAGCGACTTTTCCAGGGTAGCAAAAATCCTAAATTAGGAACAAGGAAACCTACAGGTGGGTGCCGACATGCCTGCTCCCACCCTGCAGGCACCGACAGATGAGGAGGAGAGAGATGGGGGACAGAGGGATGCGGGTTGAGGTGGTGGTGGGGGGTGTTGGAAGGGTGGGGTTGTTGCTTGTCAGGGTGATAGATTATACATCAACCTGTATGACAGATCGTTGGGAGAAACGGCAGCAGGAGATCCGCCAGGGAGAAGCATCTCATCTCACATTCAACAATAATATTTACATAGGCAGCCTGAAATGAGGGCATCAGCGGGCCTGACAGGATGGTAAATCGAACAAAATTGAGTGAGAGAGAGAGAGAGAGAGAAAGAGAGAGAGAAGAGAGAGGCAACAGAACAGATTGTTAAATCATCCTCTCCTGGGTTTGTATATCTGCGTAGAAATGTGTGATTAAGTGTCTGTTTTCTGACTTTGGTTATGTGTGCATGTTCTTGTTTGCTGCAGACACGCGTGGCAATCGAATGTCCGTTTCTGTCCGCTTGGCTGTATCTCATCTCCCTCAGTATTTCATCTGTGCATCTGTTTGCACGTGTGTGTGTGTGTGTGTGTGCGTGTGTGAATGTGTGCATGCGTGGGCGCGATGGGCTGGTGTGTGAAGTCGTGGCTCGTTGGCTGAGGAGAACGGAGAGAAACCGAGGGAGGAGCGGACTTACAAAGCACAAGGAGGCGAGAGAGGAACAGAGATGGAATCAGAGAGGCTTCAGGAGGCATGAGGGCGAGAGAACAGGAACTTAATCAAGCTAACAGGAAGAGAGAGAGAGAATTCACGTTGCAAGATGGGGGAGAGAGAGACAGGCGAAAAAATAACAAGGGTGAGCAAACAGCAGAGGGAAGTAAGCAGTCGGTTTGTGAGGTTCTCTAATGAAACACATCCCATCTCGTGCATCAAAAAACCCACCAGAAAGACACTAAAAACCACTTAAGGCACTTCCAAATTTACACACACACACACACACACACACACACACACACCAGCAATAACTAAAATAAATGTACAAATATCTGCAGTGCAGACAGCACAAACCGCACCGCTGACATTTCAGTACAAACACTCAGTCTCCCCTCAACACATTCAGGGGGGTGTGCAGGTTTCAGACAACCACATTTTGAATCTGAATTTAAAATGCATTTTTGAAAAAAGCAGACTGAGGAAACCTGGGAAAATTTGCCACTTCACTCCATTTTGTAATGTTAAGAGTTGAACATTTTTGAGCTCGACATCACCTCTGAGATATCAGGACAGAAAATCAAGTCGCACACAAGAAGAAAACACATGATAAAAAAAACAATGAAAAAAATCATCTGTTGCAGCCCTAAAACAAAGGTCAGCTGACGTGTTGCTCATTGTTACTGTAAGTATAAAAATGCTGCTGACGTAGCTTTCCTGTAAGGGTTCCTGAAATGGGATGTACTGGTTTGGAAAATCCCATAAAGAAATCCTGACAAGTCACTTGAACAAGAAAGTAAAGCTATAAACAAAAACACGACAAAGTGAAGAATTACACAGCTGTAGACACAGCAGAGTCGAGCTTTTTCCACATTTGCACGTTAAACTGTCAATACAGACTGCTCATGGTATGAATTGAATTTCAGACTTTTCAGCCTGAGAGTTTTTCAGAATGAACACGTGCCTTGACATCTTCATTGCAGGCCCAGCGAGAGAGCAAGGCTGGAGATTAACCAAACGCAGGAGAGCAAAGAGCTATATCAGTGTCGAGCAAAAAGAGAGAGAGAGAGAGAGAGAGAGAGGAGGAATCAGGAGGGGAGAGAGACTATAATATTTTTTTTTTTTTAAGCAGCGCCGAGAGACTAGGAACCACATCAGAGATAAAGAGAGGCTTAAGTGGAGAGAGGAAGAAGAATGAGGAGAGAGAGAGGTGGGAGGTAAGAGGCAAAATAAACATGACCCAACCTGCTTCACACTGCAGGTGTAAAAAGGTCAGCCAGAGATGGAGTGAGTTCACAGAGAAATGGTGAAAAGAAATAAAAAACTAAGATACAAAAGAGAGAGATGAGTAAGGAGCATAGGAAAGAGAGAGGGAGGGAGATCTATAGCATCGTACAAATTAATCTTGCAGAGGCTTTAAAGTGCAAGAGGGAGAGGAAAAGGGAGCGAGAGAGCAAAGCAGGTGGAATGAAACGCAGAGCCAAGAAAAGCAGAGAAAGAAAATCATGTTCATGTGTGAAAACGTTGACAAACTATTCCACTGAGACTCTGCTCAAATTTCTGCCTCATCCCTCCCCGTCCAGCCTGTCTGAAGGGGAACTCCGATTTTATAAGCAAAGTTCATTTTATTTGTCACAAGGTGCACTGCCCAGCCTGAGCAAATAGCTTGATGACTCAAAGTTGTAAAAAGATCCCTCAGTGTCACGAGGTGAAACTAGGCCTGGTAAATTTTAACATGAGCAAAACAGAAACTCTATCAAGTTACATGACAGAAATGAAAGGATGCACTCTTCACTTGAGATGAATTATTACGGCTTTTTCAATGGTCTATGTCGAGTTTTAGAGAGTTGGGCAGCTGATGTCTCATATAATGCTGATGTGTATGTGGTTTTTTTGCATCTAATAAAATAACTATTTAATAACGTTACATAACGTGCTCAACAGTGGCAGAGGCTCACCAATAACAAAAGGCCTCAGGTCACATTTGCTTACAGTCCCACAGCATCCCAAATAACAAATCTCATAAATGTTCAAATAAATCTGAAATATGCCCCTTAATACTCCAAAAGGACCTATTTGAACTGTAATGCTCTGCAAATCTGTTGTTTACACAGGTCTGATCTCCAGGAAACAAACTCTACATTAGAACAGCAGGAGCAGTGATAAAAGGTTGTTTGTTGCTATTGATGGACGAGCCAAGTAATCTGTCAACCATTAATCTTAACCCAAACTGGACTCTGAAAGTCTGGATGTCTCTGCTCAGTCTAGCTCTTGTAAGTACACCAATTTTACTTTAATTCACAATACAAAATAACAGGAATGACTGGTTAATGGGCTGCATTTATATACCGTTTCTCTACTGTAAAGGGCAAAGCACTTAACTATTTTTGCCTCTCATGCACCCATTCACCTACACGGATGGCGGCGGACAAGGCGCTGGCAACATGGGGCTCAGTGTTGTGTTCAAGGACACTTTGGAACCGCCAGCCATGTGATTAATAGACAACCGGTGTTACCTCCTGTGACACAGCCGGCCCTAAACCCCCTTAGACTCAGTCTGGAAAAACAGCCACTGGTGCTTTGCCAAACCAACACGTCCATTAAAGCACAATTTTCTGACCTGAGATTCATCTGACAAATGAGCAAGCAGTAAATTAACGTTAATGATAACACTTGCCTTGTGTAATCGGCTATATAGGCATTCATAATGACAACTCACAGAAAGTGTTTGAGGCAACAAAGAGCCACAGACAAGGATTTTCTGTTCAATATTTGTCACACTGCAGACCATTTGTGAAAAGTTGTTTTTGGTGTAGAGACGCACTGAATGGAGCTCAGTATTGATGCACTGAGAGGAAGGAGAAGACAACTGCAAGTGCAAAAGAGGAGGCTAAGCAGAGGAAGAAAGCAAGAGGAGAAACAAGAGGAAAATGGGGGAAAGACAGAAAAAATGAGACAAGACGAAGTGAAGTGAGAAAGAGAGAGAGAGAAGAAAGAGCGAGGGAGGAAAAGGGACAGGGCGATAGAGAGAGGTAGATTGAGACAGTAAAAGAAAGAGAGCCAGAAGTGACAGGAGAAAGAGGATTGGGCATGAAAACCGGAGCCGCAGAAAGACAAGAAAGGGCAGATTGCCAATTTAGCTTTCACCGATAATCATTCCCACTAAGCCTTTCTTACAGCAGAGCGGGAGAAACATTCTCCCTCCATTTATATTGCTCTCATTTTTCCTTTTCTTCTTTGGACCTGGGTCATTCTCACCCCCCATTCCCCTCCCTCCGCCAATAAGCTACGGCGACTATATCGAGGCCGCCGGCGTGGTGGTGAATATCAACCATGCCAGCGATCAATGGCAGCCAAACGCGTTCAGAGTAACAAGTATGTGTGTGTCTGTGTGTATACACAGGTGGGCATTTAATACATGTTAGACCTCCGGTTAACGAAAAGCAAAGTAAATATGCACAATCTGAAAAGACAACAATCAGGAGATCTGGGGATTTGATACGTACATGGGTTTATATATTGGGGTTGTATTTACAGTGCGTTGGTGTGACCTCAATATATAATCACCCCTGAATGTGTTATGCATCCATCATTTGGCTGTGAATACATTATGGACGTTGGCATTTATGGGGTCTTAAGAGCTGCTTTAATCAATGCTTTTCTATTGACTATGGATCAAAAGGGTACATGTAATGTCAAAGTACATGCTTATAGTGGCGACTTATAAACTCTCAGTTGTAGCTGTACTCAGTTCTATTCAGTGTTTTAGTGTCTCTCTGCTTATTGTTAAGTCAACTTCACTGTTTTTATTTGCTCATACCAGTCTCATGTTTCCAGATATTTTCTGATAAACCCACTTCCGTGACCTGGTCAGCATTAAAAAGGAGGACAGATGAAGTCAGCTGCCAGTTGGTAAAAAACTGTGAAGCATTTAGCAGCTTAGGAGTCTGATATGTTCCCCAGGAGTTAGTCAAGATCAAAACAGTGCTAAAAAAGAGAATATCAGATGCTAATGTTTGTCTGTGTCAGATTAGACATTTAAATAAGCCACTGAAGCATCTGTCTTATCAACTTATCGTGTGATGGTGGGGAAATGTTGTGTTAACAGCTCGTTCTGCGGACGTCGAGTGGCCATAAAGTTTGTTATTGCAGGTTGAAGATTTTTATCGCACAAGTTCAAGCTTGGTTCGTGCACTGAGATGACGTCATTCAGGTGATACCACACAATAACACGCCCTGGTTTATCTCTCCACTTCCAAGAATAGCACTTGTAAGCAGGAAGCCTAAAGTTGAATTCCTGCTACTAGTCTGCTTGTCATCTCTCAAACTCATGGCTAAGTCTGTTTCAGGGAGTTAATGTTGCTGCTATATTTTTGAAAATTTTGCTGCAATATCTATATTTGATTCATATTTGTGTTCATCTCAAATATTAATATTTCTGTAAAATTATAAATGATTTTATGTGGGTAAACATGATTGAGTTTATTTTATATGATTCTATATGATTTTTGAGTATATTTCATATGATTTCAGTGGACATTTCCCATTGCTCATGGGCCTTAGGGGATCAAACATTGAGCCTTGTTAAAAAGAACAATCTTGAAGATCAGGTGTGTTTTTGGCCCTCGCTGGATAAAACAGTCCTGTTTGAACATAATGACTCACAAACAGACCATCTGCAGTTCCACCTGAGGACTACCCCAAAACAACGGTTTACAATAGAGGAGATTTTATATGCAGAAACAATGGAGGTACCCATCCACCCTCTGAATCTGCCCTCAGTCCTTTTTCTTCTATCGGTGCTCTCCAACATAGCATGGCAATGCTAATTTTGTTTTTTCCTTTCCTGTGACGGTCACTCTACTTTTTGACTGCCTTCAATAAGCTCATTTGGCAACAGATAGACATCATCACTAGTTCACTTTCAGATCACAAACATAAAGCTCTCTGAATGAAACAGTAAAGGTTTGTCTGACCCACACTGACATTACCAAAGTTTATTTTGACATTTACAGCAATACTGCACTTCCCTGTTTGTTCTGGGAGATTTTAGAGAATTCTAATGTCTAAAAGAAGATTTAGAGGAAAACAGGAAGTGATAAATAAGTGTGGAAATTCAAGTGAGGGAGCTGAGTTGGAGAGGATGAAGTGAAGTCAGAGAAGGAGATGATGAGGCTATGAATGGCAGGAGAAAAAAGAACAACAGGAGGAAAGAGGAGAGTGAGTGACAAACAGAGGGGGGCGAATACCGGAAAGAGGAGAGCAGAGGTGATGAATGGCAAATAAGGGAGAGGAGGGCAATGATGAGGAGGGAAAGGTGAGAGAAAAGGAGAAGAATAACAAAGAGAAGGAGGGGAGAAGAGATGCATGCCAAGTAGAAGAGAGGAGGAGAGAAGATGAATGATAAATGAGAGAGGAAGAGGCCAAGGATGAGGAACTAAGGTTAAAGAGGAAAGGAGAGGAGTGACACGAAGAGGAGGACGCAGGTGATGAATGACATAAAGCAGAAAAAAAACGGCAAGGATGAGAGAAAAAAGAAAAAGAGGAAATGAAATGACAAGATGTTGAGGAGAGGGAAAGTCAGAGAGGAGAAAAGGTAAAGAGGAGAGGAGTGATTACACAAAACAAGCCCGCGGCCTGACAGTCATTTGTGCTGTGCTCTGATGCCCATATATGGAAA
The DNA here is from genome assembly GCA_037176925.1 of Amniataba percoides. Classification (NCBI taxonomy): domain Eukaryota; kingdom Metazoa; phylum Chordata; class Actinopteri; order Centrarchiformes; family Terapontidae; genus Amniataba; species Amniataba percoides. The sequence goes on from JBAJHX010000040.1 coordinate 18,690,643, forward strand.
TGGAATGTGTGAACGCAGCTACTGTGGCAACCTGCATTGATCTGAGATCAGACCGCTGCAGACAACAACACACACGTTCTCATACACACACACACACACATATATCAGGCCTGCAGCGTCTGAGAACGGACTGCAAGACGCAAACAGACAAACCTGTGGTCAAACCAAGGACAGACAGACAAACTAAAATAAGCAAATGAGCTCACATGGTGAACTCAAGGACGGAGACTCGCGGGTATAAAACACTTGACAGCCCACACACACCGACACACACATGGGTTAGCTGCAAGGCTAGATGTGAAAGCTTTTTATATTCTATTCAGAGCTTTTGTGTAGAAGAAAAAGACACAAAACAAAAAACTATTTCATTTTTATACTAACTCATCCAATACGACAACGCTGGATAGGAAAAAGTAAATGTGGGGGGGGGTAATCATAAAGTTGTAAAAGTAAAGTGTAAAACCTTCATGTAAAGCCAAACTGAGTAAGATTTAAATCTAAGGCGGTGAATGAATCGCCTCTCGCTGAAACATCCAGAGATGACCCAATTTTACACGACAAGAGGAAACAGGAGCAGGAAAAAGGAAACAGGAGTTATGGATTTCCCCCAAACGTCTGTATGCAAACACACACAAAGGGAATCTGTGTATTTAAAATCGAGGAAAATCAAACTACATAATAAACCAAATGTGCGTTGTGCATGTTGGCATGTCCACAGCGTGCGTCCACATGTTCACATCTGTTCCCGTGTGTGTGTTGGAGACAGACTTGATTAATCACACTTCACATTAATCAAAGCCGACTCGTAGCTCTGGCTTTAATCTCGCTGCCGGTGTGAGCTTTTTAATAACATACAATCATTTATTGGATTAGTTACCAGCTGCTGTCTGTCCCATTCTTGTTTAATTTTTCCTCTTTGTCCCGCCTCATTCCAAATATGGCACCGGGCTAATTAATTCTGAATGTGAATGCCGTTCTGAGTGCTACCGCTTTTCATTTCCGCCGACCTGTTTAGCGTCGCTCCGAGGCGATTGTAACGCCTCCTTCTCCTCGGTGCGTGTGTCACATGGAACAGATGGCGGGATTTAAATCGTTTTGATCCATTAAATTTTTGCAGAGCCAGTCCAGTTTGTATCATGGTTGGCTGAGCGAGTCCTGACCGTCTCCTGGAGGTCAGGCAATTCTGATGCCAAAAATGAGAAAAGTGACAAGTACGATCTCATCTCATTTAATTAGCAATCTGTGGCGACAAGTGTCAGCGGCTATCACTTCTGTCTGTGTGTGTATTTAAATCTGGACAGACTACACTTCTCTGTATTACGCTGGTGATAAAAGACTGATTAAAGCTCATAATTAATCCATCCGTGGCCGTGAATTGGGAACTGACGCCCTTCCTCGTCGTGTGTGTTACAACCGAGCAGATGATGCGAGAGGTGGGAGGGCTCACACATCTGTGTGACAATAATCCTTCGACTGGTGGTTGTACTGCCAATCAACTAACTAGCCAGCCAGGAAACTGAGATAAAGAGGAGGAAGAGGAGGAGGAATACACGTCATTCACACATCCTTTCACCAAACAAGAAGACAGCAGGGCCTGGAAAGATCCCACGCCTGCTTTATAAAGATTATTTTTATAGTATGTTTCACTTTGTTGGAGAGTTTGCAGTATGGAGAGCCAAAAAATGGGTACAGAGAGACAGTGATGTGAGATCAAGGTCAGGGGGGAACTGGAAGAGTCACTGTTACATTGCAAACAGACAATCACACATTCAGCCTGATCATTTTATCAGCAATAATGTGATTAATTTTTTTCTCCTTTTAGACAATTCTTCAGTAAGGCAAAGCTGCCGCACAGACACTTTTGTTCAGACCACATAAAACACTGATGCATTCCAGAAGTCAGTCTCTTCAATATCACATTGTGAGTATCATTTAGACACCAGTATGAAAAATATGAATCAATACCCAACTTATGTGTGCCTTTTTCTGGACAAATAATAAGTGTTAATCTGTCTACTGCAGCAGATGACTTCAGCAGGTACACTGACGATCATGTAGTCAGTGCGTCGCTCTGTCTCACCCCATCGTCCCCACATCTGCACCACGATAAAGTGATGATCTTCAGCATGTGTGCAAACACGTTTAGCAAGATACATACATTCACGCACATACACACACATCGCCAGCGCCCACACCCCACTGCCAGGAGAAGAAAAAAGGAGCTGAGAGAAATGACACGGGAAAGAAAACTTTAAAAAACAGCTTCTATCTGTTTTCTGCAAGAAGAGACTGTGACGGGAAAGCTGTCAGGGGGCCACCACTGAGTGGTTCCACCAGAGAGTGACTGTGTGTTTGTGTGTGTGTGTGTGTGTGTCTGTGTGTGTGAGTATCTGTGCAATTACTTCATATGTGTGTGGGGGAGATTCAGTGTGCTGAACATACAGCACGGGAATCATCCAAGTCTCTTTGCACATGCACTTTAGTGTGCCAAAGGGCATGTGTGAAAGAAAATCCACATGTATGACCGCCCTCCGTCAGACTCTAAACGCACTGCCGATCACACTCTGGGAATAAAACATGAGAGCAAAAGCAAAGGAGAGCGAGAATCAGGCGAGGCAGGAGAAGAGGGTGGAGGAGAGGTTAGGACCATCACGCTCTCCTCTTCAGCGCGTTCAAATCACCCCGTCCTCGCTCGCTGCCGTCATTTCAGGAAAAAAGGGGCCAGTGCACTGACACTCAACAGAGAGTGTAAGAGTTGTCACAGCGCACTAACCTCAGTATCCCAGTAAAATAGAAAAGAAAAAAAGAGAACCAGGAATAGCAGTAACAGGATGACAGTTCAGCCAGACCTGTCAAGTCAGACACGGAGTGAACCCAGAGCCCTAAACTGCTTCAGGTTACAGCGAGCAAATGGCTCTCCCTCTGCGCCGCCTGGCTGCATCCACAGCCACACACATACTGTGCTAATTGGCATTTAACCCATCATGCCCGTTGCGTATTTAGTTCTAACAAGCAATTACATAATGCTCACTATCATCTCAAACCAACTGAGTTGTAATGGAGCAATGATAAGCTCAGTGCTATGATTGCCTTCTGTGCAAGCCAGTTCAACCGGACAGAGGATCAACTGGAAAGTGTAAATCCAATTTATTACTTTTTCTGAAGCAGTGCTGAAATTCATCATGACAGTGGTGTATCGCTGCACCACTCGGTTCTCTAAAATCTTAATATTTGGCATGCATAAGTTCTGCCTGACTGCTAATAAATCCAGTGATTTTCAGTAGCAGTGACTCAGGTAAATAAACTTAAATGTGGTAACACCGATTGTGCTACAGCTCTGTTTTATTTAAGCAAAACAAATGCACAATGTTCATCATTACAACACTCTTTGGAAGGACACAAAGATGATCCCACTGCTACAGTCCTGGAGCAGAATCCAGGACTCGAGCCACAGTACACAATCTTGTGTAAACCACTTGGTGCCTGATGGGAACGTGCCAGGAGCTCCAACCATTCAAACAACTGAAGCCTGAGGAAGAGGACATCTGGAAATTTAGACCATCCTTGTAGTTAAGCATATTTTAATCCATTGACTTTAAATCTGCCAACCAACATTTGAAGAGTTCTTAGAATTTGATTTACTATCTTATTAGCAGTCGTGCATTTCATTGATGTGGGTTTGGTTTTAAAAATTATCTTTCAGACTTAAATCTTGCATGAGATAATTAATCTCAAAAGAAGCCCCCCCTTCCCTCACATTGGCTGCAGAAAGCACTGAATGCACCAGCTCTGTTCTCTGTCAAGAGAAAAACAAATATCAAACCCAGAGGACAAACAGCAAGCACACCCAGAATGATTATTTTAATTTTTTTATCTTCCTGTATTAGAGAGGTTTCTGTCCGGCAGCCAAATGTTGGAAATCAGTGCCTCCTCACAAAGACGGAAACCATTTCTGAGCAGTCCCTGTTTACTACTGCAGGTGGTAGTGACTAAATGCTCACTCTGCTGCCAGAGCCATCTTTGGCCAGTTTTGAGCATCTGCACATTGATTTTTATACTGAGACAAAATGAATGGAAACTAATGGCTGCCTGGAAGATATCAAATCAATTAAAAATGCATGGCAATCTTTAAAAAGCCCATAAAAATGCACAACAGTGAGTTGCCATGACAGGGCCTCTGTGCTTTAGTATTATTTCTATCAACCAAAAAACTCTGATTTTACTGTCAGATGGTCTCTTTACCTCAAGGATCTTTTGACATACAGTTGTGGTCAAAAGTTTACATACACTTGTAAAGAACATAATGTCATGGCTCTCTTGTGTTTTCAGTTATTTCT
>JBAJHX010000040.1:18703616-18717302 GCA_037176925.1 Amniataba percoides
CAACAAAGGGATCTGAAATTGTCTCATCCACAAAAGCTGTATCCATGACAACCTGTTCCCAATCTCTGAGAGTGACCAACAAGCCAACCTCTGCCTGTGGCCGTCAGCGCGGCCAGGGGAATATCTGAAAGAGCGGCATCAGAAACGACTTCTTCTTGATAGTACAACAACAAGCAAACAGCATTATGCAAGACCCTGCAATAAAAAAAGTTAGCAGCCCATCGTTCATCAGCTCACCAAGAATTGTGGGAAGTCATTAACATTTTAATCCTTGATCAATAAGAAAACCCGCAAGCGAAAATTAAAACGAGACCAACTTAAACATTAATGCGGACAAACAAATCTCAGTACATGATGCAAGGACGAGTGAAAGTCTGTCAATTAATCAGAGAAAAGGCTGTAATTAAGAGGAAATGTTCTCCCGCAGCAGCAGGACCTGATAGTTTGCTTTTCTGGGTGAGAATCACCACCGCACATGACAGCACAGACAATGACAAACAAATTGGCCTAAACACCAACAGCCTCGAGCGTTACTACGCAGTTTATGCTGGTGTGAGTCATTAATAAACTCTCAATGAGCGACGGTCTGTTCTCCTGGGGATGATTATCACGCCCGTGCCGCACCGTGGAGAGTCATTGACATTTGAGTCCGAGGCCAACGCACCATAAACTGCAGGTCAGGACCCAAAGCGTCTCATTTCTGGTCTCTCGCATGACGGCGGCCTGTTTTTTGTTTAATGTGGCACGTCTCAGATTAAGAGGCTAAATCTTTATTTCATGGCGTCATTAAATAAGCATCATCACACTCAACATGGATGGCTTATTGTACCTCTTTCCTCCTGCTTTTTCTTATTTTATCGCAGTTGTGTTTTGTTCCATTTTGAGTCTTTGAAAACATGAACTTTTTGGAGAAATATCCTCAAAGTAGAGTTTGCAAAGGTCCTCATTAATCAGTACACAATCCAAACAAAAAAATTATTATTTGCTAAAAAAAAAAAACCTGCCTCAACAAATAGTCAGTTGCAAAGAATCCAGCTGCTTAACAAGGTCATTGACATTTCAGCCCAGTGATGATACCGATGATCAGCTCTCAAGGCAACAATGAGGACCCCTCCCACAACACACGCACACACACAATATCACTTCTCCAGAGACACACTCCTTGACATTTAGTCAATCAGCCCACAATGGAACGGGGACCTCTGTGCCATAGATCACATCTTAAAGAGGCTGGAGCCCCTGATCATTTCCAACCGCGGGTTCAGGTGGGTGTGCAGGGTTAAAACAGGGCAAAGTGAGAAAAATCTGTTCGTCGAAGGGAGAAAATTACTGGCATTTTTATTCTAACTGCCCTTTGCTTTTGAAATAATGGGAGATTTTCAGCCTCTGGGCTTGTTCCAATAATTAATCAACTAAAACATCCCGCATAGAGAAAAATTAAAATAACTGTGCTCCTGCCCCAAAGGCCAAAAGCACACAACGGGCTGTGGTGGGCAGCTACAGATGAGAGTCCTGAGCTCTGCTTATTTGGACATAGTTTGTGCTTCATAATTACAGCAGCAAAATTGGATATTTATCTGGTTTCCTCGTTTTAAAATGCAGCAGACGCTACACCAATGGATATTTTAATACTATAAAATACATTTCTGCCTGCTGCTCCACCATGGGGAGATTAAAACAGGTGGTTATTTAGAGTTTGATACTCAAAAAAAAGACTGCAGCAGACCAGCGATTAGCTCTGAGGCTCTTCATCTCAACTTTCTCCTGCATCGGTCCCCGAGTACAAGACGCCGAGTACAGATCCATACCGTGGCTGTGGCAGTGGCTACACAAATGTGCAAACAACAAACAAACAGCAACATGGCGCAATGCGAGGTAGACGATGAGTCATTAATAAGAGCTCTCGATAATCAGGCCGCGCTGCACTGAGGGTGATAATCATCGGCCGCCTGCTCTCCAAGTGATAAGCTAATCAGCCCTCCGTCTCCACCGAGCCGTCGAGGGGACTCATCATCATTGACATTTCAGCACAGGATCGGCCTATAGAGACGAGCACAAGAGGGGGGAGGCACCTGAAGTGACTTAATTATCATTGCTGTGGAATGATATCCTCTCAACTCTGTTTTGCCTTTTCTACTGAAGGTTAACATCTTTCTTTTAGCGTCACGTTTCGACAGCCTTCGCCGCCGCTGACCCCTTTTTCGGAGCACGGTTTTATTTTACGCATTATTTTTTTAAAACACATAAAACATCATCAATCTACACACACACACACACACACACACACACAACACTGGCCCTGAACAGTTACCTTGGAGAATTGCAAAAAAAAGTTACATGTGGCAGGACAATCTTGCAAAATCAAACCCCTACTTTAGCATTCAGTGTCAGTAACTCACAGGCTAAGTAACTGAAATGTGTGGTGGTTTTCCTCCAAGAAGACAGTGGTGTTGTTGTACGTTCAAATTAATTCATAACCTGTGGGGATACTGCCATGACAATCTGACAGCTTTTTAACAATACAGGCCTGATGTAGCCGGGTCTCAGCTGAGTATCTGTCATCCTCACGCCAACCTGTGTTACATGCCTTACATCGCCGGGGTCTCAAGCACACCATACTCCTCATTTTCCTGTCATTACACTGGGGCTTTCCTGTTCCTGCGGCACGCAATGCTCCAAACATGCAGAGACAAAGAACGTCAACGGAGAGCAAAAATTCCAATCAAGGTTAAATCTTCCTCCTGTCGTGTACGCTCACAACAACACCCATAATGCAACAGATGCTACGGCGAAACGCAGCTCTGCGGCTCGCAGCCTTGAAATAACTTGCCCTCCCATTTGCTTTGATCTCAGAGGCATGTCTCCGAGGCGTGTCAGCGCACGAGACGAGGTATCTCCCGGCTCCATAATGACCCATCTTCTTTTTCCTTGGTGACAATTTGGGGACAGCTGTGACAGATGATACTAGTTACACCCAGGTGAAAACAACAAGCTGACAGATTCACGCTGGCAGAGCGGGGTTCACAGATTTTTATACCGATCACTGTAGCCTGACTGCCTGCTGTTATGAATTTTGTAGCTGGTCCCAGTTGGGGGAAAGAAAAACTCTGGAAATTGTTTCCTCTGGGAGTTGAAGCACGTCTGCCTTACTCAACGTTGCATTTCAGCGACGTGATCGTAGCTTGTGGTTGCGGTTATCTCCATATCTATCACTGAAATGTTCGTGAAGGGACGTGAAGTGTTGCTATGGCAATCACCAGCAACTTTATCGATGCTTGCGTTTGTTTATGGCGTAATATATCCTAAATATTCTCAGGCAGCGTCCGCATCCGTGAGTTCAGAGTAATCTTATTCCTTGCACTTACAATAACTTACTGAGTATCTACAGTAATCACCAGAAGCCCTTTTTAAACTGCGTTATCTCTTTAAATCACCATGACATAACCGAAACTGGCCAAAAGTGCTACAACAGGGATTTGTGTCCACATTTCTATCTCTGAAGGTGCTAATGGGATATTCATACGGCGTCTTGCATCGTGCTTGCATCACTTGACAGTAAGTTTACAGTTGAGCTGCACTAATATCAGCAGGCTGATTTATCACAAACACATCTGTCACTGTACATCAGCAGATATGGAAACAGAAATCAGTCATTTTAACCCCTATTTTTACATTCAGGTGGTTTTTGTATGTTTTTTTACTGATAACACTTATTAATACAACTTTAGTGTCAAGCATAGTCCTATCTTATCTTTATCAGTGATGTCATCCTTTAATAATTAAACACCAGGTTTCAACAACTGACATGAAAAAAAACATGTTGATGCTATGTTTGGGTAAAAAAAATATGAAAAAGCACATCAGGCATTTTTCATTTATTTGTATCAACACTGGCACCTTCTCTCAGATCAGACACAGCTCTGCTGCTCTCACCTGAGAACCTGCTGAGCATCATTTCCTCTACAGTATCTGGATAAATGATGAAGGTGGGCTGCAGGAGTGGCACACTGAGATGATTTCTACATGCTCTGGTTCTATAGTCTCCGTGTGTAATGTGGGATTAGTGAAGTGGATTTTCATTAAGGGCTCTCGACAGGCGCTGCTGAAGGGCCACCTGAAGCGCAGGGGCCGAGCCGGACCGCGGAGTGAGGACTCATTTGTGCCAGAATTAATCCTGATGTCTGTAATCAGACCTGTGTCTGTAATCAGACCCCCCCCCCTCCTCCCATCCCTCCACCAGGTAAACACAGATTACAGGTCAGCCGTGTTGGAAAGGTTTGTCCAGGCTCAGGGAGGATTAGGCTCCCTGACCGGTCACCTGCCGGCTGAGGCGGCGCAGAATCAGGACAAACACCACAACCCGGAGGAGGAAGAGGAGGAAGAGGAGAGGAGAGAGGAGAGGAGGGGGGGCGGCCACACCTCGCGGATCGTGCCGAAAGTCCGCACGCAGATCCGGGAGGTGTTTCCACCGGGAATAAACTTTTCCAACAGGTCTCCCAGTCCGGAGAGGAAACACCAGCTGAGGGGGGGCAGCAGGTCCGGGTCTCCCCACAGCCAGGGAGCCGGGAGAGGTGGAGGGGTGGGGGGTGAGGGGTGGGGGGCACGGAGCGCTGGTCTTACCTCTGCAGGCGGACAGCAGCAGCAGCAGCCAGGCGGAGCGCGTCGCCATTCTTCTCAGCTGGACGTAAAAATCCGCTCCAGCGCTGATTATTCCCTCTGCGAGCAGACAAGAAACTTCCGAGCTCCGCTGAGGACCGTCCGGGCTGAAACGAGCCGACTGCTGCCTCTCTCCCGCTCAGAGAGTGTGTGTGAGTGTGTGTGAGAGAGAGAGTGTGTGTGTGTGTGTTCTCCTCTCAATCAACCCCGACCCGCGTTTAGTTTCTCTCTGTCTTTTCCTCTCAATCTGTTAATGGCAGGAAGAGCCAAACCCCTCCTCCCTCCCGCCCTGTGGGCCGGCCGCAGTGCGCACAGGTAGCCGCGCGCGCGAGAGTGTGTGTGAGTGTGAGAGAGTGTGTGTGTGTGTGACGGCGCGTCCTGACCACGGCGTGCGGAGAGAAATGGAAACAAAGTGCTGTGGAGGAAGTGTGTATGTGAGAGAGAAAGAGGGAGTGTGAGAGGAGAGAGAGAGGGAGAGGGAGCTCCGCGCGTGGTGCGCAGAGCTGAGTGATGTCAGCAGAGCGTCACCAAGAGGACTCGGGCCGTAATACCGGAGCCTGACGCACAACCGGAGCCAGTCCGACTCACAGGGTGACAAACAAGCAAAAAAAACACAAAACAGGGGGAAAAAGAAAAATCACTGAGCACACCTGCGCCGATGAGTCAAGGTGTGCTGCTGACACCTGCCGCTCCTTTGTGCGCATGCGCAATCAAACGAGGCGAGCCATAAAAAACCCAAACCAACAAACAGCCACCATAATAAGATAAAAATCATTTCTCACCCTCCACTATCAGAATCATTCATTGATATGATCCTGATGATGAAATGAAGCAGCTGTGTTGGAATGACTGTACATTTATGACTTCACCTGAATATTTTCATTTTAAGATACTTTCTACTCCACTACTTCACAAAGGGAAATATTGGACTTTTCTCCTCCACCACAGCATTTATTTTGCAGATACAGTTACTTTATTTTTGCATACAATGATAAGAAGAATTAGCGAGTATCTAGGTCTACACTTTTGAGGTACTTTTACTTCACTTGGGTATTACCATTTTATGCTACTTTAAGAGGAAAATGTGGCCTACTTAATGAAACATTTTTGTCTTTAATTTCACACACAGTATATGATCAGTATGATAAACAGTGGCAGAAGCACTCATATGTTGTATTTAATTAATGTTAGCGAAACAACAGTGCAGAAATACTCTGATACAAGTTAAAGTCCATCCAAAATCTTACCTAACTTACAGATGCCTGAGCTTAGAAATTTAATCAAAGTAGGTGAAGTAAACACATTCTGCAGAATGTCCCCTTTCAGAATGATTTCTAATATATCACTGAATTATGTTTGGATTTATTAATGTGTCCATCACTTTAAGCTGGCTGCTGCTTATTTAAATTGTATTATATCCTGCTGGGTAGCTTAATCTGCTGAATAATAATACATCTGAATTTATTATCTGATCATATCTTGTGTTAACTCTTTGACTCGGCTTGTGACTAAAACTGTCAGGTGTACTGACAGTATCTTCTTTCAGTGGATTAAGAGTATAAAGTTGCATAAGAGGGAAATTACTCAAATAAAGTACCTCAAGTACAATACTTGAGTAAATGTACTTAGATACTTTCCATCTTTGAAAAAAAAAACAACATGTATTGTTTCAGATAGGTACAAATGCAGCTAGCTCCACCAGTTGCCACATTAAAATACTGCTCAGGTATTAATGCAACAATGATGGAAGAAGAACATGAACAAAATAATTAGAGGCAACACTCACTTTCGACAGCATGAAACTTTTATTTTGCTGGCTTACAAGATAAAATAACATTTTTTACCTGAGTGAAAGTGGTAACACAAAAATGGTAACACAAAACCATTAATCAGTCGGGCGAACCACAGCAACGTCGCTGGAATCATTGGAAATTTTTGGAATCAAAATCAAAGCCAAAGAAATGTCTTAAAATTGCTTTCATTGTCTGACCACCAGCCAAAAAGTCTTTTATATTATTTATAAAAGACTCAGACAAATGCTGTAGCAGCATATTGTAAGTGAAACTTTTTTATCATTAATCAAAATGATACTTGATTTCTGTCAACCGACCCTGTGATAAATCAAGTGAATATGTCAGAACTATAAATATAAAAGACTGTAGCATCAGAGGTGGAGGCACAAGTTTGAGATTCAGTGTGTCCTTGTGAGGAAGTCTGCAGAGGTCATATCACACATTTCACACATCGTGCTTAAGAGGGCTTTGTTTGTACATACGGCAACAATTTCTCAGTCCAGGCTTTCTAAGAAGACATGAAAAGACTCTTTAAGAAGACACTTAGCTCATTAGGGAGGACAAAAATGGAGGAAACCTTGGGAGAGGCAATTCAAAGGGAGATAACCCTTTGGTGGTTAGATTGGAAAAAAGACAATTAGTCTGCTATGAATAGTATGTTACTGACTGAAAATGAACAAATATTATAGTTGGTAGAAATTCAAAACACAGTATAATACAGCAGAAACCCAACAAACTAATACAAAGACATGGAAATAAGTATTCTCTTCTCTCTACATGTTGTGAATTAGATCAGTTTTAATTGTAACTTTAAGGACACCGTGAAAATATGAAAGCAAGAATCATTTAGAAACATAGAGAGGAAGAACACAAATGAAAACCATCTGAGCAGGAAAATGGAGCAAAATCCAACATTACACATTATCTTCTCTGAATTTTGGTTAATAGAATCGAGATTTTTGCTGTTGATCTTAGAAATGTAGAGTGATTAATGGTACTGAATGTAAAACACATTCAAATTTAGTGGTTAGTTTGGACAAATCTTGTGTTATTTCCTGAAAATATGTTCATATTTTTGCTGTTTTGGTGTTACAAAATGCCTGAGCCGCTGCAGACCAACAACATAACCTCCAGCAAGGTAAGAAACTCAGATCTTTGCATTTTCTGTGAGTCTTTTAAATATCTTTTACTCCACATTCTGACTTACCCAAGAGATAATGTATTTCATCCATTACACCCAAAAAAAAACAAAAGTACATAAGACTAGCACACAAGAAATTGCACACATAAATTCAGGTTTGCAGCACAAACAAAAAAAGCCTTCGGGGACTGGAGGGGGGGTGAGTCGGGGGTTTAAGTCTCTCTAGATGGATGCTGTCATTTACTTTGTTGTCCCCTCCACAGAAACAGTGATGCTGAGAGTTTTTTCTTTTTTAAAGACAAAAATGTTTCAAACATGGGTAAGTTGTGGGGAAATAAACAGACCCCCACTCTGCTAAACACAGAGAGGACGTGTCTGTTTAGGACGATAAGAGAGCATCTTTGAAGTCGTCCGCAGAGTTTAAGTTACTGCTGAAATGAGTAACAGAAGACGATCCACTGAGAAAGCATTTTGTTCACGCTGGTACATTGTAAAGGCGTGGCTCAGTCAATTGTGTGACTGAATCCTAGACTGTTTACAACACTGTAAACATGACCAACACTGCTGGGGGGACTATTTTCCCTCATCCTCACCAAACCCACAGAATATGTCAATATATCGACCTGATCTGAGAGCTTTATCTTCATGTAACATGAACCACCTTCCTACATATTGTCCTGCTGCTGAAGGTGAAAGTGATTTTATTTGTGTTGCCTTAAATATTGAACAATGACGTAAAACTCATCTGTAACATTCAGAGTTTTAACATGCATTTAAAGTTATAATTGACTACTGTAACCAAGACAGGAGTTGACTGTAGTCTTAAACCACACTCACTGTTACCATGGTTACTACAGGTGTCACCAAACCAATCAGGACTAAACTCTTGAGGATTACAAACTTAAGTAACTAGGTTACTCAGAGAAACCAGGTTACGCTTGTAATCTCAGGTCTTGTGCTCATGCACTGCACTTAACCTGGTGACTGTAAATCTGTGTATACATGCAGCTCATCAGTGGGGAGATTATTTCTCTGTTACAGTGAGGCTTTTAGCATCTAAAGTCTTTTGTCATGCACATGCCTGCAAGCCAGTTACTCTGGTTATGTGAACTCATGGCCATGAAATCTGTGTTCAGTAGGTGAACTTTGACTGGGGACATCAGGTTCCTCTAATCCTTCACCATCATAACAGAAAGCAGGCTTCTGCTTTACACGATCTCAGTGGAATATGTTCACTGAAGAAGCTCGATGTGTTCAGAAACAATGACTTCATCACAAAACCACGGTCAATATAAGTAAACCAATCTGTTTGGCTAAATTACATGTATTATTTTAATGTGGGTGAAGAGATACTTTATATTACCTTCATTTGGCAGGGGCCACTAGCCAAAGAAAATTACATTTGTGAAACCATCTTTCAGATCAGTGTTTTTGATATACGGACAAAGGGAACAAGAGGTCAAACCACTGACCTCACAAATAATGGCAAAGCAGCTCCAGCTGAGCTGCATCCTCCTTGAAGTCAAACAACCAAACAGAAAATAAAAAACACATTCAAACACCACGAAAATCTTGAAAACAGCAGACCTGTCAATTGTGAAAATATAGCCACAGTCTCACATCAGACACTCAAGAAGACATGCTCGAATGATTCTTTCTCAAGCCATGATATCAGCACGATAAAAGACCCTGTGCCGCAGCTTACAGTGACTGTGATGTAATGTCACTTTCCCTCTAGCCCCAGTTGGCCAACAAGCCCACTTATCCCGAACGCAGCAATCACTGTCAAAGCCAAAGCATCTCTTCATCTCCCAGTCAAAGTAACCACCTGCCTCCTCCAGCTGTAACATTTACAGCCGTAAATGCTCCCACTGCATCGAGTGCCACGATATCTGCTTTGAGGCAAACCAAACGACCACCTATTTTACTGTGGAAAATCGATGTGAGGGGCCCCACGCCTCCCTCCGCCTTTACTATTCAAAACATTTTACTGAGAAATGACATGATGCTGCCCTCTTTAAAAAAAAACAAAAAAAAACTGACTCGTCTGGCTGCCTCTGAAACCTTCTCCATGAGGCTTCCACCATTTTGCTGGGCGGCGGACCCGGCCACCCACCTCTCCATTATCACCTCATTAGCGGGCTGCAAACTGGTCCACCCTCCATTTTGGCTCCAGTCTCAATCAGCCCATTAATCACAGAAGAGCAGGGAAACCTTCTGTCCTCTGAAGGCTCACGATGTATTCTGCTGGCCCCTGCTGTGTGTGTGTGTGTGTGTTTATATCAGTGTAAGTGAGTGAGTGTGTGCGTGTACGGGCATGCTGCTGCATACAAATGATCCTGCTACATCCTGCCATCTGTTGACTGCTAAAAGTAACTGCCTCTGCACTGACACACACGAGTTCATGATGCTTTCTGTCAGGCTGCTCTTCATCGGTATCCAAAAAAACACAATTATGTAACTCAAGGTTTGTCTATGCAAAGGAACAGATGGAACAAAGCATGCAATCATCACAACAAGTCCTCATAATTAAACGACAAAATAGGTTGTCGGTGGCTTCCAAAATCGTCTCAAACAAGGGTTTCCTCATCTGCTACCCATATGGTTGAAGTATTGATTTATTTCAAGGTGACTTAACTGCTTTGTTGATATTCATCAGGGTTCAAAGACACAACTGTTAACGTTGGTAGAAGATGCGTTGTTGTCTCCAGCATCAAAGTCTTCATCCCGATCTGTTCTCTGACACGTTTCATAGCAGCATGCCGATGTCACGCTCCATCTTTGACATGGGGTGTGAACCTTGCTGTCATTTTTCTGGAGGGAAAAGTTGGCTGCACAGCCTGAAGAGGTTGCACGTCAGGAAAACGTAAACATGTGTCACTCTGAGGTGTTGGAAAATGGAACGAGCGATCATCTCTGCTGTCGGTCCACCACTTTGGTCCAGACTGGAATATCTCAACAACCGTCGGATGGATTGGCACAACATTTTGTCCTGACATTGATGGATCCCAGATGATAAATCCTAATGATGTTAGTCATCTCCTGACATTTTCTCCTGGCGCCACGGCGAGGTTCACATTCGAGGTTTTGAGTGAAATATCTCAATAACGATTAAATGGATTGCCATGACATTCTTGCCCCCTCTCAGAGTAATTCGTAATAACTTGTTCATTCCTTAACTTTCATCTTTCCTTTCACTGCTTTGATGCCCGAGTACATACCTGCATAACTCTCCCATCAGTCTCAACTGTGCAATGCAACACAGTAAATACTATCTCCGGATAATCGTGTGGATTTGAAAAAGCTGTTTATTGGTTTTTCTGATTCTCTAAGCTAAAAGATTCTGGCATTCGGGTGGGAACAAGATAAATATGATTCCAGCTCCTGTGACTTTAGCTATACATGATGGACTTGTTTGCAAGTGATTTATCCTCCGTGGTGTTAATACCAGCAAAAAATAGTTTGATCGTCATTCAAACGCGACCAACTGGGGTCTGTTATAACTATACTCTCTTGCATCTGAAATGTTTCTTGTGGTAGGCGTTTTGATGGCTCAGATTAATGTTTATTCCATTTTCTGATTTTCCACGGCCTGACATAGTTTAGTCATAAATTCATAAAACATCACAGAGGCCAGCTATGGAGCCAATATATGACTTAACCGCTGCTGTTTGCTGACGTTGTTATGATACATGTTCTGTCCAACCTTTAAAAATATAAATAAATAAAACCCATTTTACGTATTTGAAGTATATATTTGAAACCATCACACAACCAGCAGATAATCTCTTTTGGCAATGCAAACGCAAAAAAGGCCACATAAATGTAATTTGGGGGGAATTTGTGTGACATAAATAATGAGTAAGCCCTGGCTCCAGGCCTGTTTGGCCCTGTAGAGGAGTGAATTAATTCCTCCTGCTGTAATGATGTTGTAAACAAAATCAGAATCACTTTATATCACTTCATAGGCCAAGTACTGTATATGTAGAAAAATGTTCCTCCGGTCACGTTTTTGCAGAATTTACCCCAGACTGGTTATTTGAACAGCACTGACATGTAGTTTAAATGTATACCAGCACTTAACACAGAACAAGAACATTGGTTCAGTCAAATCCAAACAAGCAGTGAAATCATCATAATCACTGTACACTAGAATGAACGCTCTACTTAGAGGAAACCAGGCAGAAGAAAATCTTATTTTCCTTTACATTTCCCTTAAAGTCTCAACTCAGCGAGCTTTGAAAAGGCGCTGAATAATTCAGGCAATAATTCATGTCTCACCACTTTGTGCTTCCAGCTCCCAGGGGCCACTGTATTTTAAACCAGCGGTTAACAACCTGAGGATCAGGACCACCCCGAAGGGTCGCAAGATAAATCTGAGAGGTCGCAATATGATTAACAGGACAGAAAAGACGGAAAAACATATTTCTGCAGCACTAAATTATGCTTTGCTTTAATCTTTTTTTTGTTCTGAAATCCTCTGCAGTTTCACCTCTTGGGGCGTCCTGAGATGTATTTAAATGAAACAATCATTGAAGGGAATTTCACTCTTGGTTGAACTGCTCACAATTTAGTCGAGAGGGTATGAGTATACACATTTCTTTTTATGTAAGTGCTTATGAGCTAAAATAGTTGGGAACTACACAGTTAAACGTTAGAGCATGAGCTTGAAAAATCACTGGAAGAAAAGACGTCACACTATTCTCCATCATAAAATCAAAGTGGTGAACCCCCACCCCCACCCCCACCCCCACCCCCCGCCAGTCATTTTGTACTGAGCTGCTCAATTCAGCCCAGACTGCAGCTGCACTGCAGGTGTGAGTGTGTTGTACTGTATGTCCTTCAAGAAAGACTGAAAAGAAACTGAGAAACTGTTCCATCAGCTGTCCACTGGCTGTAGTTGTCTGGTTTACTGAGTCTCTCGTACACAAATCACCTGTTCATCCACCTCTCTGTATTCATGCGTTTGCCTTGTGTACAGATTGGACTGAGCTGCGTCTGTGGCCTTGGATCTTCAATCACCTCTCTCTGCCTCCTGCCTTCACCTCTCCCCTTCCACCATCCATCCATCCGACCCTCCATCTATCTGTTTTTTGATCTAACCCTCCATCCCTCTTGCCTTTTCCACCCCCCTCCCACCCTCCACCTCTGTCATCGCGGGGAGAAATATGTGACAGCCGGCCAGCCTGAACACCTACTGAGTTATTTACTGTGTCTCTGAGCCGCTGTTGGATCCAAACAGACCTGCATTAGCGCTAACACCACCATCTACATATTCACACACGTCTGCACCGAACACTTAGCAGCAAGCGCACAAACATGCAATCTGTTTACTTGCATTAGAAGAGCTGGAAGCGGGTCTGTGTGAGCTTTCTCCCATATTATTTTCTCCACCAACAGCCCATGAATTTTATATGCAGCACTCCCATTGCTCTCTTATCCTCACCTCATTCTTGAAGCTATAAGCCAACAAGATCTTGCACGCACACACACCATGCGAACACATGTGCCTGCGCCCACACACAGTTGGTACGTTTGATTTGCGTGGATATAGATTGGTATGTTTTTATAGTGGAGAGAAGGCGTGGGGGGAAGGGACGGATGGATAGAGCATGGTCCTTTTAAAAAAAGACTGAGTGGGGGGTGGGCGGCCTCTGGTAGATGATCTTTCAATCTCTAAACACAGTGGAACGGAGGGCGAGAGGTGTCTGTCAATCACTGTAAGGAGTCCCCACTGAGGCAACCCTGGTTATGGGCTTGCTGAGGGAGGGGGTACTTACACAAGGTGGGTCAGCAGAGTCCAGTACACTTTGAGAGAGGTCGTTTTTTTTCTTCAGGGGAATACTTTACTCTTCAGGGAACAGGGGCAAAAAAAACAAAAGGGGGCCCCTATATCATGCACAAGCTTGAGGTTACTTTACAACCAAACAGGAATTTGAGCCGATCACTTGAGATGTCTGAAAGATCTGTCAACTGTGTCAATCTGGTGTAACGGTGAGGAAAATAAAAGCCATATAGAAGGAGGAATTATGGTGCAAACACAACCCTGTTTAAACATATAAAAAAGGGTAATTTGGTCTTTTCTAGGATTCATTT
>JBAJHX010000040.1:18724143-18737856 GCA_037176925.1 Amniataba percoides
TTGCACATCAGTTTAATGGGAACAATTACAGGCACATGCAACCCGTGACGAGGGGTGTGAGTACATATTGCTCCATCTTAAAATGGAGGCGGCCTTATGGTTCCTCTTCTCCAGCCTCACGCCCGGCTGCAGCCCCCCCCCTCCCCGGTGCAGGGCCATGTGAGAGAGCGTCCCTGTGGCCAGAGAGCGGGGAAGTCAGATTGATTAAACAAGCTGCCGGCATAATGTGATCATGTATCAGTCAGCCCACACGTTTAGCTCCGTAATTCTTTCTCCACGGCAGCCTGTCTCCTCTCCAGCTTTGGCCTTTTGAAGTTGAGATCTCACAAATCCGCCCCGCTCCCTCCGCTCCCTCCCTTCCCTTCCTATCCCTCCCTCCTCTTCCTCCTCCTCATCATCCATCCGTCCATTCTTCCTGCTCCTCATCCCATGTGTCCCTCTGTCCATCCCTGCCTCCAGCGTTCCTTCACCCCTAATAGCTCCTCTCGCCCTGTCCGCCCTGACCTCCAGCGTTCCTTCGCCCTCGATAACTCCCGTCTCCCCATCCGTCTGTCCCTCTCACACTGCTTCCTCCCATCATTAGACGTCTTACCCCCGCTCCCTTCCCTCTCCTCTATCAGCTGGCTGTGAAGCTGAGCGTTGCTTTGCTAATGGCACTCCAAGGGAGCGCGGAGATATTACTGTTGGCTTTAATTAAAGACATTAAAGGGCTGGAAAGACACAGAGCCCCCGGGATGATGTGTTCTTTTCTCACACCTCCCGAAATACCTCTCTCGTCTCTTCCTTCCCCACCACTTTTCCCTCTCTTCCTTTCGTTGTTTCTCATTTCATTCCTTTCTTCTTGTGTTGAACCCCCCCCCCCCAACTCCCCAACGCCTACTCTCACTTCCTTCCTGTTTTCTAGTGTTGCCTCCTCTGTCTCCATCTTCATCTTTTCTCATCTTCATCTTCATGTTTTTTCTTAAATAGGTGTATTACTTCTAACAGTGAACTAACAACCATGCAATCTATTACAAACTTGTTGCAGACGATGTTTCATAAATCCCATTTCACCACATCTAGACAAAAATGCTGATGTTTTAATTTCACAGCATCCTATAGTATCTCTTTGTTTACTGGTTCCTGTTCAGCAGACATTAAATCACTTTCTAAAGCACAGACAATGTATTTCAGCTTTATATTTCTAGCGAGTTGATAATGTAAGTGCTGTCATTTTTATGACATTTTATTTCATTGTCAGAGAGCTGTGTGAGCACAAAAGCAGAACTGAACAAGGGTCCTAAAAATTTAACAGCCCAGGCAGTTACTCCTGGTTGATACAACTGATCTCTAGCAGGCTCATATCCGCTAACATAGCATCAACATTAACATCCTGAAACACAAGCGACTCCCTATGAATTTATATCAAGGTCTGATACAGCAGGAAAGATGGGAGAGCGAAAGAAGGGCAGCACTGATAGCTGTGAACAAGAACAGCCAATTAGCTGAGCGTGACATTACATGTTAACTGTGAAGGCTGGGCAAAAAACAAGTTTTTTCCCAAAAGCACAATTCTGAGATTGGAGGAAAAAAAGGTTATGGTTGAAAGCAGGCAAAAAAAAAAAAAAAAAAAAAAAGCAAAACCAAGCAGAGGAAACTCATCCAACAGGGGATCAGGCTGGAGAGCGAGAGTCCAAAAAGGAAAGCGAGGGGTCATAACAGGCTAAACTCAGGCAGATAGAGAAGACGGCCGGAATACTAAGTCACACAAAGCACAACAGATGATCTGTCAGGGAATGAAACAAAGAGGGTTTATATATATATGCGACTATGGGGAAATCAGGAACAGGTGCGCAGGTGGGTGGAGGAGGTCGCTCAGCGGTTAATGGTTAAACACGGGGGGGTGACTGCAGGGCAGGTGGAGGTGGCTGATGTGAAATGACAGGAGGGTTCGTACGAGGCAGGGGGAATGAAGCAGATGAGGAAAATGTGAGACTGGGAATCATCTGATGTTGTGACATTAACACGTACCAAAGGCTGTTAATGAGCTTCTACTCAGACGTGTTGTTTTGTTACACGTGGTTTCTTTCATTATGTCTTATTTTTGCCGATGAAGACCACAGTCATGTGGCACATATCTTAGACCACTTCTTGGCCTCTATGATGTCGTCATCCACACAATGTGATGTTATGTGGATGGATTACTGACAAAAAAACTAAAAAAAAAACTAAAAACTACCAAAACACAAAACAAATGAAAAAGAAAAGAGAAGTGCAAGTAAAAACAGGACCAGGAAGAAACCAGTCTATGTAGTGTGGCTAATGGGAAAAAGGAGACAGGTGAGGAGACTAACAAGGGACAGATGAAACTAATTGGGGCGGAGCGGAATAATCAGACAGGTGGGAAAAAACACAAGGGCAGGAAGTAAAATGTCTGACATGAGAGGAGAGGAAAGAATACAAAATAAAACAGGAAATAAAAGAGCAGGGCAGGGGAAGAGGAATAACAGACAACATGGAAGGATAAGAGAGACAACCAGGATCACAGAGAGAGGGAAAACATGAGGGAAACACTGGAGGAAAGAGTAAGGATGTGACAGGTGAACATTTATGCACATCTTCAAAACAGAAACCAAGCAGGGGAAATTTGAAGAACACAAAGCAAATGAAGCAAAATGTGCTGGTGGATGACGGTGAACAAGGCCAGGCAAAGAAAAAAGGAAATATCATAGCACATTCTTCAAAGCAGCAATCAAAGCTCGATGTGGCATCTCTTTTTGGTCACAAATCCGCCATTTTGTCTGCAGGAACGCAGCAGATTTGATTTCATTTTGAGCGTAGTGCCAGCTTCATAGTGTGTAAGTGCACCAGATAATGGAGCCTAACAAAAGTATTGCTGTGTGTGTGTGTGTGTGTGTGTGTGTGTGTGTGTGTGTGTGTGTGTGTGTGTGTGTGTGCATCAGATTTGGTCGAAGTTGCTGTGCCTGTATTAATAAGTAGGTGTGGGCATTCAGTCACAAACACAAAAACTCTGAGGGGTTGCATTCAAGACTGGTGCACTGCTGGACACACACACACACACACACACACACACACACACACAGTCACGCACACGCTCACACACACAGTCACACACACGCTCACACACACACCCCTTTGCCAGGAAAAGTTGTGCACTTCAAGGCGTTGATTAGTCTGGCTGGTAGTGCTTCCCCGCGTCTCCATTTAGTCATTATTGAAGGCACATCTGCTCTCTATGAGCTGGCTCCTGTTTATATCCCCATTATGGCCCCACAACACACACACACACACACAGATGCACAAACACCTTGACAGACCTGAAAGGAAAGTACGTATGCACGTCTACACACACAGAGACATTCCCACAAGCTGATGTCTGTACAGGCACACACACACACATACAAGCATGCACTTGCAAACACACACACACCTCAAGGAGAATCACAATGGGAGAGAGGCACTTTCCGATCATCTCACATCAGCTCACCACCCCTCCATAAATAGAAAAACCGGCTCAGCACCGCAGGGAAGGAAACAACATTTGGAGAACAGATTAAAGTGGGGGTTTCTGGGGTGGAGGTGTGTGCGCGAGCATGTGTGTGGTATTCGTAGCATTGTGTATTACCTCATGCACGTTCATCAAATGAGGTCCTTGGTCAAAGAATGATGAAACAACAAGTCCACTTTCATTTCCTGATACACTGTATGCTGTGTGGGTCTGCAGAGGTATGTCTGGATGTGTCAAACTACTTGTATCAGTGGTATCTGGGTATCAGTGTGTGTGTGTGTGTGTGTGTGTGTATGTGTGAAGGAATGAGGAAGACCGAGTCACCCTCTGGCTTGCCATCTTTATCCCTGGCACCCTGCACCCTGTTTAGCCCCTCGGCAGTGACGATGAGAAGTCCTCTCGATTCAATCAAACAGACAACATGAAGGGAAAACAGAAAAAACACTAAAAACAATTAACTTTGACAGAGAAAGGAGCGACGGGGGGGAGCCGGAGAGTTTAGGTGGAATTGGAGAGGGGACTCGGGGAGTAAATAAGAAAGAAAAGGAGGGAGAGAGAGAGGGAGAGAGAGAGGGAGAGAAAAGACAGAGATTGAAAGGCACGATGAGATAATGTGAGCAGCTCTATTCATTTGTAATCCAAATGTCCAGAAAATATTATAATCATTCACACGCAATCACAAATGTTCCTCAGAGCTGCATTTTACAAAGAACACCTGCAAGTTCCTAAATAGCCTTCTGAGAAAGAACTCCTCAAAATACTCTTTTGAGGAGAATGCATGTTAGAGGCAACATGATGGAGCCTCTTGTTTTGTAGTCTGTTTGAACAACACAGTCATTTTTCTTCAGTGTATTTTACACTTTGTTCATGTCATCTGCATTTGGAAATCATTCCCCGGTGGTACTGTTTATGAGCGAATAGATTCCTTTGATATGAGCGTGTGGACTGAATGTGGTCTGAATGTATAGTTTGATTACATTAAAGACGTCACAACATACTGCTGCAGTAACACAACACAAGCTCACTGCAGTGTACACATCTCCTTTAACAGCATTCATGTGTACAAATCTGATCTCAAATCTGCTCAGACTGCAAGACAGCTGACCAACACTTTTACTTATCATTTCTTTGATGGCTTATACAGCAGGTACTGTGCACTTGATTAAAAATTGATGTAATGTGTCAGAGTTAGCCAAGAGGCCATTTTTCCATTTCTAGTCCATGGACAGACAGAAATTCAACCTAAAAACAGAGTATAAGGTTATTAAGTTATTAAGATCATTTACAAGCAAGCAGAAGCATACTAAAAAGATAATATCAATGCCTCTAGAAATATATATAATATATAAATTATACAGCATTATACTATTTGTACATTGCCTGGTACTTTTTAATTATATGTAACATGAAGCAGAAAAGATCATAACACAAGTCATACAAAGCAACAGAAACAGGGGATGTTAATATTAATAGTATCAACAAGTATCAACAAAATAAGACAACATCGTGCTGCATTATAAGACACTGACTGAATCTTGTAAAGCAGAGGCACACAGACAGGTGAGAAATGAAAGAAAAACCAGAGTAAGGACTCACCACGAGCCTCAGAGCTTCAGCACTCCTGATCAAGTCTCTGAACTTTGATGGAGGGATGAACATCATTTCTGCACAAGATATTCCCTCATTTATATAAACAGCCTTTAGTTAGTCGGTTAATCTCACTCAGATCAAGATCTTTGAGGCAGAGACTGATTATTTTGAAAAAGTCAGATATAACCGAGGGCCAAACAGCATCAGAGACAGTGGCAGATACTAAATAGATTTGAAGATGAAAGTTTATATGATATATTATTTGGTGTTGTGGTGATGGTGGTGGAGATCATCGTCATACACACTGGTTCAAAACCTTCCATGTGTGAAATGGGGGTTGAGATCTGGTGACTGAGGCTGCAGCATTTTATTCACATTGTTTTCATACTAACCAAATCGTTCGAGAGCCTCGGTGCACAGAGGCATCTGCAATCGATATGTTTCCCACATCTGTTATTGAGGTTTTTTCATTTGTCCCCTGTCTGTGTTTAAAATGCAAACACAGTATATAACAAGTGGATCCAGTTCTGTTTTAGTCCACAGTCCACATATCAAACCACTGAGCGTTGTCACTGAATTCAACAATTCCCACTGATGAGCAGTTAGGTGTAAGGAAAAAAAACAAAGTCAGGAAAGATGTGGCTGTCATTTGGTCAATCATAATTTTATAAAAAGTATATTCATGCATATTTTCCCCTATGAGACCTCATCTGATATCTGACATCAACATGATTCAACAACTCCCTGCACAGAAACTTTAACATTAATCTACTTTTTTTTTGTTTATATGCTCTTATTTGATCTCTTTTCTTCCTTTTCCCAGTGGAGTTCTTTGTCTCTTGATGCAGCCATAACACAAGATCCCTGCAGGGTTTCGCCTCATCTAAAGAGCAGTGCTGGCCTCCCCTGCCACGAGCTATATGGCTCTTGTAAGTGAAATGTCAGAATTTGTGTGGTTAGATGCAGATATGGGCGGAATCTCACAGCTTTTCGAGTAAAGGAAAACAGCCACCTCGTTGAAGGGAGAAGGTCTCTGATATCTGAATTCTGACCTCCTCAAGTAATATTAATGCTGTCCTGAGAGGGATTAAGACAGTAAACAGGGCGGGAGAGATCCGTGATGGAGGAGGGAGGACAAGCCGAGGGTGTTTAATTTCACATGAGAGACTGCACGTGGCATTCGTAAATGATGCATTTCTTTGAATGTAGCTGGAGGTTTGACAGCGTTTTATCTGCACACAAGAGAAGTGGGTATTCCTTCGCAATCTGTTAAGTCAATGCCACCTGTCAGCGAGGCCCGTTATGCCGAGTAATTTAGAGCTTTTTATCCACAGAAAAATTACCATCCGAGTGTGGCCGAGTCAATTTAACGACATCGGCTACACATTTCATGAATGCGGCCCATCAGAAGGATCGTTTCAGAAATCACCACCGCGAGACAGCTTAATTGTCTCCAATCATCAAAACAAGTTGACAGCGGTGTCGGTTCTCAAGAGAAACGCTCGGAGTGAAGCGCCGGATCCATACGTGCACAGGAACCTGTCTCAGCGGCACTGAGGCGCAGCCATTTTGACAATTTCTACGTATTCCCACAGCATGCCGGCGCAACAGGCCCTCACATGCAGTGCAAAGAAAGGTGAATGTCTCAGTAGTGAGAACGTACCACAGGAATGCAGAGGACAGCAAGAGTTCATTTAAGGTGCACTTTTCCTTCCACCCCCCCTGTCTGGAAGTTGCAGCCAACTCATAATACAAAGACTCTCTTTAGGCGGTGCTTCAGTGGCACCTCTGCTCACGCTCTTTCATCTCCAAACACTCGGCTGCCGACTGACACAACCTAAGAGGAATATACAGTACGGGAGGAGCGCTGATGGGTTTCAGCTGCTGTTTGTTGTCTCATTAGGCTGCTTCTTGTGTCTCTGTCTCCCGACCAGTGCGGCGCTTTGGCACAACAGAAAACAGACTCTCACAGTCACTCCACATCATCTCAAGATATGTGATCTGTGCGCCATAATGATTCACATTTTTTTCCTTTTACTTATTCTCTCTCTCTTGTCAGACCAGTTGTAATGCTTCCCCACAGATGATGATATCACTACAGGTGTTGATATGTTTATTTCAGATCAACACACGACATCTACGTGACCAAGCTGGCCTTCCTCATTGTCTCTGTTAAAAGACATTAGTTCAGGAAGAGCCTCAAATCGAATCAACTGGACAAAGAAGTACCCCCCCACCCCCCATTTGATCCATCTGTTTTTACACACAATTTCATCTTTTCATATAAACGGCAGAGTAAAACACGTGGAAAATATTTCTGTTTCACTGAAGCAGTAACAACATACCAGGATGTATCAGGGTTACTTTGGCTCAATTAATCGTCCACTCTTGTCACGTCTTGTATATTTTTGCATAAAAGGCAGCTGATGGAAACATGCACAAATTTAATATTTTATTTTGTCAAAATTTGCACTATTTTGCATAAAACTTCTACACGGTTTTAACAAAAACACACTCTAACCATGGATGTCAGGTCAGTTTTCATGAAACATCATTGTACATCATTTAAAGAGCTCTGGGGCCTTAAAAAGCAACACAGACTTAAAACGAGTGTATTAATCTTTGTTCTTCTGTTCCTTCATGTTATGGATTAGATTCAAGGCTCAACAGGACGAAGATGAAACTGGTCTAAGGCTCCTTCTGTGGAGCCCCTCCCTGCTATTAGCAGCTCTTACGATGAGCATTGATTATGAGGCATGGTGCTTCCTCCCTGCTTACAGTAACAATTTCAAAAGGCGGTTAACGGATTACAGTATCTGCACTCCACCAACACCGCACTCTGCTGCATATAATTACCAATCTTTCAAGTAAGCAGATCTGCACGGTGCTCCATAATCAGTTCAGCACTGTAAAAATGTGCTGTAATATAAACTTGTGGATGGTGGCGCAACAGAGAAATTGCACGGGAGCCGGAGTATTGATTTCATTTATCTCCACCGGTGCTGGGACTTGTAAACAGGTGTCTGCTGATTCTGCTGTGAAGTTATTCCACGCTTTGCTGGTAATGCAGGGGAAGGATAATGCAAGGAGACATATCAAGGTCATCCTCTCCCCGAGCAGCCACCACGGAGGTGCATCTCAACCGCCTCAGTGTCCCAGCGGCCAGCTGTGCACGGTTGGTTGTATTGGCCAGGTGTGAATGAATCTGAAGAGGCTGTATGAATGTGAAACAGGCTGGAACTGATGAGCAACATGTGCACCTTGAAAAACTTCCCCCGGTGGGTAAGATGTTAAAGGTGCACTTCAAACATCAATGTATTATTGTCAAAGTAATTAAAAACACTTGGTGTAATTAACATCAACACGTGAGACCACAGTGGAGACACCTGACTGAAACTCAGCCGTGGTTTTGCTGATGCTGGTGCTCTTAAAGGAGCCGAATGTTTTAGGTTTCATTTTAAATGTGGCTGCAATAACAACTGTTTGCATTATTAGATATTTTATAAATTATATTCACAACTGCTCTGTTCATCTTTGAAAGTGGAAAATGTGCGTCACGAATTCTCAAATGACATCTTTATAATTCCTGTTTTGTCTGATTAGTAGTCTAAACGTATTTATTTCACAATGATCTAAAACAGAGATTAGCACTAAATCCTCACATTTGAGAAGCTTAAACTACAAAGGTTGTTCATTTGTCCTTCTTTAAAGATTGATTAGTTATTAAAGTTGTTGATGGTTATTCATTAAAAGAATGCTTAATTATTCTCCTGCCTCGCAGTTTGTGTATTAAATGTTATTTCATTTTGATTCATCTCATATTTGTCTTTTTGGATCTGTTGTGCTGTTGTGCATCTTGTCTTCTATTCTTCTTTTACCCCGCTCTCTTTTTAGTCGGCAGCTCATATTTTTCTCTGTGGAAGTCAGAACAGTCGTACACAGCAGGCACAGAACTATACACAGTATATAAAACTGGTATCCATAATTAATATTCCCTGAAGAAAGTAGTGCAGTCGTGCACTTCATAATCTGTTCTACATTGTTAAGTCGGGACTTAATAAAGGCTAGTGGATGGTGTTGCTGTGGAGAAATTGCAAAAGAAGCGAGGTATTGATTTCACTTCATCGCCAGCTGCTGTGAGTCACAAACAGGTGCTGGATAAAAATGTTTCTTTTATATCTGGCCTGCTTTGTACAGTGCGGGGGAAGAGAAATGGGAGGTGACACATCAGTGTCATTAACAGTCATCTCCAGCTGAGTCATAAACAAAAACATATTTTGATTTTCTATAATTTGGTACCACAGAATCTCGAGCAGGAGCCAATAAACTTAAAATGATATCCCTAAAAAAAACAACAAAGAAAAAAGACACTTTTTAACATCTACCTTTTTCAAACTAAATTAAAATTGCCATTCTACACCAAAATGTATGCAAATCCTGAGCAACAGGATGTTGAAAAAAATGTTATGTAACTACTTGTGAATGTGGCCAGAAACAATAAAAGCAAAGTTACTGTGAAAGTGGTTTGCAGTTTTTTGATGAAACTGTATGTCTGAGCTGATAAAAGTGATGTCAACTAAAATAAATGAGAAGATTTAACACAGTATGTCCAAACAATGTTTATAATGTTTATATGAAGCAGAGCCAGTAAAATGAACAGATGTGTCATTTTTGGTGGTGGGACATAAGTAAAAAAATTAATGAAGAGGTTTTCTTCTATTGTATTTTTAACAACTGGACAAAGACAAGCTGATGTAAGGATATAAATGTTGTAGTGGTGTTCTCTGATTTGATCATTGCCAATTTCTCATGTTGAGATCCCGGACTAAATACATGGGAGACTGTGTTCATGGTTGTAGTTAAAGCATCCCTGGGGAAGCTGCGATGTGCAAGGCAGCGACCCGAGTTAAATGGGAAAGAAACCATGCTTAACAGGAACAAGGAGCTGACAGGGAGCCTGGGTGGGTGGTGGCGAGGAGGGGGTGCATCTCATTGAGTTAAAGCAGCGATAACTATCTACTCAGGTGTTTCAACCCTGTTTTCAATTGCAGAGAGCTGAAAAATCCTTTAAAAAAAACTTTAAAAAAACTATTACCTATTATGCTCGTCTTAGATTTGAAAGGTGCCATTAAAAGCTTCTATCGTGCTCCTGCACAGGAGGACGCGGACAAAGTCAGCGTGCATTCATGGTGGGTACAATGTTTCCAATGGTGCCCCAGTTTTACAGCAAACTTTTAAAAAAGGCATCAAAACATCCACAGAAACCTCTCTGCGCCTGTCCGTGTGTTTGGTGAAGAATGAATAAATACATTGCTTCCATTTCAGTCCTCATGTACTGTGGGATAGAAGTTTCCTGTCATTTACTAAACCAAAGAAAACATCACAGAGTTACACGTCTGTAAGAGGTCAGGCGTTTTTGAATTGATCGCCACGTGATTGACTGATGATTGATTCAGAGAGCTACAGACTCGATCCACAGGGGGGGCAGTGACAATGAGGCCCGCTTTGAAAAAGACCTGATCTTAAAAGAAGTCGACGGGAACAGGAGTCACACGGAGAGAGAACACATCAGCACCAACAGCAGCACAGTGTCCCACCTATTAAGTGTTTCACTCTTCACACTCTCTGCCTCGCCTTAAAAACACACATTTTTCTCCAGTTTGATTGTGACACATTAGTCACTTTAACACAAACACTGAGAAGCTTAAACAGTGAAAAAGGAGTAATTAAAACAATGCCTTATTACAAGAATGATGAAATGTACCATGGATTTGATCATAAATTATTTCAAGTTGTTCCTTTGAATTTGGTGCTATGAAGTTATTTTTAATCGCCTTACAGATTATTTATTTGATACTGGCGCATTTCTTTATTTTACAGAACATTTAGCTTTGTGCTCGCAGTGCGCCTCGACTCCACGCTTCCTGTCCCAGAACTCAGCCTGAGCTGAAGAGAAGCAAATTAAGTAATAAACATGATCAGACCTCATCATCATAAAGCGTTATCAGCCCCGGCGCTGACATTGGAGCCAAAGCAAAACATATTTTTCATGTATTGACAGCGTGTGCACACGTGAATACAGATACACAAACAAAGAGCGAAAAAAAAGGGAGGGATGGAAAGGAGATGAAGATAAAAACGAGCTGTTGATTGTCAGCACACGTTCGTGTGTACCAGGAAACACAGCCACGCTCTCACCCACACAGTCCCATACAAAACCACTCAGAGGTAAAAATAGCCTTTGCAAGAGTATTAGAGCACACAGCCAATTAACTGGTGTTGTGTTTAGAGGCTTGCAGCACTCCAGAGGCTGTGCGATCTACCAGTGAGACTACAGAGCCGTTAGCCAAAACAGACATCAGCTTTTGTTTTAGATGCAGAAAGGAGATAAAGGAGAAATCTCCCCCTGGATACTATAAACTGTTATGTGGAGCATAATCAATCTGGAACATTCGATGGAGTCCAGGAGACTTTCAGTGCTGTAATTCTTTCCTTTTGGTTTGCCTGATTGCCACCAACTATGCTTTATCCACTGTTGCTTGTACCTACATTTGCCCAGAATGCCACCTGACAACCCCCCCTGGAGGACGGGCATGAACCGTTCATTCAGCTTTGGGTTTCTCTTGAGCTCAGAGAGAGCAATAAAACACTTAACAGAAAAAGAGAGGCATTTTCTCAGTACACCACGCTTTGGTTTTGTGACTGTGTGCCGCAGTACGTTTCCCTGGTCTGAAAAATGTACAAAGGACAGATTTATCCGCCGGTGCTCTATCGCCTTGGCTCAGCGTTCAGAATTACCCCTCGATCAGAACAACACCCAGCACCGTGTTAAAAATGCAGGGGGCTGCGTTGGTGTGTGTGCCTTGTTTCAGGTTCCCCGTGAGAAACAAACAGAAGTTTGAATTATAGATCCATTAGATTCAACGCTTAGAAGATGCCTAAACATTGCAAAAAAGATACGTTTATGATGCTATAAAGCAGGATGTGACAGCTTTAGAAAGAAAGAAAACTTCATTACGACCACAATCATACTATCCTTTGGTGCAACAATCACAAAAGTAAAATTTCACCAAAGTGGAATTAACACTTGAGCAACACACATTAGCATCTATATGACTGCAAGAAAAGCCTGAAGTGTAACCTGCAATACATCATATTCTACATCATGGGGACTACTTCTATTTCTATGAAGCCTTCAGTCAAACTACCTTGGGAAAAGGGGAGGAATCTCTCATGTTTAGGACAGCTCTTCCTCTTCTGGTGCTGGATCTGGTTCCTCTGAAGCTTAAATAATATACCTGCATAAATAAATAGAGGTATTATTATAATGACACAGAACGGATGTCACTGTAATTTCATGTCATCCTGTTCTGACAACCGATGACACATGTTGAGGAAAATACTTGATACTTGATAACTTAAAATCTTAATTTTTGCCACTCTTGTATTGTCGCATTCACACCAGATGAAAGGTCGTGATGGGAAAAGACTCCCCGTGACGACACCGACAACAACAACTCGAGACGGCAGCTGCCAGTGGTTCAGCTCTTCTCTCATTAATGTCTCACTTTCAGCCCTGAGAGAAACCATTTATCTGTAAACATTACTGAAACAGAAAGAGAAGCTAGCCAGTGTTACGAAGGTGAAGAAAAACTGTGCCACTCAGCGCAGCACTATATCCATTAAATTAGCATTTAATTACCTTAAACAGGGGACGTGCTGATGTGAGGCGTCTTATGTATTATTTAGTACTGAGCTGAATATATCTTTAAGAAAAATTGGATTTTGATTTGGCTGGTGTTTACAGGTCAGAAACTGGTTCATGAATAGAGAAAACACTAAACCTACAAGCCCTTTCTTAGTTGTAAATTTATATTTTAAGTGTTTAATTTAAATGTAGGCCTATGTTTATTACTCTATTAGTACTCCTAGTACTTTTATTTATGTCTATATTCTTATTCCTTAATCTGTTTTCTTTGTTTGAGTGTTTCTATTCCTGCTCATTTTTTAGCAAAAGATTTAAGATTTTCATTGACAGTGATTGCTTGTTGTCAATTGTCGTGCAATGACAATAAATTCTTGAATCTTGAATCTTTTTCACAGTTTTCCACATCACTGCAAGTCAAGCAAGAAAAAGTGTAAGTAATAACATTCCTGCCGCGAAGTATCCCAGTAAGCCGTGTCAGTGAGCGAGCATGCATAACCGGGCTCTCAGGCTGACACTGCCAATGGATTGCAATCAATTTTAACTTTAGTTATTAACTCACATAATAGCTTTTCTGCCAGGAGAGGGATTTGGTTTAAAGTGCACAGGTGCCAGTCAGAGATGGGAGTTTTATGCTAGTCAGAGTCAAACCACAGTTACAGGATGCATGAAGAGCTAGTGAGCTTATGAATTCATAAAAAGGCAAAGATAATCAAAATGAGCAACAAGACCTCAACAAACTGTAGCACATAAAGATTTCCTCAGCCAAATATACGAGAAGAGCCAAGGCAGCTCTGAAATCCTCCACCTAAACAAACTCCTCCAAAAACACGCTGCTCAGTCCAAACTGTCCCTTGTCCAAAAAGAACAACAACACAATAGAAACGATTGCCTGATTTTCATTGTGAAA
>JBAJHX010000040.1:18765183-18788979 GCA_037176925.1 Amniataba percoides
GTGTTAATTAATTAACATTAACCTTTGCACTTCCGTTTGCTTATTGTTTCTATTTGTGTCTGTTTGTCCTCTGTTGATCATAAACTGGCAGGGGCAGACAGATTCAGAAAGCCGCCCTCTTCTCTTCCGCCTCAACTGTCTTAAATACTGAAGTCAAATCACAAAGAAAACATTATGTAAGCTGCAGTGCCCACGCTGCCTGTCGGCGGTGGAAACACAATGAACCGGTCACACTGCACAAATCTGTTCTCCACTTATCAAAACTTCTAGCCATCACCTCTGGGTGTGTTTCGGTCATTTTTAAGTTTTTGGACCGTGATGTGTTCTCTGTAAGCTGAGCTGTCTGGAAAATGTTTGAGAAATGTTCTGTAGACTGTTTCTGACTTTTTACTGCAATGGTTTAGAAAATCCATTACTTCTAATTCAAACAGAATACCTGAGTTTGAATGAAGGAAATGCAAAGAGCATCAAAAACAGAAAAATAAACCGTTCAGTTCACTCTCTGTTGAAAAGTCTTTTAATTGGAATTATTCATTCATTACAGAAAAAGGAGAAGCTTTACAAAAGTCTGTGCAGGAAAAGGTCTTACAGAGTATATAAATAATCAGACGATTTATTCTTCAAGCAAACGAGGAGGGTGTGGTCGCTTGTTCATGGCAGTGAAGTATCGTTAAAGTCAATGATTATCCACCGTAAACATCAAATGAGATCTGAACTCTTAGACACGAAGCGTCCATGTGATTCTTTTCAAAACGAAAGCAATAATATTTCATGAGGAAGTAGCAGTGACCAGACCAGACGTTCTGGTATCAAAAACAAAACAAACACACAGTTGCATCTCTTTGTAACTTCCACCGTTTTCAACCTAAACTTGCACTAACCTGAGAAATTCACACTTCAGTGTTTTTGATGTTTTCTGCACATTTCATCAATGACAGTAAAACATGTTCGCTTTTATTCACTGAAATAAAAGAGAAATAAAGGGGCTGAAAAATCAGCCACAACAGTAAAATGCAGCCAACACAACCTTTAAAGGTACACAGAAACTAAAACCAGACAGTCCTGCATGAAGTCTGTCTGTGGCTTCACACCACAGAATTCACACACATTTAACAAGCTGACCCACACTGTGCTGGACTTCATATTGTTTTTCCAAAAGACATAAAGAGCGTGACCTTGAGATTAAGCAAATAGGAGAGGTGATTTTTACAGAACAGCAGCAACCGCAGTAATATTGACAGTGACAATACTTCTCCTGCCTGATTCGTGGGCTAAAACAAGCAACAGGTTTCTAATGTGACCTCAGGAGCCGTCCGGATCTGGTTTCCCAAAATCAAAACCCGTTTACAAGCAAACTTTAATGCCCATTTGAGTGAGACCATGTATTCAAGCGTAAGAACTGGAGTCTATGCATATGATTTAAGATGTGATATTTAAGGAGGGTACTGGTGTCATTTGATCATTTGATTTTTAAAGCACGTCATCTGATTGGTCAAACAGTAAAGGTGCCATGGTCAAGCTTGTCAACTAAAATGTTAACAATGTTTCTTTTTTACTTCCACCTGCGATAGACAGAAATAAGTGTCGAACATAAAACACCCTTAAAAAAACTCAACTGAGTTGCCAAACAATCAATAAAAGAAAACTTTCACCCCAGTTTAACCCCAGGTTTTCATATTTCATTATATCTGTCATGTATATTTCATCACAAACAGCAGAAAATGGCTTCTGCTGCAGAAAAACAAGGCTTCTTGTTTCTTGCTGTCACTGGAGGATGAAAACATCCTTGGTGATTGGCGGCAAGCTTTACCAGCATCCTCTATATACACACAGGGACACCGGTACTCCTCTTTAACTATCACTCTGCAGTGAATGGTCACACTTAACAGCCAGGGGGAGGATCATGGGAAACCAGGGCCAGGCCAGCTGTACAGAAAAGTGCAATTCATATTATTACTATCATTATTAGCTATCAGCATCACGGCTGCTGTCCAACAAGCAATCTACAGGTCAGCATGCTGCACTTACACTAACTCTTAGGTATACACTTGGACAGCAGATATAGGCTATAATATCAGAGTAAGGAGAGAAATACGAAGCATGTTAGTAGCGAGAGACGTCTTTTTTTGGTGCTAAATGTGATGCTACAAAAAGTTCTGACAATGACGTGTTCAAGCATGTTCATTCGCTCACATTGAGTGTGATTTTTTTTTTCTTTTTGCACTTGTCTTGTTGGAATGATGTCCCGAAGTAAACACATTTTTTTTACCGTATAAAAAACATTCTCAGGTGCTGGGAGCATCAGAATGTGGACAGATGGGTGACTACAAAACTAGTTTTTCGAGCAGATAAAGCACAAAGCATTTCAGAAGGTTTCTCATCGTGTCCGGGAGCAGGAGCGCCGCTGAACTGGACCAAAAAGAATATTAGCCTGAATTAATCCCATGTGTTCCTTAATCAGAAAACGTTCCTTCTGTATCTCATAGCGTGAGTTCAGAGTGACAAAGACCGGTGGTTTTCAATTATTTTCTCCAATTATCTGTCATGAATCAAAGATAAAACTAAATTCAATCACAGTATGAGCCAGCAAATGGCACTGGAGTGAATTAAAATTAATTGATCTCAGTGTCAGAAACTGCAGTTGACAGTTCTTCTGATCTTTTGCGTGCAAAGAAATCAAATTTCTATTATAATCGGAGGCATTAGAACAGTGCGGCACTGCAGGCATCGTTTCATGGTTTTTCATTATATTCTCTGGAATGACAGAGAAGAGTAGATTAACAGGAGAGTGAATCCACCAGAACTGAAAGAACATTTTATTAAATCTCCCCTTCCCAACACGGATCAGCACTTCTGTTCTGAGAGGCTTTGTGAATAGCGGCTCTGATGTTTAATGAAAGAGAAAACATCAGATGAGGGTGAATGACAGAAAGTGAAATCCCTTCATAAAGCCTTCATCAGATGTGAGCGCCTGAACTTTAGTATCATTGTTCCAGCATATCTCGCCTTGACTGGGCGATTTTCCTGGTTGGTATATGTTTCTATATGGAAGCGACTTACTGCAGCAGAATGGGGGTCTTTGTTTTTTTACCTCACATCACTGAGCAATTAGGCAATGAGCTAATTTGCTCTCTCAGGCTGCGTTCAAGTGAGGTTGGCACAATAGGAAGAACAGGAAAACCATCAGTCATTCCTATGTAGGAGCGTTCATGTTTTATTCCAAGACGGTTAACTTCATTTTTAGCCTTGTAGTCACTCCAGATAGACTATTTCTTATCGTGTTATTAGTGGTGATAGGGTTCAACTGAAACCAGATAAACAGTATAAAGCTTCTCTTTAATTAGCTGATTTTACTGCATTAGTTTTATTCTGGGATTTTATTTAACTGTAACTGCAGGCTGTGTGACTTTTGGCCCCTTTGTCACTGGTTTGCTGATATGACTATGGTTCTTTTCATCAAGCAGTAGTTAACATAACTGTAGGAAATTCCCAATATCTCTGACTGTACTATGACTACGACTAGGAGGCTGATGTGAGCCGCTCAGCTGCTTATAATTATAAAGATTTAGGCCAATGTCATCTCTCTGCCCTCAGTACAGAGTTAGTTATGTTAAGCTGAGCTTAGCACTTTGCAAGTAGGAGAAAAGTTAGCCTGAGCCCACCAAAGATGTATTATGAGGATCTCAAAGCTGTCTTATTTACTCCAAGAGCAGGTAGCTTAGTGTTACTAAGTTCTGTTATGTGACTGCAGCTTTAATCCGCACACACTTTTTTGACATCATCGTACAGCATGTTGACTTTGTCTGTCTCAGTCCTGCTTTGTTGGACCGGACCTCAAACAAAGAGTCTGAATAAGACTCCATGGTTAAGTACAGCAGCATTGTTGTGTGTGTCAAATAGAGCTCCCCTGAGGCGACTGCACTGCTGAAGTAAATCTTGATGAAAGGATTTCACACAGAATCACTGTGACCCAAACATGTAAACATGACATGAGCTGAGACTGGAGCAGCTGAGG
Organism: Amniataba percoides; assembly: GCA_037176925.1. NCBI lineage: Eukaryota > Metazoa > Chordata > Actinopteri > Centrarchiformes > Terapontidae > Amniataba > Amniataba percoides. The sequence goes on from JBAJHX010000040.1 coordinate 18,769,199, forward strand.
GCTCCTCCAGCCTACGTGTTATTTTTCTGTGGATGTGTGGTTAAAGGATCGATGCAGCGTTTGGATAGTATCAAATCTTGCATAAGCCTTGCAGTAAGAAACATATTAATATTTTCATACTATACACATGCAGTTCACATATCTTTATATTCACAACAGTGAAAAAAGGATGATCAAGGGTGACTGATGTTGAGATGTGCTGTGTCAGATTCCTCTTTCCGCCCCGTGGATGTTAGTGATGTCTCAGTGCCATAATCAATAATATTGCTTTAGATTCCAATGAAAATATTTTGACCCTCAGTTTGTTATTAGCCTTCCCAACCTTCTTATCAGAGCGTGTTTGAATTAACCTGATGCTTACATCACATACAAAGTCAGTTTCTGGAGCTCTACTGTTGTTTCTTGGTGTTAATGTGTATATCTGGTTAAGTCAAAGAGTCCCTGCTCGAGCTAAATACGCTTCCCTATAAAACAGCCATACAAAAGCAATAATTCAATGACACTTAAGGTGAGTATGCAAGTCATTTTACACACTCGTGATTCCTATTTTTGACATTTTACCTCTGCAGTAAATAAAATCACAATCCAAACTACAGTTTCCTGAATAAGAAGGGAGCTAGTCATCATTTTTTTGCAGATCCATGTATTTACAATAGCTGCTACTTAAATTAAATTTTAAAATTTACCCTTTTTAATTACAGTGTGAACCCTTTTCTTGTTCCCAAGGAATCACATGTTCGTTTTTGTGCTTTTTTTGTCCAGACACAAACATCTGTGTCTGTCTGACTACTTTTAGTAACCCTTGGAGTTACAGGTCTTCAGACCCTCCAGGCTGACATCAATTCGGTTACAGCATGAGGTAGCCACACTGCTAACAGCTGTCAGTGGCAACAACAACGGTGACATCTAAATGGGACCGTTGGGACGGTTGGGCCTTGTTATGATGACTTCCTGTCAGTTGGGGAATTTCAGCAGGTGAGACGTGTGACTGACGTTGCCATGGATACTGCTTTGATTCCTTTAAGGTGTAAGAGCTCTGTGAAAGTATCACAGCCTGCTTGGCCCTGCAGAGGAGAAACGTGACCGGATGGAGTTTCCTAAGCGTTGTGAGACATCTCGCTGTCATTCTGTGAAATGTCTTTGGCATATATCAGCTTCCTGCGTCCTAAATTAGCCCAGAGGCTTGTTTCACAGCGAGGAAAGGGGACTTTTCAGTCTAAATCAGTTGTTTTGGCTGTGGGAACATAATCTAACAGACTCTTTAAATACATCTGAAATTGTGCCATATTCTTATCTGTATTTCCTGTGATCCTTCACATTTGTCTTCTCTTGCCTTTTCTTTATTTATTCTCCCATAAAATGTGTTTTGCACTATGTAATGAAATAAGTTGCCAATGTCTCCTTAAACAAACTATTATCTCCTGCAGCTCACACATGATTTAGGGCTCTTCAACGTAAACAAATCTACAGGATGAACCACTTATTGGTGTTGAATGCACTTGTCTCAATTAAAGGCGTAACCTGGTCACAGAATAGGTGAATACATTGAAACTGAAATATCTGTAAACATTTGACCGTCCTTGCTTCGGTGGTTAAGTGGATGTTGAGCAGTTTTGTAATAATATTACTGATAAAGTCAACAGTAGCATCAGTGTCAGTGAATTGAATGGTGGGGTTTGGATTCATGGAGCACCGTTTTTTAGTTAGTGATATCACTTTAATCCTTATTTCAGGATTTTTATACTCCGAGAACCCCTATACCCCCCCACCTTTCACATGCACACACACCTCTCATAATCACCGTTTTTTTGTCTCGCTCTGTTGGGGCCGTAGGCTGCGTCGTTATCACAGATTGATCCAACTGCATCCAACTGCGTTTCATTTTAGCAAACAACTGGGCTACAATAATCAGAGCTCCGTCTGACGGATGGAGGGGCCGAGGTGAAAACAGGAGGCTCTAAATCATGCAAGTCATTTATGTGTTCCTCGGATGGTACCCTGCTCCATCTGTGTCGTCTCTTTTGTCGCCGCTCCTCTCTCGGTGGTGTCCGTGAATCGGTACTTCAGCAGAGAGACCAAGAATCCAATTATGTTCTCAGGAGCTTTTCCAAAAGTCCCAGGAGTGGTGCACGGTATTCTCTGAATCTTATTTTGCTCTGACAGGGCTTGTGGAAAAAAATCAAAAACAGATGAGATGATTTCTACAGTTAGCTGTCGTCCTCGTGGGTGTTTTCTCTGGCATTCATCATTAGTGTGAGTGAGTAAGGTGGACGTTTCGACAGGTTTCTTTAGATGATGCCTTCAAATGTGGCAGATTTGACACCCAAGATATGAGAGAAGGTAAAACAACCACCGGCACGCTCACAGAAGTGGTGGAATCTACAGAACTTGTTTCAGATTGCAGGGTTTTTTTTCTTTTTTTTTAGAGGGAATTCGTTTTTTTTCCATGCATGGCGGTGAATGAGTGCTGAGACAAGCACTCCTGTCTGAGAAGCTTTCTGACATACTTGTATTGTTAATAATAGAGTCTGTGTGTGGGTGGGATGAACCGCAATCATCGCCAGGTTTGTCTGATGCCGCGAGAGCAGACAAAAGTGCTGTCAGAGGCAACATACTGAGCGTCGCCTCAATACAGGAGCAGCTCTTTGCTGTTGGTGTGAGTAGCCTTGGTCTTAGAAAACAAAGTCTGATTCGTTGGAGCGTTACTGACTCTACCTGTCAAACTGTCAAACTCCAGTGATTTTTTTTTGTTTTTTCTGGCAACCTTTCGTCAGGAGCCAAAATCATTTGATCCCATTTAGATGTTTTCCTAAAAGTGCTGAGAGTGTTTTACCCTTTTTCACATCATCATGACTTCTTTTTGAGCCTGTGCGTCTTTCGCCCATTGAAGCTCGCATGCAGTCGGTCTACTCTAATGTCAGCATCTTCCTGTAGATCTGAACTATGATATCTACTCTAATGTTTAATTTAAATGCATGCATTTTCCATATGCACAGAATTGCTTTGTTCTTCTTTTGATACAGCTCGGGTTTATTCTTTTGCATCTCATTTAGTGCATTAAATTTTGCATTGTGCATTTTGTGCAACTGTTATTTTCTTCTGGGCTAAACTGACATCCAGAACCAGGCATGAATATTTTGTCTGTGATGTTGTTTCAAATGCAGTGATCAAGGACTTGGTGGTGTTTGGATATAATTGGGTTCCTGGAAACGTGGAGCCTGATGGTTGTGGATGTTATTACTGTATAAGGATCATGAGCTAAAAAAACACACCCGGTGCATCTTCTCAGGTGCTCTGAGCTGACTCCTCCTTCTGCCCTCCGTCTCCGCTCTCAGCTCCTGCCTCTGTCTTGGCTGAATCTGACCCCGCGGTGCCCCTGGAGGCCGTTCCCGGCGACGCCACGCTGGGCAGGCTGCCATCGGGGGTGGCGGCTGCGAGCGAGCGAGGATTGGAGGCGGGGCTGGCACTCATGGCGGAGTCGGGGGTCCGGCTTGCGGTGAGGTCACCCTGGGGAGCCAAGGTGGCCTCCATGCTGTCAGAGTGAACTTCCCCGGTCATGGCTGTCGGAGAGATGGCGTTCAGGAGGGGCTTGTGGGAGGCGTAGGTCATCGCAGCATCTGTGTCACTGTCCAATGGGAGGCCAGCACCGGTGAACTCCACCCCAGAGTCACTCATCTCAAGAAAATTGTCAGAGGTAAGAGCCTGGTAGCGGCCCGGTTTGGACACCTCGAGGCCCTGCAGAGAAAGAGAGGAGAGATGAGAGGGGAGAGGACAAGAGAAGGGGTGGAGGTGAAGATGAAGGGAATACAAGAGTATGAAGACAAAGTATTGAGATGATGCAAAGAAAAAAGAAAATGGAGAAGAGACACAAAAAGAGAGAGAGAGAGACAAACACAAAACAGATTCCCCCAACAGAGTGGAGGAGATGGAGGAAGGGAAGTGTTGAAAATCGAGGTCAGCAAAAAAGCAACATGAATAATTTATTTATGTGTTTCTAGGACCATATTTATAGATCTACCTTCCGCTGCCATGCAGAGAGCACTGCTCATTTTCATTTACACGTTCTGTAGTCTGCAGAATCAGTGATACTACATGTAGTTTGAAAGAAAATAAATCTGATCTCTCTTAAAGATACACCATGTAAAATATAGGCTACGGATGAGAGGCTGCACGTTTCATTTTGGGGGGAGAATGGATAAAATAGCTTAATAAAGTCATATGTTAGAGCCACTGTTAGCTTCACCACTGACGTCTGGCAGAGATTAATAGCTACTCTGATAACTGATTGTTCTCCCTGACGTCACACATGTGGTGAAGTAACCCAGTAAGCATTGATTTGGTGCTCTGCAGGTCAGCACGCATGAAGAAAGCCACTACTTTTACTCTGATCTGAGTGCACACGGCTCCTGCAGAAGCTCTAATCAAACAACTGGAAGAGCTCCCCGAACTTTGACCACCTTGCTTTCTTTACTGCTTTTTATTTCAATTTCACAAAAGGTCCTCCCAAGAAACTTTAATCCGCTCCACTCCCGAGCGTCGCGTGTAAGGTTGATTGCCTTTTAATTACACTTGGCACAGAGGCGACATTACACAGCAGAACAATCTCCAGCACAAGGTTGGTTAATGATCTCTCTGTTTTTAAATCTGTTGTGTTTATTGATACGCTCACCTTGAAGGAAAACTACCCTCACGGTGCAAAGGTGTTTTATTAACCTTTATAAACTTCACCCTCAGGTATTGTTACTGTAATCATTCCTTTATCTTATCAAAATACTTATACAACTCAAAAACTCTTGAAACTCATGTTGTTGACCCATTGACCTGATTTCCTCTCATAACCTGTCTGCATGACCAAAGTGTCATTTTGATGATTATCTATAACTTTGAATCACAAACTTGTTACAGTAACCGTTTGCTCCACCACTGACCTTGATTGTGACCTCTGTGCTCTCCGAGTCCTGCTGACAGACAGACTGCATCAGAGATTCCTCGGTGAACCTGGTGTAAGCCTCATGGACCACCTGCAGACCCGTAAACACACACACACACACACGCAAGTGACATGTCAAAATGTGGCCAAAGCAATGCGACGTCCCAGCAGCTGAGCTTTTGCAAACTAGTCACCAAAAAACACGCAGACATAAGAGGAGACATAAACACACACGAGGCACATGTGACCGCACAGAAAGGCTCTTAAATACACACACAAGATACTGGAGAGGAAGCTTGTGTGACATGACTGAGAGACAGGATGTCTTATTTGTCTTCATGGCAGGGCCGGAGGTTGAGATGAAACAGAGCCAAAGGGGCCTGCAATCTTTTGCAAAATGTCAGTTCCAGCAAGAAAGACAGACAGACATGAGCAAATGTAAAAGAATGTCAGAGGGAGGAAGAGCAAGACAGATGTGTTGAAAAAGAGGCGGAGCAAGTGGGAGGAAAAATGGGAGCAAGAAGAGACAGCACTGTTAGAATGACAGAGAGAGATAAAGTGAAGTGGCTGGAGGAGAAACGGGATGGATGACATTTAATACTTGAATACATTCTGGCCTTTAGTCAGCTTCCGTCAGCACCAGATGTTGCGTTTCATTGGTTGGTAAATCAGGCAGCCTGCTGCTCCACACCAACACTGCTAACTCCAGACTGAGAACCTTCTTGTTTGAGTTTTCAAGTAAGAAAACGATCTTAAAAGTGAAAAGACAACTCTACAAGTTGATCTATAAGCTAGATCTTGCAGGTTTTTGTAAAGTAAGTTAAATCTGGCTCAGAATATAATAAAATTAATTCATTTGGGTGTGAGTCTTTGTCATTTTAGGGGTAAATGACCGAGTGAACACATGGCTTGCTCCCAGCATCACATTTAAAACTGGACATTCACCTTCTGTTTCCATTCTGTGCATTACGTAGACCAAAATAGATAAGAAGTAAAAGCTCTGCCTTTTGAATAAAAACAACTTGTGAGGCAGGATGAAGCAACATCGTGAATCATCAACTGGCCAGGGAGGGAAGCGAGGGTGGAGAAGGTATAAAAAATGAGAAATGAGATGAGAAAGGCAGAGGGAAAGTGAGGAAGAGAGGGAGGCAAGAGACAAGAGCGAAGAGTAATATGTGGAAACTGAGAGACGGAGTGTGGGGGGGGTAAAATTGGAAAAATGAGACACAGGAGACCTAAAGTGAAAGTATGAGAAAGGAAATAAAAGTAAGAAAGAAAGGACGCAAGACAGATGATGAAGATCTACAGAGAGAAGAGGCAGGGAGAACGATGGAGACGTAGACAGAGAGCAAGATGAATGGAAGAAAATAAGCGGGAAGAAAAAAACAGGGAGGTCGGCAGAGAGAGTGAGTCAGGTGGTTTGATTGATTTGAGTTTCATGTCGCTCTCTTTGGGTCACGTCCCAAAACGCCGCTGACATCCTCTCGCACGTGTTGTGTGTGTTCTCAGGTGTGCGAGGAAATCCACAACATGTCAGAGAGGGCCGGCGTCGAGGGCAGCTGCTGTCATCTCAACCTCCACTGTCAGTGCACAAACACCCCTCCACCAGGTACACACACACACACACACACACACAGAGTTACACACAGAGAGTTACACACACAGCCACATATTAAACATATACACAAACGCACAAAGACACACAAACACACACCCAAACAACAGCTGTACACACAGACACATACAATGAGACATAAATGGAGGAATGACCTGCTGATTTAACATTTATTCTACACTTACAGTCATCAAACATATTATTAGTATAGTAGATATTAGGGCTCAACAATAAATTAAAATATGAACAATGTGCAAATGGCAGGAGCTGCAAAAATTTGATAAAACTATATATGTCCTGTCATACTAATCATATTCTCTACATATACGGGAACATGCTTGTTTGGCACAGACCCAAACAAAAATCACACATTCTTTTTTTTCAGTGCAAATTAATTAATTAATTTAAAAATTCCTGAAATTCCTGAAAGATGTCTGCCAGATAATCACAGTGTTCTGGGGGTTTTTTTTGCATATTGTTTAGCCCTAGTAGATACTAGTACTTATCTATGGTTAGTGTTCTTCCAGTGCTTTTACTAGAGAGTGAAATAGTTACCCATTTAATAATATACTTTTTTTGTCTAACTTTTATAATTACTTTTATAAGTACTAATATGTAATCCTATTTTAATGTTATTTTCATTAATACAGCATTAGTATAACCCTAAATTGCAGCTTATCTTTTTAAAGTAACTTATTCAATTTAAAGTATACATTATTATAATACAGGACATCACTATTTATCAGCTGCTAATAAAGATGAAGTAGAGACATGACAAAACACAATCCTTACAACCTTTTTTGTTTGCAAATATCCATGCTAAATATCGATCTGAGTGATATGTGACATGAGATGTGAGACTTTCAGTATCCAGTTGCCACCAGCAGGTCTGGTGAAACTGACTTTTCCTGTAACGTTATCATGAAGCTGACATTTGCAGTTTTTAATGAAATGTCGCCCTTGTTGTCAAATTTGGTGCAGACATCCACATTCTCCTCTGGCCGAATACATCTGGTGATTTTTTTTCATCAAACTCCATCGTCATTCAGATTTCTATTCTTCCAATGTTTTGACTAACTAATGACATTCCCATCAGCCTCAGCTGTTCTTTATTTAGTGATAATTAGCAAATGTCAGCAGGTGAAACTAAGAAGATGAACATGGTGAATATTGTACCTGCTAAACATTGCCACTGTGAGCAGTGTTGTGCTACCTTTCAAACTGAAACTGGTGACTAACTTAATGTCAAAATATGAAAGAAAAAAAAAGCCCTTATTAAACCGCTGCAAGTGAAACCAGAACATCAGATAATTAGAATCTAATTTATGACCACTGCTCATTAAAAAGACTTCACCAGTACAAAATAAGCAACTAATAACTTGAAGAATAGTGATTAGTCTCTCCTAATGGTGTCTCTGGTGAGTACAGTGACAGTAATAATGAATAAATGTAAAACAGCATGCCATGGGGGGGGGAGTGTCTCTGTGTCATGTCACATGTTATTCTACCGCTTTGCATCGCTTGAAAACTTATAAAAAATGAACACATAACATTTAATGCACAAAACCAGACAAACACAGACACAAGAAGTCGTTGACAGCACAGCCACAGACTTTCTGGGCAAGTAGTGGATTACACAGAGACTCTCCAGTAATTCATGGAAGATTTAATAAAGCCCATACAGGTTAATCACTACTGCCCTTAACACGTACACCACACGCAAAACCAGCACAGATACCCACACATACACATCGGATATTTACCTCGTAAGTCACCCCACAGAACAAAGCAACAACTGAAGTGAGAACTATGTGCATGTGTGTGCGCTTAGCCAGCTGAATCACCACGCGCTCAGTGAAATGCAGCAGTGAAGCTACGTGTCTGCAGTTATATCACAACCGGATCGTTTATGAGTAACTGCAGAGCAGCTCCGAGCTGTTCGGCAGCGCAGAGAGCGAGAAACAAGGGAGAAAGACGAAGCAGAGGAATGGACCACAAACGCTGGGAAGAAAAAGTCACACGCGGCTTTTGTGTGACTTTCTCTAGTATCGTTGCTCAGCTGCAGTTACACACACCAATAGAAAAGAGATATACAACCATCTCAACAGGTCATTAATCTCCATACTTAAGTTTAAAATCTCATTTTCTCAAAGCAAGTGAAAAGACCTGATCTCCCTCCGTTCGTTTAACAAACTGGGATGGAAGAAGCAGCTCTTCTCCCCAGCTGAGGTTTTCACTTCTTTTAAGAAACATAAGATCTTAAGAGTAAATACTGGATTAAATACTTGTTAAAATGGACATTTTTGTGGTGCGCACCCCGACCTGGTTCAGAACTGGAAGACAGATCACACTCCTGACCGAGCTTGTCAAACCAACACTGTTTCACTGATGACTAGTCATAAAAACCTACATTTAAGCCCCAGAAATAATGCAATAGCAAGGTTATTTCTTAAGGTATGTTGTAAATAAAATACATAGACTATTGCCAGTCATTTTTTTGGTATACCAAAGATTTGTTTCATCATCTTTTGGCCGCCCTTAGTTTCTACATCATAAAAAACTTTTGAGCAATCTGTCCCTCTGCCACATAACACAGAAATGTACAAATAAATCAACATAAAGGGACACTTGGCAAGCTCGGCCATTTGAATATTGAAATGTCCATCAGGATCACGGAGGCAGCTTGTTCCAAGTCGTGGTGCCAGATCTGCTTAAGATAATTCATTGACTTTTTGCCAAATTAGGTCTTTGATCAACTCCCGTTTGTTCATTCAGATTGATAGCAGTTTCTCCTCCAGGATTTATTCAGTGTGCTGGTGCTCGATGTCTTTAATTGCTTTTTATTGTCTCAAAAGCACCACAGTTTACAAAATGCTCTCAACACACATATCTGAAACTGTCACCAATGAGCTTGTCACACAACAGCAAGTTGGTCGAGGAGCACATTTGCCAAAAAAGCTGTACATTTCTCTAGACACCAATATGAAGGAGGAAGAGCAGAAAGAAGAGGCCAGAACACAATTCTCTCACCAAGAAGAGGCTCCTTTTGAAGCTCCTTAAAGTAAGAGGGAGAAACGTAACGCACAGGCAACAGCGTTAGCTGGGCCACCAATCAGAGAGCTGTGAGCATCAAGGCTCATTTCCACAGCGGCATTTTGAATTCACTGCACTCAAACTGAACCAAGATGCACATCATGAAAACATCATAAACTGGACAAACAGTTATCATTTCAGATCAGTTCACACACTTTTAAATAAATAAATATCAAAAACAAATACAAACACATACAAAAGATGTATATAGTTGGATGGGCGACTTAAACCTCACGTAGTGTCGTAAACTACCAATATTCATCCTGCAAACTGAAGCTTTACAGTTCAAAGCTACTAATATGACATTTTATCTAAACATCATCTAATTGTCTCTGCAAAGCAATCAGTCTGTGCAGATGTCTCTGGGTTGTTTCCAGTGAGCGAGTCATCTGTCTGCAGTGGCTTTTTAATTGCTCCATGAATGAAATCAGTTAAAAAGATCATTTAGCGGTGATTGTGGTTGGGGAAGGAGGAGTTAACTGTCAGTTATTTCAAACAATCCAGTAATTTAGTCAGACATTTAGGAAAGTGGTAAATGGCTCTGATTACTAGCTTTGCAATAATCATATAAATATAAATTTCAAATGTTTTTAGTTATATCATAAACTAAGCACCGTCCCCACAATCTTAAAAACATATTAAGCAGAATATCATCAAGTTTTGTGTGTTTTTGTGATCAGATCAGACTTCTTCATTCTTAAATCCAGTATATACTATTCAGTGTATCAGCACTTTTTAAATTAAATTCTCATACAATTGATCTGTGCATCTTTCTTCGCAGTTTAATCTTTTTATTGGACTTCTACCCTCCTGCAGCAATCAGCCTGATGTTTGGGTCTTTTCTATATGTGAGTCATCTGTTTTTAATGGATTTTTAATTGGTCCATAAATTCAGTTTGGTTAACTGTCAACTCCTCTAAATCATCCAATCAGTCAGTTAATCAGTTTGTATTGAGCGGGTGAACAGAAGGACAGCAAAGGTTTTAAATAGCCATTGGAAAACAATCAACAGTTTTTATGTTATTTTATTTAATCCTCATAGGCTCTGCACCTTTAAGGGCCCTCACAATTAATTCTTAATTGAATAGTTTTATTCAAATGTAACATTTTAACAAGAAAAATGGTAATGACAGCATATCAAAGAGTTTTTTGTGTATATAGTAAATCAACCTTACAAAGCAGACACCCACTCTGATTAATGGCTCAAAACTACAATAAATCAAAAGCAATCAAGCAAACTAAAAATATTTTGTAGAGGGTGGGTGCTAAAATGGCTCTTTGTGTCACAACACTGGTTGCTCTCTAATCTAGAAACGTCCAAGTTTGGTATTGATTTGTATTACAAAAAGCAATAAAAAGCATTTTCATTTGTCAACTAATCATGTGATCCCTTTGCAAGGACATGCTGCAATTTCATTGAGCTGCTACAAATTATCTGGTGCCAAAATCTTGTTATTGTCTGCGGCCGCTCTCAGTGCTGCCAGGCTTGAGAACTGTAACTTGTACTTCATTAAAAATTGAAAATGGGACATTTCAGAATGTCAAAATGTGTTCTAATGTAGCTAAAAGCTTCAACACTTGTGGACTTATTGAGTCTCACTGACCAACACAAAGTGCAGGTGAGTGCAGGTTACAGTGTATTTAGTGTGAATCTTTGAATTGAATTTGTTGTTTACTTTCATATGACTAACAGATATGAGATGTATGTGTGTCTCTGGAGGGCTCATGCACAGAGTGTAAGTGTGATAGAAGAGAAAAGAGAGGGAGCAACATTAGAAATGGTGCATTTCTGTGAGTTGTATTCAGCCGTCTTTAACTTGGCTGTAAGCGTGCGTGCCCGGTCCAGCACTGCAGGGGAGGAAGTGGACCAGCTGACCATCCTGACTCCCACAGCAGGAACAGAACCCTCCTCTACCTTTTAATCCTTTCCCAGCCAACACACACACAAACACACACCTAACTCTCACCACATGACAAGCACCACTAATTCTGCCGCTCCACCAGAGTCTCTTCTCATTGCTATCGCAGTGACTCCACAATATCTCCCCATCATAGAGAAATGAAGACTGATGGGCGTGCACTCGGTGGGTGTTACCTGTCTGAAAGCCTCGCCGTCTCCCTTGCCGGCCTGCTGAGCAATGAGCATCAGCTTCTTGCTCTTCTCGTTCCTCTTGTGCATCTTATAGAGACAGGACAGCAGGCACACCAGCAGCATGAAGGCGACCAGGCCCACCAGGGAGAGGATGGCCACAGTCAGGGCCGGAAGCTTATAGGCTGAGAGAAGACGACAGAAATAATGAGTGTTCAGTGACTGCAGAAACTCTCTGCTTCTTGTGCAAACTGAACCTTGTTTTAATGTTAACTTGCATGTCTAAATGAAAGGTCATCAGTTAAAACATGGCAATCTCTTATTTCTCCAATATTTAAGTCACATTCATTGCATGAAGCAGTCATGCATGTCTTAATAAAATGTAAAACACCCAGTTCTTGTGTGTATTTCTAAGGCCAAGCATTTAAAACATTTCAAAGATTTCAATCCCTGCATTTTTTACACAGTGCAGGTAAAAACAGAAATAGATCTATGACACGCAGCATGAAAGTTTTAACATCCCATCATGTTTTATATCTTAAAGCACTGTTGTTGTCATGAAATACTTATTTACTTATTGTTTACATTCCTAACCACCGTTTCATAAAAGAAGTTTAGTTGCAAAGTTCAAATCAGTCAATAAAACATTTCATAAAATAGTGTACAGTAATAGTGACCCACCTCTAACTACATATCATATAGAGAGTTATTGCCAAAAAGTCTTAAAGGGAAACTAATTTTTCTGTAAAAATTTGGTATAAAGCATTTTGTGGCTCCAGAGGGAGCTGCATGAGGTGTGATCTGCTAACTCAGTGTCAGACAAGTTTAAAGACAAAAAAAATGGGGGCTTGTTTGCTTGGTTGCAGACATAATAACACATATCAGGTGGTTTAAATGCAGTGTGCTAAATGTGACTTATTCTCTTACGCTCCACTTCTATGTAAACGTGAGCCACAGTAAACCCAGCCAGGTCTGTCACGATGAAGACGCCCGTGTCGGCCACGTGGACCTTCTTAATAACGAGCTCCGATCCCTCCACAGTCAGCCTGCCCTCCAGCATGGGGTCCAGCGGCGTCACCAGAACCCCCTGGTCCAGGATCACCCGGGGCTGATAGTCTGATTTGGACCTGTAGACGATGTTAAGATTGGAATGGTGCAGGTAGAGCTTCATCTTCAGGTCTGCTCCATAGGTGAGGTGCATGAAGGTTTGATGCTCTGTGGAGCAAACAGACACAGAGAATATCTTTAGTGAAGCTTTTGCTTTCCAATCTGTATCATCATATAAAAAACTATTTGTTGAATCATTATGGCCAAAAAAACATTTTTAATTCAAGATAATGGAATATTAAACCAGTTTTTGCTCCTTTTTGAGCTGAGCAGTAATGTTAGTGAAAACAAAGATTGTAAGACAGTAAAATATTACCCACATCACATCACATCAACATCAGCATTGTGAGCATGCTAATGTTGATGTTGTAGACACTCAGTCTCGTTCATACCCAGGCGTTCCTTTTTAACATATAGAAACCATTATATCCCGGTCTAATCTCAGTCTTTAGCTATAATATTCTGTTCAATAACTTTCATTAAAGTACAGCTTATTCTTGGCTGTAGGCAAGTTTAAACCCATTTTAAATACATTAAATAAAGACTTCATAATAATATGAAGGCATTAGGAGTTTTAATGTAATTCACTCAAGAATGACATAATGCACACAGTGACATGATGCACACATTACCAAGACAAAAATCTGTAATGCAAGAAACACAAGAAATCATAGCAGCACTTCTATGAGTGAGTTTTTTTAGTTACGGACAGTTCGTTAAAACCATTTAGCTTCATATCATAGGCCTGACTTTCAATTCAGTTTTTGTGCAGCACTGAACTTAAATCAGACACACTCACACTTCATACCAGCAGGAGGCCGAAAGATCTGAGAGAGCAGCACTGACCTCTGACATTCAGACAGTTCCTCCTCCTGACTTTGGATTCGCGGTCCAGGACGGTGTAGCTCCCCTCGTCCGTCATCCTGACCGAGTGGAGCGTCACACGTTTCTCTGACACGCTGAGCCGTCCCACATATTTATCTGCCGACACCGCCGTCTGGTTGTACAGCACCACGGGCGGGGCCTCTGTTGTGTGCTGCATCCCAGTCTGATTGGCCGAAACAGGACTGGGCCTTCGCAGGATTAAAATCAAAGAGCACAGGAGAGAATAGATGTTACCTAAATTAGCACACAAGGGACCACTGTGTAAATGTTGCTTCACCCAATAACTGACGCACCTGAACTCCAGCGTGATGGGGCCTTCGACACCGTTGAGATGGAGGTGGTAATTTTCTCCGTACTTCACCACTTGCTCCACAGAGCAGTCTGACCAACAAGACGAGAGGAAACAAAGGTCAAAAGCAGGATATTTGGGATGGAGTCATGACGTGGTGGAAGTCAAAGTGCATGAATGAACAGATGGCAAATAATTTTATGGTTGGTTTGATCGTTGGTTAGCCAAGTATTTCTCTGCACTGCCATCGTGTGACTTTAGATAAGGAGCCTCAAGCAGGGAAACACGAACGCTCTCTGAGCTTCTGGACAGAGGAGCAGCTTTCGGACAGCTTACCCCTGACAATGAGGATGAGGTGCATGGCTGTGTTGGGGTTGCTGATGTTCTTGGTGATGTACACCCCCTCATCCTCCTCCTGCACGTCCTCCAGAACCAGGTGGCCCAAAGAGTTGAAGCGAGCCCGCGGGTTCACCACCTTGCCTGCCTGCAGCAGAACCACCTCAGTGGACTGGTTGATCCTGGGTTTGAACACGACCTCACTGACGTTCCCAGACGGGACATCGATGTGAATGTCCTCCCCAAAGAAGGCCGTCTTGTGTTCCTCTTTGACTGTAGAAAGAATCACCATGCTTTATCACATGTTATAGATAACCTTTGTGACTTATTTACTTTCTCTGCCTCACATTACCACTGTATCTCATGTCATGCATATAATCCATTATTTTCCCAAAAGCATTCTGGTCATGCATTCAGAATAAGCATGCTATTTTACCCTTCAAAGATGTTGACACGACTGTGAAAGAAAAGACAGAGAGGACATCTTTTTTTAGTTGTCTGCTGATTTACACAGAGATCTCTAAATAAGTTGAGAGTTCCTTTGTTCTAAAGGAAAAACCACTTCTCCGGAAAGTATCAAAGTGTTTGAAATGTAAATGCTGCACATAATGACAGCTAAAAATAGACCAGATGTAAATACTATCTGACTTTCTCGTAAGAAAAGAAAAGAAAGCCAAGAAGTGTAAATTAAATACAATCACAGAATAGCTTCCTTTGGTGTGGTTGCTACAGATTTTATGCTAATATTGCCGTTGAAACAAACTCAGCTTTGCAGGAAGTCTGTTTCGGCCATTCATTTATCCAAACCCACTCCCAAGTGACTGATTGTGTTTGTGCTTACCAGTGCAGAACAGGGCGCTAAGCACTGCAGCGCTGATTACTTTCATCTTGAACAGCCCGTCTCTGAAAAGGAAAAAGCCACACAAAATACACAGGAAATAAGAAAGGCTTTTTATAGAATGATTATGACCTCAAAGGAACAAATCACCATTTTCTCAAAATAGATATCTGCCATAATTATATCAAGACAGGACAATTTTTGCTATTCTACCTCTTAGACATGCTGTTCACCCTCGGACACTGAATGTATGACTGTTCAATGTTTTGTCTTTAAAGGAAGAAAATTTCCAATAAATAAAGAGTATAAAAAAAAAAAAAAAAAAAAGACAGGACAATTTTATCTGACATAATAAATATTTTTCCCTAAGGGAGGTTAAGGTAAAGATGTACTGAGCTCAGCGTTTAATTGAAAAACACCTCTGCAAGGCAGAAGCATGCCAACTTCAATCTGTGTCTTCAACCTGAAGAGAAGCCCCCTCCCTCCCCTCACACTCTGCACCACCCTGCAACACTCAATAGCATTTCACAAATTAGCTCTTCAAATACCTAAGGGAGAGCACTGCCAACGCACTTTGACGAGAAAATCTATAGTCCTGCTGTAAGGTAAAATATACCATTAGGCCGAGTTTTATAGATAAAATATCTTCAAAGCAGCGAGAGGCCGTGAGCCAAAGCTCCATATCTGCTGCGGTGTGACGAGTCAATCAGCTCCCAACTCACGACCCACGACCACAAACCAGAGAGGGGGAGGAAGGGGGGAGGACAACAGAAAAAAGAAACAAATAGAGGAAGGAAGAAAAGAAGGCAAAGAGCACGAGAGAGAGCAGGAGAGATGTACGTGGTCATCCCATTTGGACGAGGAGATGGACGACAGCCAGCTGGCTCGAGGAGACTCTCTGACCTTTCACGACTGCTGCACTGGATTAGACTAAGCAGGAGTAGTACAGACTTATTAAGGTGGGGCGATAAGATGGACAGATACTGGGAGAGACAGAGAGATCTAGCTGGAGAGCACAGGAAGAAGATTTGACGGGAAAACAACATTAGAAAAATCTCTCCTCACAGCACTCTGATGCTCGCCATGACGGGTCGAGTCGAGCAAAGCTAGTTCTGCACGATAATCAAAATCACAGAACAGAAACAATGGAAACAAGGACGAAACAAAATTTCAAGATCATTCCTGTTCCCTATTTTATCTTTTCCAGACAGGATTTTTTTAGACTTTTCTGTCACAAATCTTAAAGCAAACAGTGGAGCACATACTGCAAGTCACATGTAGGTTTGCTGAGAGGACAAAACAGCAAAAAATGATTCGTCTCAATCACATCACACAATGTTCACACTGGTTTTGGCACTTTAGCGTTTTTGTGGAACAGGGACTGTAGATTTTGACCTCTAACGGTGACATTGGAATCGAGGGGAATCACATTGGAGAGAAAGAAAGAGAAACCAATAACCCCGCCACTGTGAGGATTTTACGACGGCAGACTGGCAGTGTGAGCTTGTGAAAATAACTGCAGATGCTGCATTCACATCAAGGCCGTCTGTTCTCTCTCAACACTGACGACACTTCTACAGCACGACGCTGATAATTAGGCCGACATTTGGACGGTAAATAGCAACCCTGTTGTCTTCAGACCTCACCACAGTCTCAACAACAATCGTCCTAATGGGATGACTGAAACCGCTGATTTCAAAAAGCCTTTAAAGCAAATTAGAAGTCAATGGCTAAAGGACTTCCTAAACTTTCTATAAAGATGTAAAAAAACCAGAAATGATGAACATGTACAAAAGGCCTGTTGGTTTTATGTATATACTATATATAAAATGACCTTCAAAAAGAGTTGTAAAAATGTAAAGCAGGTTCAGTTTTCTGCCTCAAATGGAGAAGTATTTTCCTGTTTTCATCCACCTCAGCATCATGAAGCAGAGCGAATCACTGCATTTTTAGACTCTGAAGGAGAGAACAATAAAGGCCATTGAATTTCTGCCAGCTTCTTCAGATGAGGGATTAGAGGACTATTTAGAGGAGGTGAAAAAAGGAAGAAAGCACATGTACTTTCCATCTGCACACCAACAGACGCAAAGTCACTTCCGAATTACACCTTTGCATTAAAGTGGTCAGAAAATTTCTCAGAGGGGCTCTTAGTTATTTAGTGAAAACACCGTAATCATGGCATATTTTCTAATCGGTGCCACGTGAAGCAGGTTTGAATCATCGTGCTTTCATGTTCTATGGGGACCATTAGCTTATTACATGTGTGGGCGCTCATGCTGGAGGTCTACAAAGACGTAAATCGCAGCTTTGACACATTGATGGAGGGAACTGTTTATCCGAAGAGAAAAACGAGAGGCTTCCGCTTGATATAAAAAGGTCACAGCATGTCATTTACAACACACGTGTGTACATACATCATAAAGGGTTAGGACATGTGGGGGAAAAAGTATTGAGTGAAATTCAGTGAGAGTAGAAGCCTTGCATCTGAAGAATAAAACTCTCAGAAGTGTAAGAAAGCTATACAAGGCCAAGAAGAGGCCAAACTTTTTCCTTTTTCAACTCAGAAAAAGCCAATCTGCTGTCCTAATGGTAGGTTTTAACACACTTTCATGCACCATCTGATAAGAAACCAGAGAAGTGATGATGCATTTGCACTCATCATCACACAGGCCGCCTCAAGGTGGAACTTCTGAGAGACTCTTCTGTTTCACCGCTGGGTTTCCCAGATTAAAAAATCGAGCTAAGAGCCTGAAATACAGATGCAGCACTGTCCTCTGGCTGCAGTCACGACTAAAAGTTGGACTCTAAACGGGGTCACTGCTCTCCTGTCTCCTGTTGCGACCCATCAGATCAAAAGGCACGAGGCGCGGCGTTCACTTAAGTGTGAACGACACGTCGAGCATCCTCCTCGTGGCAAGAGGTGAGGAGGCCCCATCTGATCAGCCTGACGTCCATCCTGACTGACGGACTTAAGAGCCTTTCTCCCTCCCCCACCCCTCCCCCCCCCACGCCCGTCACCTCTCCCACACAGACGAGAGGCCGCAGCAGCATCCTGCCTCCATCCTCCTCCTGATACACACTGCTGCCTCTCTCACATCTCCACTCAGCCGTGTGTCACTTTCTCCACCTCCCTCTGAAACACCTCTGTCTTTTCCTGCCTGGTCTTCCCTCTGTTGTTGTCTCTCCTCAGTTATCCCCCGAACTGATTCCTGTTACACACACACTGGTTAGCTGATACACTGTCCTGGTCCTGCCCTAATATTAAATATCACCCCCCAGCTGATGTGATCTCCTTGTTCTGAGCTGTCACTGTTCATTTCATTATCCTGCGTCCTGATGTTCAAAATGCTCATGCAGGGCTTCTCCCTGTGCATCTCTTTATCAAATTTTCACCATTAAAATACAAACATGCTCATGTCTACACTGGACTCTTTAATCCAAAGACACTGAGATCAGTGCCACCATAAAAAGGGGGGCTTCCTCTCTCTGGATCTAGACCTGCTTGTCCCCCTCTCTCTCTTCTTCACACATCCCACACACAGGGACACACACATCCCCCTCCTCCCCTTTTTACGCAGCCCGTACAGCTGCTGGTGCATGCAAGGGTGTGTCACGACTGTGAGCGGGGGCTGTCCCGATCGGAGGGGGTCTGGACGGGGGATGGAGGAGGAGATGAAAGGGGAACAATGTGAACACAGGGAGGAGGAAGAAGATGCTGTGGTCGGATTCATCCACACAAAGGGCAGACTGTGCCTCTCAGTGTGATCACTTTCCCTCTCTGTCTCCAGGTATGCATCAGCTCTGCCTCGTTCCCTCACATGTCCATTGGGTGGCGTTTTGCACACTTGCCATGGGTGAAAGCTTCCACACTGCAGCTTCAGCAGAGGATAAATAAATAAATAAGAAACCTTTTTTTCTCTGTTGATTTGTTGCTTCATTCCTAACATATGCATCACACCATGGCTCCCATTCAACATGACTCCTCTGTGACAAACTGCGCGTATGGAGCCAAAGCACGTTGCGTAACCGTCTCCTCCAGAAAACACCCTTTTTCTGACTCAGTTTCAAAGACACCAGCAGAGAACAGGGGTGAATCTGCACAACCCCCCCTCAAAAAAAAAGCCTGACAGAAGAAAAGAGGCCACCCGGTGTGCAAACAGCTCTCAGGCTCGTGTGTGAAATGAAAGCCTGGATGTCTGTCAGATCTGATGGTTTTTCTGAAAAGTTCGCAGCTCTGTGGCTGATCTGAAGGAGCTGATCGCCTCATCCTCTGTGAAGAAGCCTGCACATCCTCCTTTCCTCCTCACACGTCCTAAAATCTCCAGACACCGTCCAACACAAGCAAAGAGGGGAAAACCTGCAGCATTTCACCCCCCATGAAAGAGAAACAACCCCACTGACAGAAAGACACATTTCATCAGGAAAAGTGGAGGATGCTCGTTACCTTGGTGACGAATCCGAAAAGCTTAGAAACGGGAGGAGGAGGGATGGATGCTGGAAATCCTCTTTTTTTCTTTTTTCTTTTTTTAAATGTATTTCAGGGATGTCGTCCACCCCTTCACCCCCAGCCGACAGCAGCGCAGCTGAGCGGGCCTGTCG
>JBAJHX010000040.1:18810912-18821604 GCA_037176925.1 Amniataba percoides
GAGAGAGAGAGAGAAAATGAAAGAGAGCACTGGCTGGCATATGCATGGCGCTCATAATGATCCTTACGTGCACACACAGAGGGGGGAAAATAACAAAACCTTAAATCTCACTGCTGGTTTGTGACAGTCGATGAAAGAAGAGTAAGTAAGTGCATGCGGACAGAGAGTGATGAAACTTCCTTCTCTGTCCCTCAGAAAACATGTTGCCCATATGTCAGTGGGAGGCGATGAGGAAACAGAAGATCAGACGTTTGACAAATGAAAAAGACAGACAGAAGGAAGCAAATGAGAAAGGATGTTATTTTCAACACATGCTGTGCCGCCGTCTCAGAGGACACGCCTCTGTGTTGCTTTTTCAGGCTATGAGTAGTTATGACATTTTGACACAGCATTTGTTTTTGTTCTGCAAAACTAGACTCATTAACGTGTTGCTGAGGAAGTGACCGCTCTTACAATTGGGTAATTTGTTGATAGCAACACATACTGTGTAAGGGACCAGTGAAAAAATGCATGGGCTGTGTTATAAAACATTATCAGAAGCCTCAAAAACTAATTATGATTAGTGTTTTCTCAACTCTTGCCTCTTCTATCCTCCCATATATAGATATATTTATATATATTTATATCCATCCCTTTTGGGATTGAACATCTTTGCTTGATTCCTTTCAAGTCCTCTTCTCTCTAAATCTGATCAAATGTTGATTAATATAGAATGATTAAATATTTTTTAAAACTTCAATAATTATGGCATAAATCTAAAAGCATTTCCTTTGAGTTTATAACATTTTACACATCCAGAATGGGAATCAATCAAAATAATATTCGCTCACCAAGCAGAGTGGCTGATTGTGTAAACTTGCGAAGCCGCATGGAGGAGAGGACACAAGGAAAGGAAACAAAACCAAGATGATTGAAACGCAGCCATGCATGGTCTCGTTTCACATGTAAGTAGAGAAAGTTAAAAACAAAAGAAGGGCATAGTGAGGATGAGGAGGAGGAGGAGGAGGAGGACAGGTGTTTTCTAAGTGTGTTGCTTTTTAATTACAGAAATAATGGACGATTCCCATTTCAACTCATCATACTTTTGGTCTCCCGTCCCCACTGTACAAGGACAGGTAGAGGCAACCTTATTGTTGGAATTGTCTTGAAATACACATGGTATAGTGGTATGTGCTTTGTCAAAAGATACCTGGAGGAAGATGATCACTTTGACTATTTTAAAAATTTCACAACACCAGACAATGATTTGACCCTGAACATGAATAACAATGAATAATGCTCGCATAGTCGGAGAAGATGGTTTAACCTCACATTGAAGTTATCTGAATATGAGTTCTTGACATGGGGAGGGTTCACTTGGTCACATGATCACTCCTGTCCCTCTCCTCTCTCATCTCTTCAACCCCGTCTTTGTTCCTTTTTTCATTTACTTTGTTTGCATCTCACCACGCCTTCGTTTTTTCTCTTTTCTCCTGCTGCCTCCTCCTCCATCTTCTCCCCACATGGATCTAACCATCGTCACCCCCACCTCCTTTGTCCTCTTCCTGTTTCTCTTCTTACTTACTTCACCCCGTGTTTTTTCTTCCACATAAACACGACTCTTCTTCTCCAACTTTGTGTCTTCCTTTTGTTCCTCCCCTCTCTCCTCCCGGTGTCTTTTCGTCTTCGCCCACCCTGCCTCAACTTCCTTTCCTGCTCACCTGTCCCACGACATCATACCGCTCCTCTTCCTCACCTCTTCGCCCACCCCCTCCTGCGTCCTCATCACTTTCGGCCTCCTTCCTCACACACCTCGTCCTCCCATCCTCCTCTCCTTGCTCTTGCCCTCTCATCGTTTTATCATCCCTTCCTCGCTCTACCTGTCTTTGTGAAATCTGTTTCACCCTCACCTGTCCCACGCTCCTTTCCCTCTTCTTACTTCATCCTTTCTTCCCGCCTGCCACCAACCCGCCCCCTCTACTCATCCCCTGTCTAGATCGAGAACGCCATGTTCCTGAACAAGGCAAAGGATCAGCTTGGTCCAGAGAAGACCAACGCGCCCGCCTTCCCTCACCCATCTGCGTCGTCCGCCTCCTCCCCACACTACCCCACGGCCGTCCTCGCCATTCCCGGCTCAGTGGACGCAGGGGGCGGCGTGCGAGTGGTCCCCAAGCAGGAAGGAGGCGGCGTGGGTTCGGCAGGAGGCAACAGTGGCAGCGGACCTTTAAGTGTGGTCGGGGGACACCTGCACCAGTCACACACCTCCCAGAACATCACCGTCGTGCCTGTTCCCTCTACGGGTATCATGACTGCCGGTGAGTTGGCCGCCGTCTCCTTTTTCCTGCCTGAATCATGTCATCCTCCACCCCATGCTCCATCTCTGTATGTATTGTCTTATTATATTTCTTTGTTGGCATCACTTTAAGATGACTACACAAGAGTCAGGAACACTATTAATATTCAGCTGCAGCTGCTCCAGATCTTTGTACTCATCAAAGTGTCTTTCTAATCAATATCAGTATTAGAAGTTAAAGATCCATTTTGAGGCATCCTGACAAGTCTGTTGTGTTAGTTTTATTTTTACTCGTATACAAAGTGTTTATGTGGCTTTAAGTGTTGGCCAGACTTGCAGACATACACAGAAGGCGTTCGTTTTGACCAAGTGTGCAGTCAGATCACAGTTTCTCTTTTCCTCCCAGCGGGGTTAGTGATCACCACCCCTCAAGGCACACTGGTCCCCACTGCCTCCACGCAGTCATTTGTAGCAGGACCCCACACTGCCACCACCATGATAGTGTCTGCACTGCACCCCTCAAATGCAGGTAAAACACACTGACATTTATGCCAACATTTCTATGAGAAAAACATCAGATTTTTCAGCAATGTGTCTAAAATTGGCCCCCTGTGATCACTGAAGAATTCACTTGAGGGCACAAACTGATAGAAGAGAATTCATTATTAGTCTGATGTGATAATGACCCTTTATTTTTCAGCATTTTAAAATTTGGAACATTTTATCTCCTGAGGTGAAATCAGAGTAAATTAAGGCCAGACACATATTGTGCATCTTATTTAATTTGAATAAGTGGTTCTTTTTTTTCTATCCTCCATTTATTCCTTCTTTTTTTTGTTTATGTGTGTTGTTACATCCATACACACGCACAAGCATACACACACTCGTGTATGTCGAGCACACCCCTGCATACATTTAAGTGACATGTCGGATGAATTATGTCTCCTCCATTCCCTCCCCATCTTTTCTCTGTCTGTACTATCCTCATTTTTTCTTGTTTCCAGACAAGAAGGATGACCTCTCTGTCCCTCCCGCAGTCGTCATGCCGACGCCCTCAAAGCGAGGCAGGAAGAGCAAACAGGTGATGGGAAGAGTGGCTGGAGTGGGCGGCGTCCTCCCTCCAGGAAGTGATGCACTGATATTGGCTCACCTTGCAGCTGGTGGACAGGTGAGGGTCTCCTCTGTTTGTTTTCCATCTCTTCCTTTTGTTCGACTTGTGACGTAGCTGACTTTGTACACAGGATGGATTACACAACTAATATGTTGTTATTGTGTTACAGCACCACACCGCTGACCCATATGACCTGTCAAATGATGAAGACGATCATACCAACAAAGACGGCCCCAAATCCTACAGGTAGAGGAACTAGATTTGTATTTAGATGAGAGAAAAGCATCATGGTTCATCTGCCAGTACAGACAGAAGAATCAACATGTAAGCATGCACGTAAAGGTTATGCCCTTTATCTCGCTTGTCCAGGTGTCGGATGTGTGCGGTGACATTCTTCAGCAAGTCAGACATGCAGATCCACGCTAAGTCCCACACTGAGGCCAAGCCCCACAAGTGCCCCCACTGCTCCAAGTCGTTTGCCAACTCCAGCTACCTGTCCCAGCACATCCGCATCCACAGCGGGGCCAAGCCCTACACCTGCACCTACTGCCAGAAGACGTTCAGGCAGCTCAGTCACCTCCAGCAGCACACACGGTACTGGTCTGAGTGCTTTCTGTGTGTGTGTGTGTGTGTGTGTCTGTGGGTGGGGGGGGTGTGTGAGTGAGCCTGCTTGTTCATGTGGTTTTTGTTGTTAGAGCATGTGTGTGTGTGTGTGTGGGTCTGTGTGTGGTGACGGAGGGAAGGCAGCGTGGCTGACAGTGTGAGGCTCTTTTTACTCTAAGCATCACGTTTGCAGGTGCAACACTTAATTAAAATATTTGAGTGTTGTTTTTATGTATTTATCAGTGAAGATTAGTTCCTTTGCAGTCACTTTACAAGCTCAAATTCACAGACTACTTTAGAGCCTCAGTGGATGCATGCATGAAACTACCCTCATTCAGCAGGTTGGTGTTAACTTTCTCATCCTGCTGGCGACACTATCATAAGTGCCTGCATGCGTGTTGCCTTATTTTATTGCCTTTTATTTTCTTTGGATCCACCTGTGCTTTCTCACAGCTCCTTCAAACATCCCTTCATTGCTTCGATACACCTTCTATAGACTTTCACGGTCATTGGAACCACCTGCAATCTTCGGACCTTCCCTTTCTTAATAGTGTCATGTCAAGTAAGACAAGCAGTGGCAATACAAGTTTAGCTAAGATCAAATTGGGGAGATATCTGCACTTATTTTGCCTGTAAATCATAAAGCTGATTTTCAGATGGTGAAAATGTTGCCAGCTGTAAAGTCTGCCTGTTATCCCAACCCCAAAAACCGTGTGCGCACTCTGCATACTGAATTGTGCATAAGCACATGCCCCCTTAAAATACTACACTCTCGTTGCTTTGGCCCGTCTTTACTGCACAGAGTCTGCCTGCATGTTTTAAACACGCTCATGATCATGTTTCCAAAACATATAAAGCTGCTAATCCCACATTCTGAATGCTTTTGTTTGTCTGACATCTAACTATATGTGACCATTTAAGTCATGACAGCACCTGTCTCCCAAGCACGCCATCGTGAACTTTGACCTTGCCATTCACCTTCATCAATTCTTCATTTCCCTTATTGCCACTCATTGGGTTTTTTTGTGGGTTTCAGGCCATTAATCTTAAACAGGAAGATGCTCTCCACTGGCCTGCCACTTGTCTTGAATTTACATTTCAGTTTTGCTGCAGCAGAGTCAGACATTCATAGACACACTCACACTCCACTCAAAGCAGGGCACACCAAGTGGAGAGACTGCGAGAGAGAAAGAGAGCGAGAGAGAGAGAGAGAAAGAGAAAAGCGTGACTGTGCTTGCTGTATGTTTTTGTTCTGTGTTTTCACAACTCAGACACAGCACAAAGAGCACACTGTCAAACGTAACGATCGCTGATCAGTGTAATTGATCACACATCCTGTTAACGTCAGCGCATGATTTGGTCTTCGGTTCATCGTGAAGTTTCGTCATGCTGTAGCTTAAAAATCTCTCGCTGTCTCTCTCTCTGTTTCTCTCTCTCCACCTCTTCACCCCCCCAATCCCGGTTTCCCGTGTTAGAAACCACACTGAGGCCAAGCCCCACAAGTGCCCCCACTGCTCCAAGTCGTTTGCCAACTCCAGCTACCTGTCCCAGCACATCCGCATCCACACCGGGGCCAAGCCCTACTCCTGCTCCTACTGCCAGAAAACATTCAGGCAGCTCAGTCACCTCCAGCAGCACACACGGTACTGGGCTGGGCTGGGCTGTGCGGGTTTGAATGGCCGGATGTGTTTTAATGTGTGCGTGTATGGGAGCAGGTGTGCGGAGAGTTACGGCGTTGAGTTACGTTGCGCACTTGAGTTTTTCTGTGTTTCAAGTCAGGAGGTTTTCTGCGCAGGGAGATTTGTCACAATTTCTTAATTTTAGTTCTTAGAGAAAGTAACCTCAAGTAACCCCTAAATTTATTAACAAGTTATCTGTCAGCCACAGCCAACACCAGGCTTACGAGAATTTCCTGCCTTGGATGGATTCGTTTCACAGCCTCAACGGCAGGGTGAATGTATCTACTGTAAAACCTGTGAAAAAGTTGCAGATAACAAACTTGAAGTATTAGGTATGATAGTTGATAAAACCATGTATCAAAAGGCATTGCTCTTTGTGGAGGAAAGCAAAGGGCTGAGCCACTAAGCTGTGATTTTAATGCTATTAAAGTATGTTTAACTTACACTGCATTGGAGGTGCAATAAGCTGCTTCGAATAAGAAAAAAAAAACTCAATAAAATACTGCCTATAAGTCACTTCACTCTCATTTTCTTTATGCAAATGAAGCTAGTATTGTAAATGTATTTTGTAGTAATTAACTAATGGTTTGCCTAACTTTTTTTCAGGATCCACACTGGTGACCGACCATACAAGTGTAACCATCCTGGCTGTGAAAAATCTTTCACTCAATTGTCTAACCTACAGGTTAGTTCATTCACATTTTCTACTCAACTGATGACAGTTACTATAGTTAGACTTTGATTGGCTTGCCTGACTTTTTTATAGTCCTGTTATTGGCCAAAACATTCATGTAAACTTAATATTTAGGTCATATAAAATTTAAGAAAAATATTTTGTAATGGAGTGAAACTTTTTTGCCTTTTCCAGTGCAGACAAAATATAGAGAATATAAACTACATAATATTTCTTTAAGGCTCTCAGCATCACATTTTGAAGTACTGTGTCTCTGGAAAACAATGCTTGTGGTTTTGCTGCTGGTTATTTATCCAAACCCCTCTCTGCACCTTTGCTCCTCTCCACACACAGTCTCACCGTCGGCAGCACAACAAAGACAAGCCGTACAAGTGCCACAACTGTAACCGTGGTTACACAGATGCCGCGAGCCTGGAAGTTCACCTGTCAACACACACCGTCAAACACGCCAAGCTGTTCTCCTGTGGCCTCTGTAACCGATCCTATACCTCGGTAGGCTCTCAGACCTGTCAGTCAAACTTCAGACACAATGCACAGACTGTGGTCTTACTGTGACTGAGAAGTTAAATGAGGGCAGAGCTGACAGGAATTACAGGTTTGGAGAATGTATGTAGTCTTGTTTGTAGTGTGTAAGTGCTTAGCATGCTTAAGTATCTCAATCCCTGATAGTATGTAACTGGTCAGTAAATTATAGTTTAGATTCGTGTTAGCATGTTTTGATTAAGTGATTTTAGTTCTGTCCTCAGATATAAATAGATTTTTAATTATTGTAGTTTATTACACAGACTCTGACTTGTTCACCTAATGTTCTGGAGTTCTTTTTATTTGTCATGGTTAGATTATTTGTACCAAAATTAATGAACCAACATGAACATTTTAATGAAATATGAGTAGGTGTGTAGAGGTGTTGAAGGACATTTATTTTTTATTCCATGAACTTTGAATAAAGAACATCCATTCTTTCTTTTTTTTTCATTATTGCCATCATGTCGTCTCTCTCTTCCACCTCTAGGAGACGTATCTAATGAAACACATGAGGAAGCACAACCCCGACCCGCTAACAGTGGCAGCAACAGTAGCTGCTCAGCAGGCCCAGGGCCTCACGCCGGGCGGAGGAGGGGGCAGGGGGCGAGGCCGCGGCCGAGGGAGAGGAGGTGGTAGCAGAGCGAGCCAGCTCCAAAACCAGAACAACCCCAACAACACCCAGAACCCTAATCCTGGACCCCCAGGCAGCTACCAGTCACACCAGCAGCCCACTGAAGCTGTGGTTCAGTGCCCGTTCGACCTGCACCAGTACAAGACAGTGGCAGCCGGCGAGATCCAGTACAAACCAGTCACTGTGGCAGACCTGCCCGTGGCCCATAAAGACCTCTGCCTCACAGTCTCCACATCAGCCATACAGGTGGAGCACATGAACTCGTAGGCTGCGTCTTCCCACTCTGTTCGAGGAATTACTAATCGTGTCTGCAGTGTAAAAAAGTCCATATGAACAAGTAATTTAACTCTGTTCAGTATGATTGTCTTCTTAAGCAAGAAAAAATGGGTAGTATAGGGTGGACATTTTTACCACCGTGTTAGATGCAGATCATCTAGTTTTCTGATATTTTACTCCATTTCAAAAATGAAGCAAGAAAACATCAGTTGAATCAGTTTCAGTTCACTGACTCGTGGCTTTGAGTGATATTATTTCCACAGGGGTTGATCAGGTACTGTTCAAAGATACAAGTACAGCTTAATCCACCCAAAAGCAGTATTTTCCTTCATTTAAAGAAGCTTTAATGCTGAATATGACAGTAAATTACTTGTTTTAAACACAGATATTTTACAATGTGCTTCTCGATTCCTGAGCCTAAGTATCTCTGTAGAAGTGCTGGTCTAGGACACTGATGTTAGTTTATTCATCTGGAGTCTTATTCTTCCAGTTTGCAAAAACTTTACCAAAAACTAGTTTGGGCTTTTGTACCCTGGATTTTAGCATCTTTAGACTGATTTAATCTTTAATAAACAGTAGATTGATGGACCAGTCATCAACTTGCTTTGGAAAGCTAAATACATCGATCCCAAAGCAGCTGTCCTTCTCTGAGAATCTTGATAAAAGAGGCCCACCGGTGTTCATTTTCTTTTTATTGCATTGTTTGCAATAGGCACCATTGAAGAATGAAGGTGTAAAATATCTGTAAAACAGAAAAATTACTCTATTCTCTGTCCAGAGAATGGCGTGATTTTTTTTTTAACACATTCAGATCACATTAATCTGAACAATCTCCATTTTTTAGTTGAAGCCAAAACAAGGGAGAAAACATGAAAAAAATTGGAAGGACTTAGTAAACAAGCTTGAATGACACTGTCATGGTGCAGAGAGGCTGAACTGAAGCCTGAGAAAAGACCTCGTTAGAAGAGGGGTGTGCAGAAAGAAAACTGTGTTTACATGGATGTGTCAGACTAAAACTTGAGTCTGAATCTCAAAGTGTTCATTTCAAAAATCTAAATTTGTTCTTATATAGACCCACCTCCCTCAGACAGAGAGGTGTGGAGAAACCATTTCTCTGTCAAAGCCCAGAGTGTTGAACAAAAGAAACGAACGAGTTCACGAATGCACTGAATATGAGCAATCTGCAGCAGAGCGAGATGGAAACACAGGAGAGAAAAGGGGTTGGTGGGGCGGGAGGGGTCATAGAGAAAGCACTTGATGAAGCTTGTACTTCATGCCTATGTTTGTCATCATTGTACTTTTTTTTTAATATATCATATGTATGTATTTTTCTACCAACAGAGGAACGTGTTAAAAAACTCGGAGAGAAAGCGAAGTGAGTGCATGAATGTCAAGGGAACAGAGAGAAAAGTGTTTCCCCCCCCATTTCATTTTTGTTACTATTCAAAGGCAGTTTACTATCGTCCAATGAGTAAAGACAGCCCAACTTGTCATTGTCAGGGCAGCTGTTGGGGAAATAATGATTGTGTGATAAAAATGGCTGACAGGTACTGTTATCAATCTTTTTTTAAAGAACTTTTCATACATATTATTACTACTTTCATTATAACTGTATTGCAAATGTTATTCACATTATTATCAATCCGAGGCATTATTGTATTGCAGTATGCTGTACATAAAATAGATAGAAAATACTTTTTCATCTGTAAAAGGGAAGTATGTCCTGTGTAAAGAATATATGGAAACTAAAGGAACTCAAATTAACAAGTACCAAATCATTGGCTGTGTCCCAGGTTACCTTTAGTGCTGATGAACCATAAGCTCCATACTCAGCAAAGTCTGCAAACAATGAGAACTTCCAGCCCAAAGAAATTTGGAAATGCCCTAAAGTTGTTGTTTTTTTTCTTTCTCCTGTTACGTATGACTGTACATCATTTCCTGCAGTTTGAACCACACTCACCAAATAGCACTTTTTGACATTCATTCTAACTCTGATGTATCCTGAAGTGTTTTAGCCAGGTTAAAGTGTTTAATTAGTGAGAATCATTAACAGGGACTTTGATGAGACCTACTCTTGGTACACTGCTGGGTGTGTCCTAAAGAGGAATACATGTACCCTCAACACATGGGGATTGTTCCTTGTACATTTGGAAAATGTAAGAAAGTAGTGAGATCTCTTCACTCAGAGAACCATGGTTGCAATGTTATCAAATGATATTCATTCTTATGATGTAACCTGAAATGGTTTGGCCAGTTTAACTGCATGTTTAATTTGTAGGAATGTTATTAGGCTTCTAAGTTAAGATTGTTGTGGCACTGCGGCCTGAACACAGACACACTCTTTTTCAAAGCATCTGAGAGTCTCTCAATTATTGAATAAGAACATTAAAAGGAGGCTGTGACGTTGGTGACCTGGGACACTGCTGCCTTGTTTTTGTGCACACACTATTCTCTACCCAATCGAGCTGTTCAAGCAGCCTGAACAACTGGCTGATTGTCTTCATGTATACTCCTCCTTGTATTTCATTGTGTCTTTTTATGAAAAATAACACACTCTCAATATTCTTGTTAATGTTATTACTGATGCTCCTGATAATAATACAGTTATTAACTGCCCTCTTATGCTACACTCTTGCATACTGTATGCACAGTTACACCTCTTGCTCATCTGAACAGACTGTTTCTTCCCTTAAGGAGAATAAAGTTCGAAAACAGTTTATGATGAAAGAACTTCACCGTCTAATTTATTTAGTTCAAATTCAGACTGTGTGGGCAGATAAGAATGTACCCACACATATTTCTGTTGAAAGACCTTTAAAATGGTTATGGTCACTGGAGAAAAACATCCAAAATAAGTTCAGATGGTTTCTATTTCAAGACGTTGATTAAACATTCACATTA
>JBAJHX010000040.1:18954683-18966348 GCA_037176925.1 Amniataba percoides
ACATGCAGGCCTTCAGTGTTTGTACACAGACACAGCGGCTGGTTAATGAGGTCAGGGAAAACCAGCAATAAAAAACAATGTGAGCTGTTATGGCCTGAGTTCATTCCCGTCTGTCTGTCTGTCCTTGGACACGCCATCAAAGGGCTTTTCATCTCTGCATTCAGCCGAGTCCCATCCGGGCCATTACTGTGCGAGCAAAACATTCACATGCCAAGGCGTCGGGATAAATATATGTGATGCTCCAGAATGAAAATACCATCCTCCCTCTTCCTCCTTCTGTCTTTCAAGCCACACACCCTCTTCCTCTCCATCTCCCGAGTTTCCCCCCACTGACACATTTCAGCCGTCTCACGTTCGCTGGCACAAAGACAAGAGCTCATTAATCCCGCCGCTCACAGACTGGCCAACCTCTCTTACCATGACACTGAAATTAAGAGGAGGTGTGTGCAATCTTTACTATACATATATGCTTCGGTGCATTAAGAACATGCAGAGGGTCAAAGCAGACTACTATCATTGTAGAGTGGCAGCATAAACAATCAGAATCTGGAACAGTCAAACAGTAAATGTACTTATGATGCTACGTTTTGCATCTAATCTAACTATAAACTGAAGGAATCTGTCCTTTGATTATCTCAACAATCATTCACTGGCTTCACACTTGGCCTGTGTATTGCTGAGGGCCAAAGGAAGTGCAGTGTCAGGTGCTAAGTTATATGGATGAAAGCTGCACACTCCAGTACTAGAGGCCATTCAATCGACTGTGAACGGGCACTTCTGAATGGCAAAAGCGGTAGTTTTGATGTAAAATGCAGAATTCACCACAAAATGTGAGTCAGTTTTAGCAGTTTTCCAGTGTTGAAACACACTCTCGATTACATTCCCAGTTTGAGAATGGCACCATTCCTGAAGCATTTCTTTCAGCACATCTCCGTCTGACATATTTTTATCTGTCATGTTCCCTTGATTAGAAAGCAAGACCAACCGCCTTCAAATGCAGAATTATATACTTTATGTGGGACCGATTCTCAGTTTCACCCAGATTTAGCCCGGCTCAGGAGGCGCTCTCAGTCATCTAAGTGTACCCTGGCTCAGATTCGGTCTGTGTATACCCAGAGGCAGGCATGTCATTACAGCTGAAAGAACATGGGGACGGCGGCTGACCAGTAATTTGGCCTTGCTAAATGTTGTCACCAGTCATTCCAATGTTTCTCTCCATCCCAACAGTCTGGACTTTAAAGAGGCAACAAGCTGTGCAATGCGATGGGCAGTTTCTCTTTTTATGCCATAAAAAATAAGATAACCTCTAGAGACACGACTGTACATGAAGTTTATGAAAGTTTGGGCAAAACTGCAAACTTATAGCTGTTCTTACTCTTAACTGTCACCCTATAAGCATCATACTTTGTACCAACATGCAAGTAAACACAGATATGTTGTCTTTAATTTATGCCAGTCAACACTTAAGGGTGCCAACAGTGCACAGTTTCAATCAGCAAGCTAAATTTTTAAACTTCAATCATCTGACTGCAGTCAGAATTTGTTATTTGTTTTTTATTTGTGCCCGCATTTTTTATTACTTTGGTATCATTTCAAGCAAATTACATTACTCGCAATAGTTATTATATTCGCAACTAATTAATATGACTTTGTAATAATAACAGATTTGTTTTTTTGGAGGAGCTTAAGTCTCGATGATCTTTTGCACAGTCAAGGAACATTACGCATCCCTGAAGTTCAGAGAGCGATTATAGTATTTATTTTACTATGTAGGCCTACGCGAGAGGACAGAAAATAACAACCAGCAGCAAACACACCTGACATATTGTCCTTCTGTTTGGTATTTGCCCTGATAGAGTACACAAGCTTAATAAAGCTGTCTTTCTCAGGTATGTGTGTGTGTGAATGCGATGTGTGGGGTATTTGTACCGCACAGGATCCACCAAAGGGCTGCGGCGAGTGACTTCAAACACGGCCCGTTCATTCAGTGCACAGCAACAACATTCACCTGGCGAAAACTGACATTTGTGCAGCAGAAATTAGGAGGAATTTGACCCACAGCATAAAGGTGTCTTTCTGCAGCGCTGGAGGGGGAGGAGGTGGGGTGAGAAACAGGAGTGAGGGAGGGAGGGAGAGGAAGAGTTAGAGCCAGAAGGAGACTGAGGAGAGAGGAGGGCAGGAAAGACACTGAGAAAGAGATGAAAAGGTTGACGGACAGGATGAAAAGAGGACCGAAAATGAAGAAGAGGGAAATACAAGAAGTGTGACTTGGATGAGGAGGGAAATGTGAGGCAGGAAAAGACAGATGTAGAGGCAGAAAGATGGGAGAGGGGATGGCAAGCTGGCAAGATGCTAAAGTGACTGAGAAAAAGTTTAGCTGCACAGGAGAATACAGTTCAAAGAGGGCAAGCAAACAGACCACTAGATGTCTGAAATAAAAAGAGGTAACTTGTAATTACCTGGTTTAATATTAAACCACTAAATGCCATTTCAAAGAATTGAGTGACTCTGTGCTCAGTATAAGAACAAGTCAAACTTTACTCACAATACCATCTTTCAGCTGATGGAAGTGCTTTTAGTCATATATGCTCTGTTCTTAATTAAACATTTAACTCCTAATGTTAGCTGCTATCTTCCTGAATCAAAATGAGCAGCTGAGCCAAAGCCTAATCACGTTAAGTTGCGAGGTTAGTGTCTTCTCTAAAGGTGATGCTGCTGACATGGCTGTAATATGCTTCAAGGTCCTGAACAGAAAACTCATTGTGCCTCCTCCCTCTGCTGGCAGCTGCTGGTACTGCAGGAGCAGCTTCCACAGTGGCACACTTGGCTCAAAGATCTGCAACACCGAAAGTCACGCTTCACCTCCACCTCATTTGTCTTAGTCTACTAATTCAAGTCAGGGTAACCAAACTCTAGTTTTACAGCCTATTTACCACTACTCTGAACTAGACCAGCCATATATTTCTGAACTGGGAACTGTTCTAAACTCTGCAGATTTGGCATGCTCAGTTAAAAACATACAAGCCCACCTCCCCCTAAAACAAACTGGATCTGGGAAGATGCACATGGTTATTTTAGTGTTAAATACTGAGGTATGCAGGGGTGAATTTCCAGTTAATCTCTGTCTTTTCTTACCCTGAGCATTGCTAAAACAGGCGCATGATCTATTTAGTGGCCTAAAACCAGTTTCTTAACTGCTACTGTACAATAAAATCTGCTAAAACGCAACAGGTGTGTATTTATCACTAATACAAATAAAATATGCCTGGAAATAACTGCTATTAACTCCATTAAATAATCTACACCAGCAGTAATGCAGAATCATAAATGACATAAATACACATCAGAGTGGACAGAACTTGCATATCAGAGTGACTAAAGCTTGTTTTTTTTAGGAATATAAAGAATTTCAGGCCTTTAATAGTGAGCTAAGCCGTGCAAAGGCTTCACAGTCTCGTTCCCTTGTAAGAAGACGAGCTGTTCTGGATTGTGTACTGTCAGAGACGAGAGAAGAGGCAGACCGGAGGAGGTGGGAGGGGAGATGGGGGGGGAAAGAGAGAGAGTGAGTTTTCTTAACATTTAAATAGGGAGGAGAGGGGAGAAAAAACACCAGTGCTGGAAGAAATTTACCTATGAAAATGTTCTGCTGCTTTCTTATTGGCCATGTTGTGTGGAGTAGGTGGGGAGAAACATGTTCACCACCCGGCAGCTCTAGGAGGCTCTGTGGTGGAGGAGGAGGAGGAGGAAGAGGAGGCCACAGTTGTCGAAACTTGGACGGGGAGGAGAGGTCAGGGCTCCCTCTAGAGGCTGCGGGGTGGGAGTGCGGTGCCAGCAGTCAGCCGGGGCCCTGGGGTCCTGCTGGACTGAGGAGCGTACCATCTACTCCTCCAGGACACAGTGGGAGCCGAGGTGGGATGTTCCACTTCACGGACAGAGAGCGGGCGTTTAATGTGAAGCCTAAAGGAAAAGCCTGCACTCTGATGTGTTCAAAAGGTTAAAAGTCATTTTTCAGAAGAACTTTCTTAATAATAAAAATCTTTACAGAGTTTCATGTGTTTTTTTTTAAACAATAAATGAAAAACACTCCATGTACAGTATTAAAACCTTTACTCGGACATGATACAACAAACAGAAACAAGATTCAGAATTAATGACTGAAAAAATTATTCATATTTTTTTTTCTTCTTTCAACCCCGAAGCACACAATAGTCAATCAGCTCCACATGTAAGATGGAATAGGATACAAACAGGACAAAGAACAGACACAAGAAAGAGAGAAAATTAAAAAAATAAGAGTGACAGATTCCATTCTGATTTTACAGTTCTTGTATTTGTTTAATACTTTGTAATAAACAAAAGATGAATAGCATAGTCGGAGAAAAAGGAGACAGGAAACCAGACAAAGAAACAGTGTGTGAATTTTTTTTATGGTGAAGAGTAAACAATTAAGGAAGATCCTAGATCTACTGGAAAATAGTTTTTCTGTTTTTCTTCTCGACCGACTAACAAACACCTGATCAGAGTTCTTTAAAGTCCCTGCCCTTCTTTTCCTCCTTCCTTCTCTTTCTGACCGATTCTTCGCTATTCCTCCAATCTTCAACTCCACCAACAACCTCCTCCTTAAAGAGAGAAATCGTATTAAGTTGATGCCTCCCGTCACGCTCATTCGAAATAACTGGATCCTGCTTGAGAGGTGTCTCCTGTAAGCTACACCTGCAGATCTGAGAGGCCTTTGCACTGCGTCTATCGTGTTACAGTCTCTCCCACATCATCTAAAACTGATTCTGAAGGTTTAGTTTTTATTGCTGGTAGTGTCCAGCCACAGCCACTCTTAACACAGTAAACACACAACAGGTTGCAGTGGACGCAGGTCCCAGGAAACACCCAACCGAATGCAACTGAAGAAGAGCAGGTCTCGGGCCAGTCGAAGCTAACCCCGTCAAATCATTCCTTATTTGCATTTCACTCACATTTGCATTTCCCTGTGTCTTGGAAACCAAAGCAGATGTTTTCAGGCTGGGGGACCCTATAAAAAAGCACCAATGCACAGCTTGAGCACCCAGAGGGGACCACACACTGGTCTACTTCTCTCTCCAGAGACCAGTCCTCCCCTTTCCACACGAGCTGTCATTCCATTCCTATGAGGGCCCCTCTTTAGTATGCACTACACAGGCCAAGGTTAGCACACACTCCTTAGTGCGCTGCACAATAATCACAACATACATGAAAAACAAGCATTGGGTACTGAGTGGCCCTGCATTTAAAACGGCCACATCCGCAACAGCTTGGCAGTGATAAATAAACCTGTGAGGGCGGTGGTTTCAAGGCTGCATAGCACACACTGCCTCATTGATCATAACGGGATGGGCCTTGGCTCCAGGGGGCCTGTGTCAATAGGTAAAAATGCCGCCCTGATATCTAATCTATACACGATGATCAATTCTTCACTCACAGCCTGCGATCCGTTTCGAAAAAAAAAGCATATTTAATCAATGTTTTTATTTTCAAAAAGAGAGTAATTTCAAAATGTAACAAAGACGGCGACAACAATACTGCTACACAGTCAAAAGGTCACAGCATGCGTCTGCCTTGAGTGCACACGGTTGCAACGACAAACATTTGTGGGCAGTGCGGCACGATCCGGCGGCGGCCGCGGATCGTCGCTGCTCTGCCGTCAAGTAAAGTAAGCGAAGAGGGACACACGGCACTGAATCCCTTCCTTACAGCTCTCCAATGCTTGTCCCACCAAAAGCTTCACATCCTTTTCAAACAGTCCAAGAATCATAGGCTTATTTTACAAGTCCATTCCAATGCAAAGCCCAGTCATTTTCAGCCCACGTGGGTGAGTGATTAAGCATTTGTTAAGTTCAAAGTAAAGCAGTGGAGACGGGGCAAAGTGAAAGAAGGGGGGGCGGCTTAGTTGTGCTGATAAAGCATCAGGTCAACAAGTCAGCTAATCACCCCTCCAGCCTGGCTCCTTTTCTTCTGTGCACCCTCTCATTGTTTCGTTTAACAAATCAATTTAACAGCGCTCAGCACGTCACAGCCAAAGCTTTAGTATCTGCCAGTCAAAAGGCGTAGCTGCAGACAGATTTCCTACACATGTGCGTGAAAACACACACGTGGCCACACATACCCAATATCAAATGCTAATTAAAAAAAAAAAAAAAAACAACCACCAACTCTTGCCAACAGTCTGTCTGATCAGCAAAGCTTAAAGCAGCCACACAGAACCTGCACTGACTATATAGCTTTTTTTATTTGTTTACTGTATCTGTTTATCATCCTCTAAATGATTTAAGCTCATAGCAAAACGAAAAGAAATATAGAAATGGCATAGCAAAACTTAAATGCATTGCTGTTATAAGGAGGGATGGGAATCCTAAATAACTTCACTGCCAATTTGTACTGATTTACGTAACAGACTAAGCTAAAATTTACAAATGCCAGAAACACAATTCACATATTGAATAACAATTGTTTAACAATGTTACTGCAATATGAATAAACAAGTTGCATATTTTGCCTTTTTAATGAGTCATCAACAAAGACCGGCGTTTGCTCGGTCAGCTTTGAGTGTGACTGGTATTTTTTTAACGTCAACTTGTGGATTATCCAGCACTTGACTGATTATGCAATCGTTCCCATCCCCAGCCATAAATATGATGCAGTAGCAGCAGGCTTTAACATTCAACAGAGGAAGCTCCAAAAAACAAAATCCCGCAGAGAAAGTTGCTGAGATGTCAACCTAAGAGAAGACGAGATTATTCACAATAACACGCATCCTAAAGTCAACCTACTTCCATGTGGAAAAGGGCAAAAAAAAGTTTGGGCTGCACTCACAAATGTCATTACCCAGCCCAACTGTCTGTGCTAATTCAGATCACTAATTTCAAAGGCTGATGGTCACAAAATCCTTTTCACCCCAAGTCCTAAAACTCCGGCTGCCATTATCAGCACATCTGAACCAACTTAAGCCAGAAAAGCATGAGACCAAACTGCAGCACAGAACAGGAGTGCTAGCAGATGTCGCTGCTTGTCACCTAAATCCAACATCCCAACACCTTTATTTCCTCGCCAATAAACACTGAAATGACAAGGCGGTGGCATGAAAGGGGCTGACTTTTCTCTGCATGCTGGAAATTAACGGACATCAGAGATTACTTTGTGGGTTGTCCACATGTATGCATGGATGGAGAAAAACTCAGACTGCCAGTCTAAAAGCTTAGTCCAACTTACTGACATCTTTAACAAAACCACCTGTCTTACAGGTCATCTAACTGCCAGCCTCTGAGACCACATCACATGGGCGAGGCCAAGGCTCCTCTCTGAGAAGAAATATTTGGACTACGTGCAGGGCAGGAAGCTCTTTGCTAATTCAGGTCAAAGTAGCTGGTGGACCCCAAAACCTGACAGCTACTTTCACCGTTTCCACCAGCTTAACTGCTTCTTCAAATACAAAAGACACTGGCTGTGTCTCACGGAGAACGTGGATCAGTCACAGCTAAAGTGTACTAAGCACTAAGCTGGTGTTCATTTTCCATACGTGGGAGTCTGCAATTAAGTTAGGGGTCATAAAATGAAAAAAAAAAAAAAAAATCTACATTTTAAGCAGACCTGTTCAAAAAGTGGAGAATGGCTTTCTGATTTGTCTGTGTATTTGCATACTGTGTTTGCATTGATGAAAATGTGCAAGTCTTAAACTAAAAGACCGTGTTAGTTATTTAGCACCTGGTAGAGGACAGCTGTACCTCTTCCCTGTAGAATGATACTGCAAAATGTACGTTTCTAATTTCTATTAAATGTGGCAACTCATATGAAGGCTAAATATACCTCAGTACGCCAATGCTCTTAAATACTTTACTAACAAAAATGGTAATAAATCTTTATGTGTACCCCAGTATTGCTCCTTTGAGCACGTGTAGACGGTTTAATTCATAGTTTACTGTATATCTCCTGATCGTGTGGTAGCTGCATTTGACCTTTCACTGCAATGCTCAGATTCAGTTGCCCACAAATTTCAATCACAGTAAATGTCAAGTGCCACTGTCAATGAAATCTGGCCAATCAATTACCAGGAACATCAGGAAACATTGGCAGAAGTTGGTGCAAACGCAGCAGTGAGGTGTGGCTTGGCCCTGGGCTCAAGAACAACTTCATGGTGATGACTAATGTTGATTCGACAGCAAAAAATAGAGCTTTTAAATTTCAACTTTGTTGGAGCCAAATATTTCACATTCACATGAGTGTGAACAGGCCTTTGTTCCTGCGTGACTCCTGTGTGTTTCTTTTTCTTTTTAATTATTTACATCTACTGTACAAAAGTGGCAAGCATTGAGCCAATACACACTGAATAAAGTTTCCGAAGCAGCAGGTAGTAGGTGTAGGATTCCCGTTATATTGCATTAACATATTTCATTATTGCATTACAGTAACATGACACATCGGCACATCGATTACCAAACTACATCCACAGCCAGTGATTCATCCACAAGCAGTGGTCTGCAACAGCACTGCAGACAAGTCAAATTTAATACTGATTGACTACTGGGTGCAATTAAACATTGCATTATTGTATGTCAGATAATTTCAGCTGGTCTTTACACCTCCCATCTCTGCTGCTGTTAACTGTGTTGCACAAAAATTCAGCTTTTTGTTTACAGAGAGGACGGGGTGAAGCAACCTGATTAGAAGGCAATGTGACTCAAAGTGTATTGTTGAAGTACACTTCAATAGCTGCTGGGTAGTGGGGTAAAACATCACACTTATTTACTCAATAGTCCCGTTAAACAGTACTCGCAGCTCATATAGAGGCTGACTAATTGACAATAACTATGTGTGAGCACAATTTTTTTTCTCTTCCATGGTCAATGGAGAGTTGATAGAAGATTTTTAGAGTAAAATCAACCTATCAAAAATAAAAAGCTTCCAGTTTTACTGGAAATAACAAACCTGATGCCAGCCAGAAGTTTCATTTAAACAAACCTGGTTATCATCTGTACAGGTAGTGGCCAATAATTTAGCTGTTATAAAATAATTCATGTCTTCTAATTTGACAATGATGCAATAATAAGAAAACCTACACATACTACCTTCAAGATCATCTTAGGTATCTGTGAATAGATGGTCATTTCTAGGAAACAGGAACATTTACACAGTTACAACTCACAAAAGTGCATAAATGACCACCAGCAAAGGGACGATTCGGGGGAACGAGATAAAAGACTAACAAATACGATTTTGTCTTGCATGAAGCTGTACTTCCTGTGAGCCTCAAGCTGTTTAAAATGCCAACCAACTGCCAAAGTCGAGAAAAGGATAAAATCAAAACTAGGAAAAAAAATTCAAGTCATTCTTCTTGTCTTACAAAGCCCGCTGTGCGCATCAGGGTGGGAGGGACAAAGTTTGTCTGTTCAACAAAGTGCTCCCACCCCCCTTTTCCTGGATTTCAATGCCTTGGAAAAAGCTCTCATTTCATGAGTACAGTACTTCAAAATAGAAACTCAAACAAGTTTCAGCATGAATATATTCAAAAGCATAAAATGTTTCAATGTTTACGAGACAGGATGAACTCACTGGGAGGGTGTGTCTGCCTGTCCATTATAGGACATCTCCAGACCAATAAGAATTGAATCTGTTTCATGGTGGACAGTTGATTGAAATGCTACGCACCTGATTTTAAGCTAAAAACCATACATGAATAACTAACCGGCTAGTGATGGATATAATATACAGAGGTACAGCTAGCAGTGTAACTAAGTAACCCAAGTACAAACAGGGGAAGTATACCAGTTACGCAGAAGCAAAAACCCCACTGTAAGATGAAAATGTGAAAACTGAAGGCTAACTTAAAATTAAGACAATTACTGTATATGTGTGATAAAAAGGGGATATATTCCTTGAGTCATAACCCCTATGGTGGAAAACTGAATATGGGAAAAGACGATGAAATTGTGTGTTTATCTGTGTCTGTGTGCATGTCTTTGTGTTTATTAGCATATTGTTTATTCAGACCCATATTATCTCTTTATTAGTTATATTGTATGTCAAGTCATGTATGCAAGTTAAGATCTGCATGTGCGTTTGTGTGTGTGAAGATAATTAGCCGGTGACAGGGAATATGTGTGTGTACTAGTGTACAGCTGGTACTTAAAAACCAGCAGGTGCTGCAGTTAAGTGAGGCCCAATGGGAAGAGCCGACGACCCAACGTGGGGTGCCGTGTTGGTAATCCTGGTGTACATCGGATCCTGACCGGACTGAACCTGGCTCCTCTAGGTGAGCTGGTGAGGCGCCTCTAGCATCTCCATCAGGAAGGTGTCGATGGGTGTGTCACCAATCAGTTTAAAGAAGAACAGGTGCTCCAGGCACTTTAGGCCAATGGAGCGCAGTGCTGGGAGCCGGAGGAGGAGCTTTGCAAACCTGTGCAACAGAGGAAACGACAGGAAGAACAGTGACGTGAGAAATGACCATGGCTCTGTGAATCATGTAAACTCAAAACAACAATTCAGGAAACGTAAAGAAAGAAAAATATTATATAAAAATAGACAATTATTCAAATTATTGTCATTCTGGAAGATGCAGAAGTTTAGTAGTAGAACAAATTATCGTAGGTTGTGAAGTTGAGTGGGATGGATTAGGTAATGCATATTTAATCATCACAATATCTAACCAATAATATCTAAAAGTGTACAGCTTCATTTTTCAGTGAATCTCTCAAATGTTGTCTACTGACAAAACCTTGCCCTCTAATTACTCGTTACTATGAAAGATTAGGAGACAAAATGAAATACTGCTGGATGACCAATCATTAAGTAAGGCAGATTTGTGCCATAACAAAATGGTTAAGGTACTTTTTTTTATGTTTCTGGGTAGAAACCTCTGCATCATATCCAGCCTTCAACAAGCTGATGGTAAAGCTGCTGAGCTGAATATCATTTAACTGTGTTGCTGTCTGAGCAGCAGTCACAACCATTATTTTTCAGTATGTCTGTGTGTTACGGCCTACCTGCCCTGCTGATCGGGGTACTTCTGTTTGCAGTAAGCTTCAAGAGATGCGTACACCCTCTCTCTCAGGAGCTCCACCTCACTGGGGTTGGACAAACCCTTGGCATCTTCAGGTGAAAACAGAGAAAATGTGCTCAATTCCTTTATTTTCCAAACCTGGAGTTGTCTATTTTTGTTTGGTATCCCCGAGATATTTTCCACATATCTTTAAACGTTCCACCTGTCAGTGTACCTGGGTTAAAGAGGATGATGGCTCGAAGGCAGCCCAGCTCAGTCTTGTCCATTTGCATGTCTCTCATCTTGC
Organism: Amniataba percoides; assembly: GCA_037176925.1. Classification (NCBI taxonomy): domain Eukaryota; kingdom Metazoa; phylum Chordata; class Actinopteri; order Centrarchiformes; family Terapontidae; genus Amniataba; species Amniataba percoides. Next base: position 18,965,993 of record JBAJHX010000040.1, read on the forward strand.
TTACAAGCTCTGTCAAAACCCTGCAGAGAGGAGAGGAGAGGAGAGGAGAGGAGAGGAGAGGAGAGGAGAGGAGAGGAGAGGAGAGGAGAGATTTGCAGGGGGAAATTTCAGTTGGATACGAGAGAACAATTAGCAAAAACAAAAAGGAGGAAGCAAGAGAAAGGAGAAGAAGAGAAAAACAAGAATGGGAAAGCAATAAAAAGGGGAAAGGAGGGGAATAACAGAGTAAGAATAAAAGACAGACTATACTCCCAAATCATTTTGTTAATATTGGTTAATACTCAGTGTAATGGCCTTATGTCCAGACTTCTTAACATATGGCTGAACTTCTGTTTCTCAAAGGAAAACAAACTTCA
>JBAJHX010000040.1:19119244-19131295 GCA_037176925.1 Amniataba percoides
TGTCCCTAAAGAGGTCGTGTCTTTTTGTCTGTTTTGTTTTTATGTGTTTGTTCGGGATATCTCAAAACCTTGGAATCAGATTTCAATGAAAATTTTGCACAAAGTTCAGACGCACATCTTGAAATTACTTAAGATCACAAAATAAGGTGCTTTAAAAAGAAAATGAATAAATATTTAATCTGCTTCATGTGTCTGTGTGTTTTGATGCAATCTACTCATTTGTCCACAGGTGGCAGTGTGTGCATGTTCAGCATATCTAGTCAAAAGTACCAAACATTGTCATGAGTCAGGTCAATGTCTTAGAGGTCTGCTTCAGTATGATACAAGAAATACCCAGACCAATCCTCTGCGATACCCCCATAAAAGCTGGAGAGTTACTCAAAGGTGACTCTAAACTGAAAGACTAGTTTGTTCTCAGCAAAGCTTTGAAAGTGAAAACGTTTTTTTTTTTTTTTAAGAGTGCACTCTCAAGATTGAGGTCACATCCTCTTTTTATGTTTTTCTTCAGTATTTTTATATTTATCATTTCACATTTCAGCTTTTCAGAGAAGGAACAAAGTTAAAACCAGTTTCAACATAAGCACATCAGTGTTTGTAGACAAAATACTTTTTTCAGTTGTAGTAGTTTTAGTGAACATAATTTCTTAAAGGCTCACATTCTCAGTTGGAAGACACAATGAGGTTTTTGAGGTTTTATTAAACTTTAAAAATTTAATGTGGTTGTGTATGGTACTGATATGAGACATGATCCAGTCTGAGTAACACATGAATGTGGCTAAATTCAGACATCAAACCATGCACAGTCATTCACAGGAATTCACTAAAAATCTGTCACAGCTGAAACTATTTTATCTTGTGTCATGGTGATGAAAGTTGAGCCTGGTTCAATTTTCTTTGCAGATGACACTGTGTTGTTTTTTCCAGAGCTCTCTAAGTCGAGTCAAGAAATTGTTCTGAAAGTATGTAATATGAAAGTGTAATTTCTAGGCATAGTTTGCAAAGGATTTAACCTTTATTTATCGCTCTTTCAACCTTTTAAGACACAGTTAAAACTGAAACAGGTAAAATTTATTGCAACTTTTATTGTACATTACATTTTTCTCTTTTGTAACCTTACCACAGTATTAACAAAGTAATGTTATCACGTTTTACAGAAATGTTACAGAAATTTATAACAACAAAGTAGAATTAAGCTTATATCCGTCACTGCGGTGAATTAAAATCAAAGTCTAACAGTAGATTTAAATCCATAATATTCAACATGACACTGCTGTTACAGTCCACAGCAAGGCAGAAATACAATAAACCCTAAAGCACAGTGACTTCAGGATAAACAGTGTGTTTGCACAGATGTATTTAAATGATGTGTAAATAAAGTACAGAGCAGGTACAGATGCGTTTTATGAGCTGGTTGCTAAGGATCGATGTTCACTGTGTTGGTTGACCAGCTTATAGGTTTGATGTCTTTATGCATGCGCAAAAAAGAGCAATAAACACTTTGTCCACTTTTGTACTGAGCTTACACAGATGATAAAAACCTTTTGTGCATCTCAAATGGTAGAAAATGGAAATGTGAACGAATTATTTGAAATGTAAAGGACTTGCTGTACAGTTTCAATTCATCTATCCTTCAGTGTGACCTCTGAACACCAGACAGTGTCATGACTTGCTGGATTTCCTTTTAATAGTCTCACTTCCCTTTGCCATCCGTCCCATCTCGCCACACTCACCACAGTTCCACTTTTCTTCAGTGGCTTTAATCACATGCATTAACCTTACAGGAAAACATGAATCTGACACCACAATACCAAACAGTTTGAGAGTATTTATCCAGTCTCTTTTGTAGAAAGTTGCATACCCAGGTAATTCATTCTCATTCGCATTGAAAAATATTGTGTGTAATACTGTGGATAAGTGCAATCTTTCAAATGCACCTACCAGAAATCACTGCAGTCTGAGAAGAAAATAATAATTGTCATATTGCCAGTGGTGTAAATTACAACAGAAAGAACAGTATCAGCTCTTAAAGGACCAGTATATATATACCAGTGTTTTTTCATGTCTTTGCCCAACAAGCCAACATCTTAATCATCTGTGAAGGAGACATTTTTACTTGCTGGATGCAGTTATGAGCAGAAACTTATTTAAAAACTCTCAGTTCTTTCAGAGTGCTGTTGATAGGAATCACAATGAAACATCTAATCCATTAAAAAACAGTTTAATCAGTCAGGTTATGTTGAGGATAATATGGATACTTACTCATAGTTTAGTCAAAGTCGGAATAGACAATAAAGCAGACTTTGATTTTGACTTATGGCATTAATGTGTAACATGCTCTCTGAAATCTTTAGATGCCTGTAAAGAAGGTGTTCAATCTTTACAACTTACAATATCACACCTGGCATTAAACGTCTTTATGTGCGATTATTGAAAACTTCGACCACCATGTATCACCAGTGTGTTGTATACTAAATTTTCCAGGGGTGTGGCCTCACAGTATCTTGCAGACGGATATCTTAGAAGTGGACTGTGAGTTTAAAGTTTGAATGAACGTTTTATTTCCTCCTGATTAAAGTTGGGAAGACGTAGGCGAGGTGGAAGCACTTTTTTTGAGCCATCCAATCATGAAAAACCAGCAGTGTGGCCTTTAAATGCTCCTTCAAACCTCAGAAAGACACTCAAACATTGGCCACGTCCACTGATGTGTGGCTCCTTGCTGCCACCACAGTGTTGTGTTTGGACGCCGTGCTGTCGTCCAAAGAGCGGTCGTTGGACTGAGTCGTCTGTCCGTCCACGTCGTCCGCCAGAGCTCGCCTGTACACCCCCGCCAGACTCTGCCTGAACCGGCCCCTCACGTCCAGCCCCATGCAGAAGTACAACAGCGGGTTCACGCAGCTGTTGAAGTAGGCGACGCCGGACGCCACAGGATGCCAGATCTTCACCACGATGTTCTTGTTGTCCACCATCTTCACCAGCAGGAGGCAGTGGTACGGCGCCCAGCAAAGGAAAAACGCGATGACTAATGATGCCAGTATGCGAAGGGGGCGGGACTTCCCTGACAGACGGGTGCGCCGGATGCCGATCCCGGCCAGGATGTAGCAGATGAGGATGACCATGAACGGCAGCATGAAGCCGCACAGGAAGCGGATGGAGTAAAGGGCCATTTTGGTGGAGCTGTCGCCCTGCGCCGCCTCCTTCACGTCCACAGAGCATTTACTCAGGTTGTTCTTCCCCAGGTAGACTCGGCGGTAGATGAAGTACGGCGTGCTGAAGACGGTCGCGGCGATCCAGACGCAGACCGCCACCAGCCTCGCCACCAACAAAGTGCGATGCCGCTTGGTGAAGACCGGTCGCCAGACGCAGAGCACCCGGTCCAGACTGATCACAGCCAACAGGAAGACGGAGCAGAACATGTTGGCGTATTTGAAGAAGCCGTTGAACTTACAGAGGAAGATGCCGAAGGGCCAGTGGTCGAAGAAGAGCTTCTTACTGAGGGAGAAGACTCGCGTGAAGCAGAAGATCAGGTCTGCTACTGCCAAATTCACCAGCCAGACGTTGGTTACCTTTGGCTGAGGAGGAAGAAAAAAGAAAATGAAGTAGAGGGAAAGTATTCGAATTAAAGCAGCTTTTCATTTTGTGTTGGTTTTGGCGGTCCCTGTGGACATCGGTGGTGTTTCTCATAACGTCAACTCGTGTTCCCTGACTTGACAGCTAATCCCAGCAGCATCTTTAAAATAAATTTAACTTTATTTGACAGAAATGCGCCTATTAAGAGTTGAACCACTGATGGTGTGTTTGTGTTGTGGCAATCATCCCTTAAATATATAAATTATGACACACACACTTTTCACTTTGATTTGATTACTTGAATTTGACTAATTGGAGATAATGTTTTTAAAATACAGTATTTGGATCTCATTATACTTTACACCCACCTTGAGCTTGAATCCAGCCACCCAGATCACCATCGAGTTCCCCGTGATGCCGAGCACGACGGTCAGCGTGTAGAGGACGATGGACACGTTGTCCATGATGGCGTCGATGTCCACGGTTGTCGCATCGTCGCTCTTGGGGGACTTTTGAAGATGCAGAGAGTCATTGAGAGACATTTTGTGGCTGCAAAACAAAGAATACAGTACAATGAAAATATTACCCGACATAGATTTCAGACAACGAGGAAGAAAAGGTAACGATGAAGTTTTTTTAAAGAATCACTACTGATTTCACTCCCCTGAATAAACAACAACCAAAGTTCGAATCACAAACCTGCCCGTTTGTCTTTTAGTTGTGAATTTCTTACTTTTTTCAAGTATATTTACATTAACAACAGGAAACCTGCATACAGAGGAGCTCATTTCTTTTGTTTATTATCTAGACTGTTTCCTTCCTGTTTTTCTTCTTATGCTCAGCCAAATATGGCCTCGTATTTCAGAGTTGCATGAAAGCAGCATGAGTGTAACAACATGCCGCCCAGTGCCTGAAATAATGTCAGAAAACATGGCGAGAAAACTCAAACTAAACTGCACAGTTCGGCTCCGATCAAAGGAAAGAAGACAATCAGGAGCTGCAGAAGCTTTTAGGAACGCGCCTCAGTGTTTCTGGAGCGAGTAAAGTTTTCTGATCACAAGCCTCCATCTCCATATGATGCGATGAAAATAGACAGAGTGTGTGAATGAACATGCATGTGTGTGTGTAGGTGAGTCAGATTCACCGAGCTGAGTCACCTCGCTTCAATGTCTGCAAATGTGAGAAGTGTCTGCGCTGTGTGTGTGCATCTGCCTACCTCAGTGTGTGTGTGTGTGTGTGTGAGAACTGTGGATCAGTCTGTCTTCCTGGTTGAGAATGAGACAATAAATGAAACTGTATTTTCATCAGAATATAAAACATTTGTTGCATGTTAAAGTTTATGAAAGAACCACAAAGTGAGATCTCTTCGTCAGTTCTGTTCTTTTTAAATTCAAGTTTTTTAAGCCAAATTGGACGAGAAATCCTTCAAGTGTGTCAAAGGTCAGCAGGCGAAGAAGATCTGCAGCAGCGTCGTGAGGTTTAGTGTCGATGCATGAGGTGACACAGATATGAGGACATCCGGTTAACGTGGCCCAAACCAGCACAGGCCACAATGAGGTGGCACGAAGAGAATAAAGAATAATTTATAAAGAATAAAGAGGCTGCGAAAATCCTCAGCTGACTCGTCTTTATGTTCAATGACAGCACAGAAATGACTCCTCATATTTTAAAAATAAACTCACCTGGTGGATGCAAACACAGCTGAGCTTCAAAGGTAAAGACGACAGCGTCCAGCTGACAAGAACAAAAAGGGCATCTGCACTTTAAAGAAGGAAGACTGCTGCCCTAAAAAGGGGAAGTGAAGAAGAAAGTGCGACAGCTTGATAGCTTCCTTGAGTTCAGAAAGAAAAACATCCTCTGGTCTGCAGCAGGTAACTGATTCAGATAATCTGATGAACCAAAGAGAAGCAGTGACTGATGGAAAAAAACAAAAGGACATGAAAAGATGATAATCTGAAGAAAGTAAAGAAAAACAAGATCATCAGATTACTCAGCTGTTTGCCTGAACACAGCGATGTTCAGTTCTGCAGAGATGGAAGAAGTATAACAATAATACTTTTGCACGTAAAAGCTGAGGTGGATTATTTAATTTTTACACATTATGTGTAATCTGTAATCTTAAATCTAGAATATTGTGTTGAATCATATAAATTATTTTGTTCTTTGCATGTTAAATCAGAAAAGTAGAAAGTGATTTGTGCACATGGGAAGTAAAAATACTTCATTATCATACTTTCATACTAACAAATCATTTGTGATATTTAAATGAGCAGACGTCAGAGAGCAGCAAATCTTCAAATTCACTGATCCACTTATTGAAGATAAATGACGCACAATCTGCTGAAATGGTGCAGAATTAAAATGCACAGAAAAAAGAGCAGATAAAATCTTCTTTCATTTTCTGAGTAGTCATTGTTCTTCGGCGAAACTTCTCTGATTGCGCGTGTTCATCAGTTTCAGGTGCGTGAACAGAAACTTTAAAAGAGTTTTCTGAAAAGATTTAAGACCTAAAAACATTTCTCTTTTACGTTTCTGACTGTGTTTACAGGGGATGTAAAGAAGACTCTTACTGGTCATTTGAAATGATTATTTTGTGGTAATTCAATAAGAAAAAAAAAACCTGCAAGTTATTGAGGCCTGATTGTGTTTTAGGCAAAAACACAGACACTTAAAGTCAATTTTAACTCATTTTATTTTGAGTTAAAACCTTTCCTTTGACACCACACAGGAAGAAGATGAAATGAAGCCATTTCTTTTACCTTCGACTGGCAGCCACCTGCATCACAAACAGCTTTACGTGTTTTTTGGCCATCAGTCGCCTGGCCACAAAAACATTTTTTTGATCATGACGCATGTTCCTGAAACAGGTTGCAAACAAAACTCCTGCCCAAACCACCGTGACACTGAAATGTTAATTATAACCTGCTGCGTGAAATAACTTTGTGTGCAAAAAGTGCTCTTAAAAAGCATCTGATGAACACTTTTACTGAACATTTGAGGCATCGTTTGTTTGATTTTTCAGATAACTTACTGTTTAAAGTGGCTTTTTTGTCTTTTAGGCTTTTAAAGATGGAGCCACAGTGACATTTAGAAACAAGTAATAAGACTGAATTTATCTCCTCAAACCTGTTTAGTCATTAAACTTCATTTACTGAAGTGAATTTATCATCTTCCAGCGCTGAATCTACTTTCACGTATATTTCATCATTTAACGTCATCAGAGAGCAAGTTCCTGCCACTTTCTCTCACAGTATGGACGACTCTTCTCTGGCGTGCTGCAGGAATTCATTCATGTGTGCAGTTGGCACAAATAAAAAGTGAAAACAGGAAGATGGTAGCTCAGATTATTACTGTGGTTTTATAGGATGGTATAAAATAATCTCCTCAGTTTACACAGTTTGTTGCATTTATTTCATTTTTGATGTTTAAAACTTCTCAGAAACACTGACAACATAATGGGTGCGTCACAGCAGCTCTGGCACACAGGAAGGACTTTAAAATACAGTGGAAAATGAAAAACATTACGAGCCCCCTGCTGCTGTTTCACCAGCAGGTCACCACAAACAGTTTCGGCTCTGAGCTCCATCACCAGCAACCACAAACCTCCGACCGCTGTGTGAGCTGCAGCGGCCGGTTTCTCATGTAAAACTTCACTGTGGTGGGAACTAATCTGATTAAACATTTAGACATTTGAAAGCAGTTAAACTTCCTCCACAATAAGATGGTTTGATAAAAAGAACTGCTGTGACATGTTTTTAACTATCAAAAGTTTAAAAAAACCTGAACAATGTTCATTTCCACAACAACAACACAGAAACTTCAGCAGAGAGAAGAAATAACTTCAGCTCGATAAAGATTTCCTGTCCTGAACTATTTTAACTTTTTCACTTTGAGAAGCTTCGACAAATAAAACTGAAAAGATGACCACGGTGTCAGTGTTTGAATACAAAAAAGCAGCTCGAAACTTTTAGTTGAGTGACTTTCTCAGTTTGTGACCTGCAGATCAACATATCCGGTTAAAACTGGGATTAAAGTTGGATTAAAAAAAAACTTTTAAACTTTTTTAAACATTTATTTTTTACACTTCATTAGAAGCTTTGGAGGATTTTTTGCAAAAACAGAAATTATTTCAGGCCTCGGAAATGTCTGAAATCAAGGCCAGGAAAACATTTTTGTTTGGTCATAAAGGATCATAAATGAAACATCAGCACAGTAAATGAACAGAAGCCAATTCAGGCTGTAAAACCATCATCTGACAGAGAAGAAAAAACATGTAGATCACAAATAATGATAAAACGGTGCACGTTTTTTAAAACACTGCACATTAACACATGAAACTTTCTGTTTTTCTTTGGGTTGAGTTTAAGGGAAGATTGTTTTCGTGGTTCAGTGATGAAAAAGTGAACGATGTGTGTGAAATGTAAAGAAATCAGAAGAACAGCGAAGGTTCAGATAAACGTCCTGATTTCTTACCTGCTGATGTTCAGCTGATGTCGAAGATCTGAGGTCGGCTGCTGCAGGCTGAGCAGTCAGCGGCACAAGTGAGGATGCATCTTCACCAGCTGTGTGTGTGTGTGGTGTGTGTGTGAAGTTCCCTTGTGTCGTTGTTACATTAAGTGGTTTTATTGCCAAAGCTGGACATGTGTTTGTGCATGCATGTGCTCTCTCTCTTTTAAACCAACACACACACACACACGCACGCATGCACGCACGCACACACACACACACACACACACTCTTCCTCTTCCCCTCTCTCTTTTTATATTGTGTGTGTGTGTGTGTGTGTGTCTGGTTTGGTCTTCCTGTCTGCCTGCTTCTCTTTTTTTCACATAGACACACTTTGCGTCTCCGTCATTGTATTTAACACACACACACACACACACACACACACACACACACACACACACACTGTCAAACAGATGGATGAAGAAAGAGTCAGTGCTCTCCCCCTCAGTCCCTTCGGCCAATCAGTTTCCTCTAAATGAGGCCGACGACCTCGTGTTATCACTGCGCATCATTTTCTTTATTCCTCTGAGGAAAAACCAAATGACTCATCGAGCGTCTCGTTGGCTTCTGCTCGCTGTTTTATCGTTTCCTGACTTTCACACAGAAGAAGAAGTGATTAAAACTTAATTCTTCACTCCCCCTTCACAACATGAGCAGTAAAATAAATGAACTTCTTCTACTCACAGTTCAGGTTTCCAGTAACAAAAAGAAACAACTAAAGCAAAAGAAGGAAACAGATGATGCAACTTTCTGCCTCTGAAGCAATAACAACACAAATGGGAGGTCAAAAATAAGCCTTTGCTCAATTCAGCACAAACACAGATGCTTTAAAGTCAAATAAGCAGCCGGCTCAACGTTTGACTCAAACTTCAGCCGGTTTAAATGTTTAGCCTCGAGGAAACAAAAGCAGCGTCCTTCATCGACTGATTATCTGCCTTTTGTCTCCGCTCGTTCAGACTTAATTAACCACTTTACTCTTTCTTTTCTTCTCCTCTGTCCACTTCAGAAGAATAACGTCACGCAGAGGAATCACTTCCTTCTTCTTGACGCCCTAAAACAGGCTCACGATGTCGCAAAAGGTCACGACAGAAATATCATCATGAGGGAGAAAAGAGAGAAGTTCAATGAAAAGTGATGCATTTCAGATTCATTTTCAACAGAAATTTAACTTCTTGTGCGCAAACATTTAAAGAAACTCTCGAACTGATTCGAGTTTTAAACCTTTAGCGAGGACGTCTTCTTGACTCCTCACTTCCTGTTTGAAGAATTGTATGTTAAGATTATAAGAAAGATTCATAATATGTAGGAAGCTGATGAAAGTTGATGCATCATGTCACTGATAGTATTTCTATTTTCTCCATGTTGAGTTCACCTCTTTTAACCGACATGCAGCTCGGTTCACTTAATCTCACATCCAAAATGTACTAATACAGCATAAATACACGAAATAAATCTAAATTGTGACCTAAAAAAACACTAACTAGAGGTAATTCTACAATATGCATCTCTAATTTCTTTGAAAGGTTTAATTTTTTTCCATTTTCTTACAGGATAGATCAGAAAAGCTGCAGTTCTCCTCAGCAGGATTCATCTTCCTCCACTAAACTAAATCAGCTAATGCAATACAAAACTTCACGTACTGAAGAAAACCTTTGACTCATCATTTCACTTCCTCCTCATCACACCCGCTGAAATGTCTTCTAATAAACTGGGAAATAATCAGCTTGTAGTTCGGCGTCCATCTGTTTGTGAGGCTGCTGCTCGACAGAAGTGGGAATAAAGTGGAAACTGTAAGTAGAAGAGACGACGGGACGCCTCGATGTCTTTACTAAAAGTTCATCTGAGCCTTTTTCCTTTATATTAGCAACCACGCTGTGTCGTAATTTGTGTCAAAGCGATGACAAGTTTAGTTTAGACTGACTTCTGTGGTGCTGAGTGTGTGGAAAGTTTTGATAAAGTGAACAAATGTGAAGAGAAATCAGGGCACTAAAACAAACTGATTTCCAGGAGTCGGTGTGTTTGCTGTTGCTGCCCTCTGGTGGCTCAAACGAGTGTGCGCAAACTGTGTGCACACTGCGTTTCCTCATATTTATACTGTTTATGTCGCCCTCTGGTGGCAGAAAGTGAAGTTGTTTTATTGAGATTATCCAAAGTTTGTGCAGAGAAGAAAAGAAAACCTGCTTCTCTTCATCAGGTTTTCCAGACTTCATCTTCTTGTGACTAACTTCATATTAAAAACAGGCCTGACATGTTGATATTTTTGTCACTTATCAATGCATAAAGAGACAATTAATAAAAGAGAAATCTGTGCATTTACCAATATATTCAGTCAAGGATTTGATGAAAGAGGCCGTGGAACTTTGATCTCTTTGCACTTTCTCATCTTGATAATATAAACGTCTCTTTTATGTTTCCCGTCAGGTACAATAACGTTCAGTCTGCTCCTCCAGACTAAGAAATGCATCACTTCCCTTTTTTTCTAAATGTCTGTTCCTCTTTGACTCCACCTGAATGCACACAAACAGCGAGAGATCGGCCTCGGACGAGCAGCTCTTCATCGTTTGACGGGTAAAGATGAACTTTATGTGTCGTCTAAAATCACAGAAACGACATTTGATGTCCAAAAAATGTGAAAAAAAGAGTTTTATTCTGGATTATTTGTGCATCTTTAATATGTTGTTTGTACTAAACTCTGATGTCTGTTGATTGAGTCTATTAAATTGAGTTTATTAAATTTAAAATGCTGTTTCTCACATAAAATTAGATGCTGTTTATTAATCTCAGTATGACCTTGATTTTTCTTGAAATATTCGTATTTTCACGGCTGTCTGAGTAAATGAATTGTGATTTTTAAAGTCTTTCAGTTCATGTAAATGGACTATTTTATCCTCTTTAACCTCTTTCTTTCTCTCTCTGATTTGTTTTGTTTGCTTGTTCCAGTTTTTTGCCTTTCTTTTCTGTTCAGCTCAGATGGATGTCGGTCTTGCAGTCGTCGTTTTGCTCAACGCTCTGATGCAAGGTGAGCCTTTCTCCGATTGCGAAGGAGCTGCTGTTTGTGAAGGTGGAAGTGCAAAGTTTTTTTAAAGACTCACATTTCTTCCCCCTCCAGGTGTCCTTTGCAATAAATGGGCCGTGACGATGCCCCAAAAAATCCTGGGGGTCGACGGCTCCTGCGTCACCATCCCGTGTCGCTTCCAGATCCCCGACCAGGAGGAAGCGAACCTCCAGAACTGCTCGGACGGCGGCGCCTGGAAGAAAGGAGACATCGGGGGCCCTCAGATCTTTGCTGCACGAAATCCTCGAAACAACGATTTCCAAGTAGGCCGAAGCTTTCTCTGTGTTTGTTTTCAAGTGCAGACACAAAACTCATTAAATGATGAATTAAATCCTGAAATGTTACCCATCAAACAACTTGAAAGAGAATTATTTTTACTCCACAAATGAGTTTACTAAAGCCTGAAGAGGAAAAAGTATTAAAACTTTATGACTTAACTTTTGTCTTTTGACTTTTGTCTGATGCTTTACGACCTTCAGTGTTTATTTTTGGGCCTTTTGAGGGAACTGGGAGACTTCAAGGATTGAATTGCATTTTGTTTTTTAAATTACTTAAAAGTAATGACGTTATCTTGGTGATATTAAGCAGCTAAAATCTTCTCTATTTTCACAATGTTAATTTAGCATGTTAATATTAGTTTTTTAGGACTAAACATAAAGTTTTTATGTATTTGGTCATAAACTAAAGTAAGCACATTTTCTGACAAACAATAAAAAGCTGTCTGTTTATTTCACTGGGCAATAAACAGTTACAGAAAATATTTTCATTTTCTGTATTGGAGAAAGAAAAAATGAGTTAATTTGTCGTGTTAATCTGTGAGTTTTGGAGCCGCTGTCTTTGTGCTATGCTAAACTGACCACTTCCTGATTTCAGACCTGGACCTGGAGATATCGAGAACATTTCCCAACACGTTGAATCATGTC
>JBAJHX010000040.1:19250640-19262881 GCA_037176925.1 Amniataba percoides
TTCTTACAGACGATCACGATCACCAGAAGACGAACCTCTCTGACTTCAATCGTTCCTCTGACGTGCACATTTGTTGTTTTGGGTGAAATATCTCGACACCCATCGAGCTGATTGACACAAAATCAGATTCAGACGTTCAAAATTTCCCTCCAGATGAGCTGTAATAATAAACTTCTGACCTTTGTATTTGTACTTTTACTCTTACAAAGCAGTTTCCTTCAGGATAAATAAAGTTTATCTTATTTTTTAAAAAAGCAGCTGCTGCACATTTACAAGTTTCAAAAGATTCAAAGTAGTTTCGTGTTTTTAGAGGCGTCTCTGCTTGAATTTAAGTTTATAGCAGCGCTGTGGTGACGTTTTGCAGGCTGGTACCTGTGCAGATGGGCTGAGCACGCCTGTGTGTGTGTGTGTGTGTGTGTGTGTGTGTGTGTGTGTGTGTGTGTGTGTGTGTGTGTGTTTGCTCATGTGTACGAGTGACGCACTCTCTGCTGGCCAGAGGACACTTTGACTCATCCCCGTCTGTTGACTGTACTGAGGTCTGGCAGGTCCACCACAGAGCAGCGCTGCGCCGACTGCAGCATCAAACACACCCCCACCCCCCCTCTGCCCCCCCTCAGCCTGGAGGAATTGATGTAACGGCTGAACATGATGAGAAAAAGAGGAGAAAACAAGAGGAAACAAAGGCCTCATTTTCACTTTCCACACTGACCCTGCTGCAGGTGAATGAGAACGTTTCCTCCAACGCGTGAAAACTTTCATCTTAAAAATAATAAGAATCAAATATGAAACGCAGACGTTAAAAAATGCACAAAAAATAATTATGAATCTTTGTAACTTGGGAGGAACTTTTCTCTCTCCTCTCCTGAGCGTTCATACCTCGCAGCGTGCTGGAGCGGACGCCATCTTGGCTCTGACCTACATTCTGCCGCCTTGACGCTCATCCGTTCATACATGTTACCGTGGAGATGAGCGTTGGAGGTGGTGGTGCTCGAGCAGACGCTGGAAAAATCGCCCTGAGAAAGTTTCCCGGCTCCGCTATCGCTCTCTGAACCGCCGGAGGCTCCGCGCAGCTGCTCGCCGCGAAGACTCCTGCGGCCTCTCAGAGAGGACGTTTTCGTGAGGCGGGTCTGCGGTGAAACGTTGCAGGTCGAGAGTCCGTCTGAGCGTCGTGCACGTCTGCGGTGGTGGCGAGGAAACGGCCTGCAGGGGAAACTAAACTATGAGTCAATCACAGGACGTCACATCGGAGCAGGACGAGAGCAACAAGCTGTCCCGCAGCCGAGTCCAAACGCCATCTTTTGCCGCCTCGATCGACCAACGACGACGACGAGTGCAAGAACATTTCATTTGTTCTTCTTTTCAGCCCGTCTCCGAAATAAAATTATCCTCCGTTTAAAACCCATCAAAGGTTCAGAAGTAAAGAACATCGTGTTGTGACTCATCCGAAGACCTTCGCCGCTTTGCTTCGATTGTTACGTGCGTCTGAAAAAATGGCTGATAGGTTCATTGTTTTCTACGCAGGGTTTTGAAATAAAGTGTTTCCCTTTGTTCTTTTGGAGAAAACATGTTAACGGAGCTGTCAAAGCTCATTTATGTGCCTCCGTTTCAACTTCAGGATTTGACTAATGTGGGGAACACAAACACCGGTGATTATCTTCCACGGCTGATGTTCAGCGAGGATGTCAGCGTATCTTTCACTTTATCGTTTTTGTGTGAAGGAAATTAGAAAATAATATTGAAGCACTCCCACACGATTTGCTCCATTCATGCTGGAAAAGTCTTTTAACATTAAGATCTTCAAAAAAAAACTCTCCAACAGGCCGTTTGTAGTTCAAACATTTTGACCTGCAACAGAGAGAAAAGTTGAGAACTTTTTCTGCTTATTTGAGCCAAACTGAAGCTGACTCGAGTGACATCACTTGAGGCAGTTTAGCAGCATTTGTGCAGATTCATCTGAAGCCACAAAAAGACAAAGACTTTGCTCTGTCCAGATGAAGGCCTGCAGGATAATTCATCCGCATCTCCTCGACTGAAAGTACAGAGTTTAACGTGTTTGGAAAAAAAATAGTTTATCAAACTATAAACTGAGTTAATGCATAAAATCATTGTTTTTACATCTATAATTAAACCCACAGCATACAGTATGTTAATTAACGAGGTTTGAACTCTGGAGCCAGGCTAGCTGTTTCCCCTGACTTCCAGTCTTTATGCTAAGCTAAGCTAAGATTTGAATCTAACTTAAAGTACAGACATCGATCATCTCGGCGAACTCTTGGCAAGAAAGTAATAATAAGTAATAATCTCTTATATTATAATAAAACTTTAAAAGATAATTTCATTATTTTTGTGTCACAGATACGAAGCTCCCTGCTGATTTAACATCAGTCTGGTTCACATGGTTGCGTCTTTAATCGGGCCTCGCAGACGGCGGCGCTCTCTCTCCCACACTCGCCGACAGCAGCCGTCCTGAGCGCAGCGAGCCTCCGGGGAGCGTTCCTGACTTCCTGTCCAGAGGAGAGCGTGGGGGAGGCGCTGGGAGCAAATAAATCAGGTGTCCGCTGACGCTGCATCGTCGGCTGCATGAGACCCGAGAGTTTGACCTTCCTCGTCTAATCAGAGCGGCGCAGTCCCTCCTCTTCCTCCGCGGACGGTCGGACTGAATCCCCAAGGGGATCATTAAAGGTTCATTTCTTCAAGAAGTGCCTCACATCACGCTGCCCCCTCTGAATCATATCTGCGCGGACATATCTTCCTCCTCCACATGCTCTAATTTTTGCTCTTGAAAAAAAATATCTCTCTCTGTTGAGGTTTTTTTTTTTTCTGTTGTTACAGCTTCATCCACACAGAAACATCTTTTTCAACCTCGGATCTGAAACCTGAAGTTCTGCAGTCGAGTTTCCTCCAGTCTGCTCTGTGACAGGCCTGGACTTCGCTCCTCACTCACAGAACCGTTGGTAACCGATTACCTGAAGGACAAATGAGCATTTTCCATCAATGGCAGCTGGAGATTCGAGCGCCTCCTTCATCTGCTCAAGATCAAGAAACCTGAGACAGAAAAACACACAACAAACAGACAAACACACACAAAAAAAACATTTAAGATAATAAGATTCTCAGTGCATCAACATTTATTTTTCATATCAACATCACTGGTTTCTTTAAATGCTTCATTTTTCAACTTTTTCTCAACGCATCTTTGTTACAAGAACCATCTGATAATTTAATAAAAACAATATTCAATATATCTTATGCAGAGAAGAACAATTAGCATCTGTATTAGACAAGTTTTATGATATTGGACAATTCTGCAAACCCGTTTTAAAAGACGTTTCTGTCTACAATAAATGTTTCTGATTACAATGATATTATAGTGAAAGATTGTCCTCACATTTCCCAACATTAACTGCTGGATTGTGACGAGATGTGAACGCCGGCCTCCTGCATGAAAATCAACAATCATTCTGCACAAGATGCAAAGAAAGCGCTGCAGAATATGAGCGTAATTATCAGGAAACTGGTCTATGATAACTAAACAAGCTAATATCTCAAAAATATAGTAGTTCTATACGACGTATCAGTGTGTACAACATTTATCAAGAAAAGACAGATGTGATTTCTTTCACTCCTCTCAGAATAAAAACTTCAGTAACCTGAGCGACACGTTTTAGGGGGTTAATGGATCGTTTCTCCTGCAGCTGTGTTGTTTCGTTCCCTCTGGAAGTAAACTGACACAAACGCTCTGGTATCAGCTGACCGTCGAAGGTTTCTAAAGGTTTTTAATCTGAAGGTTTTGTCTTTTTTTCAATACGACCGGCCGAAGAGAATAGATTCCCTTTAAAGGACGTGACCAGCGAACGCCTCGTCATTAATTATTCACGAACGGCGTGAATGATTAATGCTGACAATTGAAACCAAATCTGTGAAGATGTTTTTTTAAATGAATGTTTTAAATTAAAACCTGTGCACACACTCACACACAGACCTCTGCATGTTTAATTCATTGAGCCGAGCATCGATTGTGAGTTCAGTGAAGGTATTGCTCTGCTGATACTTGAAGCTTTTGTTTCGCCGCCGGCTAAAGCTAAATCTCTGTTTCACTGTCAGGATGCTCCTGCAGGATGTTTCCTCTTCACAGTGAAATGATCAGTGAACTGATGTGTCCGACTACACTCCCACCCCGTCATGTGTTTCTGCTTTATGTGTGTGAGGTTGTGAGAAACATATTAAAAGATTACCAGAGTTGTCTTTGGTGGAGGGAACAGCTGGCAAACGCTCGGGTAGATTTGTGCCAACTCCTCTGGCTATTTCAGCGCAGACCAACATGTAGCTTCTCCATCTGCGGTTCCTCCACAGCGTTTCAGCTGAACTCGGGTCAGCGCCGCTCCCTCGACCCAAACCTACAGACTCAGAATGAAACATTCATCTGCAAGAAAACGGACGATAAGTTGAAGGCAGCTGGCAAAAGTCTGACCGGAGAGGTCCGATGAATAAAAAAAAAGAAAGAGCAGATGTGAAGAGCGTGGCTTTGTTCAGTAAAGGCTGCAGTGGAGATTTAACCTGTGCAAACTGAGGCGGCCTCTTTTCAGACTGAATGAATCTTTTTACATGCTCACATGCTGCAGTTTGCTCATATATGTGCATAAAAAAAAGGGTCAGTATACACTATATTTAAATCTTAGGCTTTTCATGCTTTTTCTAGGTGGAAAAACCTCCAAAATAAAGACCTTGGGACACATAAGCTGCCCACCATGATGACATTTTTTGGGCAGGTTAACAGGCACTCAGGGCATGGCAGCAACCGCCGAGGACGCTCAGGTCACGTCCTCAGTGAATCTGTGGGATGCGGAGGTTTTTGCATTCAATTCTTAGTGAAAATAGTGTGTGGAAATAGTCTGCTGAGATAATAATTAAGATTTGTTTTTGAAAGAAAATGGATGTCACATTTTAATTCATGTCAGAAAATGAAGAAGTGATGAATAAGTATGAGATAATGCATCATCATCCCTCTCTATTTTTTGCATCCCTGCACAGATTTGTGCAAAATGCACATTAACACATATCCTAAGATGATAAAATACTAAAGGTCTACATCCACCAAAAAGCTGCATGTACTTAATGCAGCAGTGTTTTTTATCCTTCTGCATCCCTGGTTGAGTTATTCAACTGCAACACAAACTCTGAGACGCATTAAGCCTTTAAATAAAGAATTCATTTGCATAAACATGAATAAATAAAATGCTCAAAGTGAATCCAATTCCAAGTTAGCTGCAGAGGAACCGTTGTCATTTTATAAGACAAAGACACCATATAAAATTCAATTAAAATACAATACAAAAGAAGCAGAATTGTTGATAAAATATATGATGATGTGCTCAGAAAATGTGATTAAGTGAATTTATATTTGAGGTTTTTAGCCTACAGGTAGAATTTCTCAAGACCAGCACTTATCTACTGAAATATCAATGGATGAACAATGAAATTTTAAACACCAGAAAGACTGAAAATAATAATTCTGTCTTTGTAAAGAGGCATCTCATTCGCTCCGAACTTCGATACCATGTGCATTGAAATCAGCGCAGTGAAGGGGCTGATTTATTTTAATGCCTGCTGACCTGTGAGGTAACTTATTTGATCAGATATTTTCCACTGACATGCCTGCGTGCACGTTATAAAACCCACAGACCTGCTGCTGCTACAGCGCGAGCACACCGAGCGTCTCCACTTTCACATTTTACATCTCTCCTGCTATTTCTGCTCATTTCCCATCATTTGAATTGAAAGTGAGCCAAAAAATGTTCCTTGGTGTTTTTATTTATTGTCGGTTGTTGTCCAGGAGATTAAATAAACAGAAAAATGCAGCTAGTGTTGCTTTTGCAGGGTTAAGACCGTGGTTTTCTGCATCAGGACTTCATTACCGAGCAGCGTAATAAACCAGGACTGGAGGCAGAGCGCCGTAGAGATTTGCATATTATATTCTCCCTCTTGTTGTTTAAGTCAGCAGTGAGTGATGGAGGCAAAAGGCCTGAGCTGCAGAAGCCGGGCCAAGAACAGGGAACAAGCCTCTGCTAATTTCCTGGCAAAAATTCATAATTAACACGTTAGCTGTGCAGGCTGCGGTTGTCAAGGTAACTGATGACACCGCATTATCACTTCTGCATCCTCCATCCTCCCTCTTTCCTCCCATTCATCAAGCAGCCATTGAACAGCTCCAAGCAGGGAGGAAGGGGAGGGCAACCCCAACTAAACTCTTATTAAACTCCTATTTATTCACAGAGGAGAGTTCGCACACCTTCATAAGTCTGCTATTAATCTCCTAAAGTCAATTACCACAATGCATCATTATACAGCACAATGGGGAGTGGTAAGCATGGAAAATCATAAATTATTGCATAAACTATACTTTAACGGGAGTGTACGTCATTTATTCTGAGAGCTAATTTCACCCAAATGATAAAAAACGAAGTGAAGGGAATTTATTTGAAAATGTCATTAATGGTTGGCACGTTACTATTGACTATTGGCATTACACATTGAAGCAATGCTAACTCCAATGTTAAATCCTGAAAAAGGGGACATTTTTTCTTTAAAAGAACTTCTTTGAAGGTACGTAGGATTTTTTTTGTCTTTTAAATCATCGTTATTGAGCAACATTTATGGCCAGCTCATTGATATTAAGCTAATTAGCAGTCTAAAAATATAGTGTCAGGCTGCTAATTAGCTTAAAATATATACACACACACACACACACATATATATATATATATATATATATATATATATGTACACACACACATATATACACACACACACACATATATATATACGCACTGATAGCTAGCAATAGCGGTTGGCTCATTCACATTTAGCAATATTAGTGGTTAGCATGTTAATATTTAGCAACGTTAATGGTTTGCTCATCAATACTTAGATGTTTTTTTAACGGTCTGCGCATTTATTTTTAGCGATATTCCTGGTTGCACATTAATATTTAGCTACTTTAACAATTTGTTGATATTAAGATATACTAACAATTAATATTTAGCAGCATTAATTGGCAATAATTAGACGTTTTTTAATGGTATGCGCATTTATTTTTAGCCATATATTACTTTGTAAATTAATATTTAGCTACGTTGACAGTCAATGTGTTGATATTAAGCTAACCTTTAGCTACTTTAACAGTCAATGTGTTGATATTAAGCTAATATTTAGCTAAGTTAACAGTCAATGTGTTGATATTAAGCTAATATTTAGCTATGTTAACAGTCAACGTGTTGATATCAGCTAATATTTAGCTACTTTAACAGTCAATGTGTTTATATTAAGCTATACTAACAGTGGGCACGTTAATATTTAGCAACTTTAACTGTTGTACATTGATTTTTCGACATTTACGTTCAGCTAACTGATATTAAGAGATATCAACGGACAGATATTTCTCCATTAACGGGCGCACTTTAATACTTGAAGCCCTTAACGGTCGGCGCATTGATATTTACATTAACTGTCAGCAGTCACAGGTGCGGCGCGTGTCGGGAATTGGCCGGCCGCTTTCGAACGCGCCTCGGCCAATCAGCAGCGACGGCCGGAACCCTCCGCCTCCGCTGATTGGTCGGCCGCCGCCAGTACTTGAGGAATGCGAACGTGGGCAAGTGGCATGTTGTCCAATCAATGAGTTGGCCGCGGAGCAGAGAGCGCACAGAGCCGGAGAGAGACGCATCCGCGGCGGACGTGGAGCCTCCGGAGCACCGCGGACGCTTAAACCGCGACCCGAAACCCGAAATCTTTTTAAAACAACGCGTCCTGTCGCTGATTTTATACGCCTTCTTGTGTGTTATTTATTTATTTTGTGTGTGTGTGCTGGAGGGGAACAGCGAGCGAGGCTTCACTGCGGCTAAATCAATTCTCCTCTTCCAGACATGGGAATTACAATGAAAAATGTAGGTGACACGTTTTCTCTTAAAACCAAGGAATCACGATAAGATCCCACAAAAAAACAAGAAGAAAACAGCGAGGATAAAACATTAAAAAAGAAGCAGGTAAGGAAAACACATCTGTCTGAGCTGTTTAAATGAATTGAAGTGGCTTATTTTAACTTCAGTCACGTTTGGTGTAAATGTAAATAAAGAGGGATTGTAGGTTCATATGTTTACATGCTGAGTAAATCTTATTATTTATGTTGTTTTATTTTTTTAATGTGAACTTAAAGGCGTGAATGATGCCACATTTTCGCAGCCAGGGCGCATGTGTGGCACTGCAATGTTTGCGCTTTATTGTTGAGCCTCCATTGATTTATTGATGTTATTATGATTAAAAAGAGAGAGAGAGAGAGAGAGAGAGAGAGAGAGAGAGTGAAAGGAAAGCCTACTTCAATTCATGCACTGTTTTCTTTCTTCAAAAGGAGGGGAAAATGGTGACGGGTGCAGCATCTATAGGATCAGCATCCTCTCTGTGGAGCTCCTGCGTAAAGGAAAAACAGGTATTTTTTATTTTTTCTGCAGCTTTGGTTTCCATCCGTGTTGTGTTGCTGCTGCAGTGTGTTGGACAGGCGTTTTTTTTCTTTTCTTTTTTTTTTTTTTAAATCATGAGGTCTGCTGTCTCATCTGCTGCCACACATGCATGTAAAACAATACAGTAACGCCTCGGCATAATGCAACAAAACCCTCCCATTTTGTGTCTCACTGTGAAGCCCTGGATGCAGCAGCAGCAGCAGGCGTACATACATGGACTCACCTTGCAGCTATAATCATAAAAAATGAGGATAACTGTGTTTTTTTCTCTTTAAATGCATGGATGTGTGTGTTTGCATCTGCTGCATTAGACACATGAAGAACAATGCACATCATGCATCACACAGAGGTGCAGTGGCTCCATGTGAGCATAATTACCTCATGAATGCATCATGCAAATGCAAAAATGCTGCAAACTTAACTGCTCATGGGCTCGCAGGTGCTGGATAGTCGTACCTTACCTAACTTACTCCGTGTGTGTGTGTGTGTTTGGGCATGCATGTGTGTGGGTGGGTGTGTGTGTGTAGGTGCGTGTTTGTGGATGATATCACCTTGCATATGGTTGCGGGGCCGAGTGTGGTCGAGGATGTGTTTTAACCAGGGTTTTTTAGAGCTGCACACCTACACCTGCCTCAGCGGGCCACTGAAGCGAGGGTACATTAGAGGAGAGCTTCCCATCCTGCATAATTGACACACTTAGAGTCGGCCTGTTTGGCCACATTAAAATTCTGGTGTGATGCTTCACGTTCAGCAAAGAGACTTATTGAAACTTAAAATTTGAATCCAGCCTGAAGCACTTTAAATATGTGGAAAGGATATGTTTTTTTTGCATGTCTAAGCTCTGTGTGCTCTGATTTTTAGTATTCATTTTAATTGACTTGATGATGATGGAGTATCTTCATGTCACATCCAGATATTTTATAGCAGCCTCACTTAAGTTTGGCGATCTTTGACTGATCAAACTAGGACTTTCTTTATTGATTTAACCTGTCAAATAATGTTTTCACTGTTTATTTATGCAGTAAAATGTTTAGTAATGGAAAAAAGTTGCTTTCCCCAAAGCAGATAAAAACTTACAGATAGTAAATTTATTATCATACAAAATAGAGAGAGTCTGAAATTTCTCTTACTTTAGAAGCTGAAACTACTGAACGTGTAGCAATCACGTAGCTTATTGAATGACTTAAACGATTCATTGACATTTTAAGAATGGCTGTTAATTGCCTTTTGATCAATAAGTTTCACAAAATAAACATGGACATGACATGCCTCATTGTCTAAGTGACAGGAAATGTTTTAGTTTCTGACATATGGCTGCAAATAATAATCGTTTTTCACCATTAATCTATCAATTAATCATTAATTGTTTAGTCTGTACTGTATAAAATTCCTGTCAGAGCCCAGAGTAGTGTAATGAAATTGATTGGTATATATGACTAAGGGTCTAGAACTCAAAAATATAGTGAACTAAAACACAGTAGAGATGCAAGTATTGATTATTTTTATCATTGATTAGTCTAGCAATTATGCTTCTCATTCATTGTTCAACCCATAAGGTGTCACAATATCCCAGACCATGATGTCTTGTTTTTTTTATTATATAGTGACATAAAACTGAGAAAAGCAGCAAATCATTTGAGAGGCTGAAATGAACAAATACTTGATAAAGGACTCAGTTGATTGTTGCTGTAGATTGATTTTCTGTCAATCAAATTGTTAGTTTAATTTAATCGAATAAACTATCAGATATACACGTGTTCACAGCAGCGTTTAGCATTAACACAAGGGTAAAAAAACCCTTTTCAGACGAGTAAGTGAGTAGTGAGTACGTCCACATCAGCCTCTGTAGAGCAGCCACAGCACATGTTGTGTTTGAGTGAGGGGCAGAGCTGCGATTATACATGCGTACACCCCCTACAGCTGAAGGATCACACTCTTCAGGCTGTTTGTATGCCTGCGTACGCCCACCTTTGAGTGAAATCAACAAGTTGACGCCCACTCTCTGGGGGCCGTTGAAAGGCATCGCAGGGAATCACTGCCTGAAGTGGAAGCAGACGAGAAAGTGGGTACGACCAAGTTTATGACAAAAGCATTGCACATCACAGAGGGATGATATAACAGTGTTAGGGAGGGGGATGGGGCAAAGTATCCGGCGTATTTTGGGTGATGTGCATGACTTTAGCATCTTTTTTTAATATATTTATTTATTTTTTTAAAAAAGGCAGCGTGATTTGAAGTTGGCGTCCCTCGTAGCTTGATGGGTGACTTCACCTCGCTCGTGGTTGGCCGGTCCGGTGTGCTCGTTAGTGACGTGGTGGAGGAGGAGGAGGATCGTCTGCAGCTTCGCCATCCATCACGGTTGTTTTATGAGTCAGCAGTGATTAATCTGATAGGTTGTGGTTGGGGCTTTCAATGCCCCCCCCCCCCAACCACCCCAGAGAGGTAG
This sequence comes from Amniataba percoides, assembly GCA_037176925.1. NCBI lineage: Eukaryota > Metazoa > Chordata > Actinopteri > Centrarchiformes > Terapontidae > Amniataba > Amniataba percoides. The sequence continues at coordinate 19,261,597 of JBAJHX010000040.1, forward strand.
CTGGAAATGGGCTGCGTACTTAGACGAACGGCCTTGGCTGCACCCCCGGATGTTGGGGGATTTTACCGGTGGAGAGTCTGAGGTGTTGACGTCATTGGCGAGGACGTGGGTACAAATGGCTGGCTGTGTTCTTGGTGCAACAACCTTCAGGAACAAGCAGTATTGTATTTTGTACTGTACAGTGACTCCTCTTCCTGGAACTCGTAATGTGTCTGGTTGCAGGCGGTTTTCAAAAAGCTCGATCCAGCACTGGTGATGATTCTCTCTTAAAGAGTGCAGCACACTCATGCCAAAACCTTTGCTCACCTGCTTTAAAAAAGTGGTGATGCACCGTCAGGTATTCAGCAAAAGTGCTTTTAAAAAAAAAAAAAAAGTTAAATGTCTAATCTCAGAATGACCCATTTGTCGTCCGGCAGACGTTTTTAATTAAAAGTCTGAGTTTGAACGGTGACACATGACTGACCTGGTTACCGCTCAGTGTTGGCTGTTCCCGTGTCAGCTGGGAATGAAGACGGTCAAACTGGAAGTTATTTAGAGTCTGTCACATGTCTTAAGCAAAGTAGAACAGCTATTGTTCGCTCTGTGGTGGTTTAGTTTAGTTTGTACTTTTGTGTGACCTCGCTGCTGAAAGATAAAACAATGACGCAGGTTGTTCCACTGCAGCATGTCAAAGTGAAAAAATAATTGTCAGGTCGTACAGGTTATGTTCAGCTGAAGAAAAAGGTACCAAACATTAGCATGGTAAACAGTTTTTAAAAGTCAAAAGTATTAACAAACACAAACAACTAAATAGCCCAAGACTCCTGAGGGTTAATATAAAAAAATCTCTCACAGTTTCAGAGTATGAGGACTGAGATTATTTTAACTCGACACTTTGCTCTTGTGCGATTGAGTCCTGTGATTTTCTGTGAGTAAGAAATCATGATAAGCTGGTTTGACAGGGAATCAAATACATCATATAACTCGCATTATAATACAAACTGAGTCTAAATAATAATAAAATAAAGTGCGAATGACAACAAGATGTCTGATCTGGTACTTATATTCACTGAGCGTGTACACCGTATATATGTTTATGCTTAAATTCTCTATATGAAATGAACAAGAGGTTAACTGGGTGAGTGCAACGCTGATGTGAATTAATCAGTGAGAAAGATCACAGACGTTGTAAATACAGAAACACTTACGGTTGTACGCACCAGCAGGCTCAGGGACAGCTTCACCCCCAAGCAATAAGACCCAGACTTCACTTAATTGCACTATTCAATACTTGCACCTTGTTATT
>JBAJHX010000040.1:19279719-19297413 GCA_037176925.1 Amniataba percoides
AAAGTTCTGACACTTCTTCCAAATTCAGATTCTTGGTTTAATATTTAGTTTTGTCAGCATCCTGCACCTCCAATACTCCAAACTACTACTGTGTTTCTGAGGAAAATGTCAGAACTTTTCTCTGGTTTCCAGCAACAAAAAAGGTCGTGCAGACATTTTGACAAACATTTTCCCTCTGAGTGCTTCATATCAGAGCGCTGGTGAATGTGTTTTTCTTGTACTGTAACAATAATACACACAACTGCAGTCTAACCACACAAAAATAACACACTTTCCTCTCTTTACTGTCTCTCTCCCTCTCACTGCTGCTCTGTCGCTCTGCCACTGTCTCTTGCAAAACAAGCTCTCTCGTGTCAGCCTCTCAAGGATTTTGCACAAACTTTTAACAAGAAATTCAACTGAAGGAAAATGCAGCACTTCAGTACAAATAAAGATCTTTCAACTACTCTTATCTCCTGCATTTTTTCTTTTACTATAAACCTTCAAGGATGTGCACTTACGTAGGAGATCAAGTGCATCTTTTATTTATATGGATTGGCTTGACCAGTGTCGGCACATTAAAACACACATGAAATCTGACTTTTTGCTGCATAACTCTTGATTGTAGGAAGTTAGTTTAAGATGATCAACTGTACACTGAATATTTCAAACTACATCTGATTGACTTTCATCTCTGATTTTTGCTGAGAACAAAATGAGCAGTTTGCTTAGATTTATAGTAGAAATGTGTGTCAGTAAAGTGAAATATGAAGGAACAAAAAAAGCCAATTCCTGGAGGGACTGTCTTTCCTTCTTCTGTCTGTCTTTCTGTCCCTCTCTGTCCTCTCTCTTTCTATTGACACAAATGCTTACTCGACACATGGCTCTGTCTCTGGAGTGGTTGTCCATCAGTTTGTTGGCTCTGCTCTCTTTGCAGCTGGGAACTTGCACCACCATTTTAACCAGCAGGGGTCTGCTTCCAGCCCCAAACACTCTGCTACCATCGGTAAGCCTCGTGGGCAGCAGCGCAGTCCAGCACAGGCGGCGACCAGCTGCCGGCCGGCTTCACGGCCTCACCACACACACTTTGTCTGTCTGTCTCGTTGTTGGTATGACGGCCGTTGTCCTGCGCTCTTACGGAGCAGCTGTGCCACCGTCAACACCGCTCGCATATCTGTGCTATAAAACACACGTATGTTTTCACTGACGCACGCGGTCGTGTTGAGAGTGACACAGCTTTCATAAGAGTGTGAGCTAAAAGTTGTCTGGCCTGCCCTCTGCTTAATGCAAGCCTGTCTGCCCCCCCCACCACCCACCGCCACCACCCACTACCACCACAAGCCTGCTTCCAAATGTGCTTCTTCCTCTTCTTCTTTGTGTAGCAGTGATGTGCAACTGTGCTTCCAGCTGATAGGACACATTACAGGAGGCCACCGCACTCACCTGCCTGTGTTTTCCCAGACTTCGCACCAAGAAAACAAAAAGGCAATGCTAGCACGAGAGATTTGTCACGTTCAGCTCTCGCTGTGAGTCAAATCATCGCTCAAGCGTTGTATCGGTGCATCTAACATGGCTGAAAACTGAGTGAGGTTGCCGTGGAAATGATGATGATGATGATGATGATGATGAAGAAGGGTGGTGGAAGGGACCAGCATCATTTTACTGAACTTTGTAAGCTGTTTCAGTGCCAGTTATTCCGAGCCATTACACCCACATGTGCCCCTCGGCGGGAATTGAATTACACAAGAAGGCAACGGTAGAAAATAAAACCAAGTTAGAGTACAGATTAAATAAAAGTTGTGTAAATGGAGCTTTTTTTGTGTCCTATAAGCAAAGATTATCAATTGTTCAGTGATTATATCATATAAACACACTAATAATCAAATACATACATTATTTCTGGAAATTAAAGCAAAAATAAACTCTTAAAAATCCTTTGGGTATGTGCATACTCACTGTTACGGGTAATTCTTTATTCAGGAAAGTTTTACAGGGATTTGAAGCCTTTAAGCTGTGAGTGGTTCCTGTTTTCTGTAGTTTTGTCCTGCTCTTCCTGTGTTAGATAAGGTGAACGGCCTCCTGGGAGGATACAAGAACAGAACACTTCAACTCTCTGAGTCAGATACTCTGCACACTTTGAGCAAAGTTCGTTTTTCCATGACACCATCATCAAACCTCTCTGTCAGCCATCGTAGGTGTTCCCAAAAAAAAAAAAAAAAAAAAAAAAATCAATTACCTCACACTGCTGGAAATGACCGGGCTAATTTTGTATGATGGCACCAAAAAAACTGCACATTTAGCTCAACATTTGCTGCTTTTATTTGCCATCGTGTTCAGTTTATGCGTTATAAACTACGTGATCTCAGAGCCAGCATTGCTTTTTTTTCCCAATGTGTGTGTAACAGGCACGGTGCTGAAGTCGATGTGGTGTGTGTTCCCTGGGTGACGCTTAACAGAGACATTATTGGCCATTATTGCCCATTACTGTCAATGGTCAATGACCAGATATGTCCAGCAGTAATCTTAACAAGATCGCAGCCCATAACCATTACCACCCTGAATGGACTCGACATCGATTGTGTCTGTCTCAAAGACAGGAAATAACCGCAAATGGCCGTTTTTCCAGAGTTGCGTAATCTTTTATTGCTGCTTTATATTTTTACATTATTTTTTTTTCTTAAACTTTTTTGAAAAATGCATATCTGCTGCAGACACTCAGCAGTTAATGATAAAGTTTCTTTCTTTTTAAATATCCGACATTTCCGATGACTCCTCGGCGGCTCCATCGATGGGCAGCATGTTTCGATTTCAGATGTACCTTTTGGATGTTGAACTCGTTGTCCTGTTTACATGTACAGAGCCTACACATGTTAGGTCACCGCTGAGTGCGCCTACATGTTGGGTCATTAAAAGTGCCGTCTGCTCGCTGTTTGGACAATATGAATGTACTCGTATAATGTATGATATAACTGATATGAGTATACATGTTGCAAAACAGACCCCCTGCCCCTCCCTCATACTTCTAATCTTACATAAGACAGATCATTTTTTATGTGTATTGATCAATGTGCTGCTTTTGCACTTTGCATAAATGTGACTGTGTGTGTACGTAGACCCCCTCCCGATGCTATCAGTGTATTTCTCTGTATTTACATGTGGCTGATATGTTTGTGTTAGAGCCTCAGATGAGCAGAGTTGTATTTATAGATGGTCTCCATGGAGCTCGAAGACACTTCCTGTGTTTACTGATCATTAACCAGCTCATATTTTCTTCTTCTGTCTTTTTTTCTTCCCTTTTTTTATCCATTTTTATGTCGATCTTTCATTCGTTTTCACTCTTTTTCCTCTCTTTTTATCTCATCTCTTGTTTTGGTCACCTCATTTTACCTGTTTTGTCTTCCTCCTTTATTTTTAATCTCCTTCACATGTTTTTTCCTCCCTCCTTTATTCCTTTTGCCTCTTCTCCTTTCCTTATTTTGCTCTGTCTCTGTCCATCTCCGTCTCCCTCCAGAGCGTGGACCCCGGATGAACAACACCCCCCAGCTCTCCTCTGGATCCACCCTGCTGTCGGGTAGCGGTAAAGGTCCCGGCGGCGGCGGCGGCGGCATCCTCGGAGGAGGCATGAGACACAACAGCAGCCACCCTTCGTTCTCGCACTCCTTCCACAACCTGGCCCAGCTGCCGCCGTCCTACGAGCTGGCCATGAAACCGGAGATCAGCCGCTACAGCTCCCTGAAGAGGCTGGGTGAGCCGGAGGGGGGAAACTCAGGCAGGGGGTGGGACTTATTGATTATTCAGGACCACCGAGGGCTCTCAGGTGATGCAACACACTCATGAGCAGCCGCAGATCTTCTGCTACGCCTCTGAAATGTGTCTCTAAAGAAATTTGTAGTCTGCTCCTTTGTGGATCAGCAGTCAGCAACAGGTGTGAAGGATTACAACGGATTAAAAAATATAATAAAATAAAGGTATTGTAAAACGTCCTTATGTTTCAGCACAATAGCAACCTGGCCAGTCAGATGAAGGAAAATTGATGGTTTTATCCCGTAAATAGTGGACGAGCCCCCGACATCTTGATAAAAAGACGATGATGGCGTTGACCAGTAGGGCACAGAAAGCTCTTTAACTGCAGACATGTAGAAGAGAAAGAGGCTTCAGCTTTTCCAGACACAAAGGTTGTGAATGTCGTCAGTCTGAACATGAAGCATCTCTTAAAAAAACAAAAACAAATTGGAGGAAAACATTGTACATCTGCAGTGGCCGATAACACAGACGACACCAGCTTTTGGGATCTGTTTTGATTTTGGTTCCCTGAGAGAGGCTGAGCTTTTCTCTGCGAGTTATTCTCAAGCACAGTGGCCCAGTCCAACCCCGTCATTTTCTTTCCAGGTATTTCTCTCCCTCTCTCTCTGTGGCCTGGTTAGTTCGACTTTCACACGGCCGACTCCCGAGCGAGAGCCTCCATTATGGCAGCAGGCAGGCATGGCCGCCAGGAGATTTGTGACTCAGCCGCAAAGCCAAATAATCATCTCGGTGTAGTCTGAATGTGTAAACTGTTTCTGCTAAACAGTCAGAACAGCAATGTAAACAAAACAAGGGGGAAACGAGTGAAGAGAAAAAGGACAGAGGGAGATTAGAAGAGAGAAAGTGAGAAAAAAAAGATGGGATGTGAAGAAAAGAAAGGAAGGAAAGAAACATGGTTGGTTGACCAGACGAGAGGGGTAGTGAAAAAGCTGAATGGGCAAATAAGGATACAGCAGGAAGAGAAAAAAAGATGGAAGATAGAGATGCAGAGAGGTCGGCTGAGCAGAAGGATGAAGGGAGAGGGGAAGGAGGGAGATGTGGCGATAGGGGGGAGGGGCGTTGGCTGCTGGTCTGCAGGGGCCTGGCTGCCTTCGACGGGGAAGAAAAGACGTTTGAGAGGTAGTGGCTGGCAACCTCTCTCTCTCTCTGTCTGTCTTTACCTCCCTCTGAAGACTGCAGGGGGAGGGGAGTCTCCTCTGCAGGCTGAGTGATGGATGGTTACTACGTGGGGGGATTATGCGCGTTTGTGCGGCTACATGTGGAAGTGGAAGCAATAATGAGGTGAAAGTCCAGATGAGGCTCTTTATTATTTCGATTCAATCAAAAAGGGAAAAAAAAACACTTCAACAGGCGTTCGGAAAAACCTTCCACGCGTTACACATCAGACCGTCGGAGGTCATCTCACTTCCCGTCATCGCCTCCTTTATGAAGCGGCAGCTCGGTCGCGTTCATCGCAGCCGTCTTGTAGATTTTTATTTATTTATTTTTTCATGGCTCAGATCATCAAAACTGAACGCATGAAAAAAATGATCCCAGATAGAAACAGATGCTGTTTCTTCTTTGTCTCACATTTGTCATCTCTTCTTCACATATTACCTGAAATATATTAATGATTTATAGACAGCTTTGTTTCTGCATGTCTGTTTTCAGTTTTTTTTATGTCTACAGCATAATAAAAACAAACATTTATTTAATTATCTGATGGAAACACATTTAAATGTGGGGAGCAGTGCTTCCACATCCACACAGGAGCTTAGCTCGGCCTCAAAGTAAAGAGCTTATTATGAATGTCCAGCTGCTCAGATTCAGTTCATCAAGTCCACAAAGGGTCTCGAGAGCACTTTCTGCAGGCTTTCTGCGACATACAGATACTCACAGTATGTAAAAAATGACAAAAATCAAACCCACTTCACACAAAAACGGAGGTGGTGAGAAAGAACGTCCCACTTAAACTCTTATTTTGTTCCTTTTTCCCATTTTTCACTTTTAGAAACGTGCCATTTTAATGTTTATCACATCTCATCCATCTCTCTGACATCTTTACTGTGTGGCTGCTCAGAATAAGATAAAATAAATGATGACAGACCACGTACATAAATAGCTTACATCTAACTATATATACACATTTAAAGACATCATTTTTATCTTCTTTCATGTGTAAGTTCATTGAGTTCATGAGTCTGGCATGTAAAATGGGTTGATCTCATGATTATTTCATCTTTAGAAATAACTGAAGCATTTAGTCCCCTTCAGCATCACATTTTATCCCCTTAAACTTCACACTTCAGACTTGACGTTTCAGCGTGTACGATGGACGTTTGAATGTGAAATTTTGAGATTCAACAATATTTTACTCAGTTTATTCCAAACCGGATAAAAAATAAAAACAGGAGAAGACATCACTTCCTTTGCTCTGCCAGATGATTTTATTTGTCATGTTTTATTTGATCTCCTCAGCAGGAAAATGTGAAAGCCTCCATTAACCAGATCCAGGCTGAATCACTGTTGCTCTGACTCAATCAGTGCCACTGAAAAGCAGAGCACTATTTTTTTTTGTCTGATTATTAAATGCCTGCGTTTTCAGGCAAAAAAAAAAAAAAACCCAAACACTCTGAATGTCAGTTTTGGTGAAACGCCCCTTCAAAAGGAGACTAAAATGTGGTTGTGACACACAGAGGGGGACTGCAGCCTCTCGCCAGCCATTGTACGAAACCTTTTGCTTTTGATGTAGTTCCCCGTACGCTCTGCAGAAAGGACACTGATAAAGGCTTCTTTGTCTGCGGTCGGCAGACAGGGAGAAACCTCGAGATAATTTGGCCTTACAGGAAGGGGGGGGACGATAGAGAGAGAGAGAGAGAGGGAGAGGGAGGAAAAAAAACCAAAGGGAGGGAGAGGACATGAGATAAACACAGAGAGGAGAAAGATAGCAGTCACCAGAAAAAGGGAGAAAAAACCTCGAGAGTTTGAGAAAGAAAGAGGGAAAATAAAAACAAGGGGAGGACAAAGGAGGAGGAAGAGACCTGACAGAGAGGGAGGAGGGGAGGAGGAAGAAGGTAGAGAGGTGGCTGGTTAAAGGTCAGCTTTAAATTGGCTCTCGGGGAGCTGCTTCCATGGAAATGCTTTGAAGATTAAAGCGGTCTGAGGCTATAGAGCTGAAACACGGCGTTTCACTATTAATGAAGCTCGCTAACTCTTCATCTCTTCTCTCTCTTTACTTTGTCTCTCTGTGTCGACGGCCCATCTCATTCTTCTGTTTCAAACTTAACCGATCTGTCTGACCTCTTTTTTTTTTATGCCTCATGTGATGTACAGTTTATCTCTTCTTCATCTTTCCCATCCTTATCTCTTTTTTAAAATTTGTTCGTGCCTTTTCTGTCCTCTCTCTGTCCTCCTTTCACGCGATCACCTCCATTTCACCTCTCTATCTTTTTCTCACATCTATCTCTGACAGACGAGAGAAGAGAATAAAAAAAGGGAACGATGATGTGTTTCACCTCCTCTTCCTGCCACATGCAATATTAAATTTTTACTCTCTTCTTCATTCGTCCTCTTTGACATCATCCTCTTCTGACCACTTCAGCCTCCATCATATCTGTCATCTTGCTTTTTATTTCTTTGTCTTTACCTCATTTCTGTCTTTTCTCTCTTTTCTTTCTTTTTTTTCTCCACTCTTATCTTTTACTTTGAGCTTCAAGGTTCAGTCATGATCTTTTTACATTTTAGAAAACATTGAATTGATCAAATCTGATGATCAAATGATCAAATCTACATTTTATCTGATTTTATTTTGTTTCAATTTATTATTTTTTTCTCCAATAATTTCACTAAAATGGACGAGAAGTCCTTAAATGACCTTAAACGCTCCAATAACTCATTATTTTGCTTTATTTCAAACAATAAAACATGAAAAGCTAAAAAACTGTTGCATGTTATCTGAAAAATTGAATATCCTGACTCATGACTAACAGCATTTTAAAACAGAAAAACATTTTCTGTTTCGTTTCATCGTAAATTGAAACTGTAATAAACATTTGAAGCTAGCGATTTAAACTGGGAAAGTTTCGCTTCACATTTTATAGACATCAGACCGAGAGCTCAACTTTTTTTTTTACAGATTAATCAGTTAATTGACATTAATCAATAGAGAAAATAATCTTTAGGTTGCAGCCCTGTTCATGCACGTCTCTCTCTCTTTGCTGATCCAGAGAAAGAACTGGACGAGTACTCCAGCTACTACAGCTCCAAACGCCGCTCCAACAACGCCCCGCCGTCCTTCCACTCCTCGCAGCACCACCTGCCGTGGGGGGGCGACTGCACGCTGGGATCCAGAGGCACGCTGCCCCTCCACGGCTCCCGGCCCCGCATCCACGTCCCCTCCACCCCGAACCCGTACCCGCTGCCCGGCCAGACGCAGTACACCAGCTCCAGCTTCGACAGGCCGCCGCGCCGCGTCCGCTCCCAGGACCAGCTGCTCGCGTTCGGGGAGGGAAACACGCTGTCCCGCCTGTCCAAGAACCAGCAACACCAGTACTACAAAGCCATGATGAGCACCAGCAGGGGCTCCAACTCGCAGACGCTCCGCAGGTGAGACGAAGGTTAAAAACAAGCCGATGAAACATCCAAGAAGGAAGAGAGGAGAGAGTAAGAGATGATGGAGGAGAGTTTAATATTTAATAAACATCAAGAGCAGTAATAGTTTCATCCACTTTTAGATGTCTGACAAGGTTAGAGAATTAAAACCTTTTTAATTGAGTCACATAAACTGCTTCACGTTGGAAAGAAGAGTTGATAAAATAGTCTCAAACTGTCCTTTGGCTTTCCACCGTGTCACCATCACATGACGCAGCCCAGACAAACACAGTTTTTAATAAAGAAATAACTCTTGTTAAGATATTTAAACCCAGGTTGCTCTAACCATCATGCTATGAGAAAGATTTTTCTAAAGCAGCTGAAACAATAATCAATATCAGATCAATATAAGTACTGAAAACAGATAATAAGATAAAAGATGAGCTCAGTGCTGAAATTAAACTGTTTAAACAGACAAATTATCGCATTAATTATATTGTTTTTGTCATAATGAGATATTTTGATGAGAAATTGCTGTTCAGTGTGATAAAAAGTCCTTCTGTTATTCTTTACATTTCATCACGTGTGAAATAAAATCACATTGTTGTTGAATCTGAAGCTGTTTGTGTTGATGAACGAATCTCTGCCTCCAGGTCCCACGAGAGGCTCCTGGTCTCACCGGACCGCCTGGAGGACCGGCTGCTGGCGATGGGTCTGATCATGGGAGGGGGCGAGAGGGGAGCGGGCAGCGGGATGGTGCCCACGATGGGCCGGCTCAGCCACCACCAGAAGGCCCAGTCGCAGCAGAACATCTGCGTCACGCCGTCCATGGACCGCCATCACATGATCAAGATGAACTCCCACCCGACGCCGGGCCACGACCACGACCGCGACCGCAGCTCCGCCGGTCTGCCTGTGATGGGCATCCACGGCGGCTGGGACCCCCACGGCGGCGGGGGAGGCGGAGGACACCCCAACGCCCGACGGATGGCGTTCGCCAGCAAGAGGCAGAACACCATCGAACAGCTGCACTTCATCCCCGGAGGAGGAGGAGGAGGAGGAGTGCAGGGACTGCGGACTGGGAGTAAGAACGAGGTGACAGTGTGAGAGGAAGATGAAGAGCAGAGAGGTGAAGGTGTAAAGAAGCTGGAGAGGCAGGCGGCGAGGAAGAAGGAGGTGTTTAGTGGGAACGACGAAGCCGAGCGGAAGTTAAGTGTGAAAAAAGAGACGAAGAAAAGGTTTGATGTCAGCCGGCTGCCTCACAGGGCCGCCCCCCCCCCTTCACAGAACAAAAAGTGGTGGAAGACGACGTTAATCTCACAGCGAGGAGAGCCGATTGATTTCCTCCTCGTCACTTTTGTGTGGAAAAAAGAGAATATTCAGCCATTCTTTGTAAAGGGAAGACAGAAATGTCCACTTCAAAAAGAGCAAAAAATATCAGAAACAGAGTGCAGTTTAAAGGCTGCCGGGTATTCGCTGTGACTTTTATTGAAGGATACCCGCTGTGGCAGATTTGTTGAATTGTCCTTGAGTTTTATTGCTCCGTCCTCGAGAGCTGCGACAGACATTCATCTGTCTTTGAATCCACCGCGGATGACGGAGAGCGCCGAGGCAGAGACGGACGGGGTTTGCTTGTCTTTGTATTTATGAAAAAGTATTTAAAACCAAACCAAGTCGCTTTTGTATGAAATTAACCTGATGATGATAATAACAATGATGATAGTATTAACATAACTGAGCCCTGTAAGAATTTGTGTACACTTAGTTTAAAACGTATTTATCCTGCAGTCGGTCGGGCAGGACTTGAGACCTGCCCGTCATTTCTTTCTCTAGCTGTGATCGGACTGTAATAAAAGCTAAAAATAATCAAGTCCAGTAGATTTGATGTACGCTTGAACGCCTCCATGGCTTGATTCACTTTAGATAAAATAGAAATCATTTTAGGGGGGGAAAAAAAAACAACACAAACTGCTGCTGCAAAGGCCCCGTCACACCAGCGTTTAAAAGTGTGGCAAAATCATTCTTTTCGACAAAAAACTACAAATGTACAAAGAAGAATTACGTTGCATCAAGTGAGTTTGAAAACACGACACGAAGGTAAAAAATAGTTAAAGTTTAGAAGAATCAGAAATTGATAAAACGCTTTACTGACTGGAAGTGAAACGAAAGAACAAAATGGCTGACGCGGAGCGGAAACGAGCACTTCCTGGAGTGACCGGGCCTTCAAAGTAAAATCCGCCCTGCAGTTTGATTTCAGCTGACTTGAAGCCTTTGTACAGTGAACTGTAGTGGGTGTTTATCATCTATGAAACATTGTGCTGTGACCCTTTTGCGTAAGAATTCGTTTTTAAAAGGCCGACTCCGCGCGGGGCTGAACGTTTTCGACCAAACGCCGTCCGAAACTTCTCATCGCGACTTCGTAGAAAGTCGGGGGAGGGATATTTTTTTTTTCTTCTACAACGCCGCGCGCTAACCTGCGAGATGGGAGGGAGGGAGGGTGGGGGGGGCAAACGGACACTTCTTCACACCAAGGGCTATACCGAATTATCTTTGTGTGTCTGTGCGGCGTCTGCTTCTCGTGTTCATTCCCCCTCCGCGCGTCCGTGTCGGGACGCATGCTCGTACACGCATGACGTCATTTTACTTTTTTCTTCACGCGTAGAGAGAAAATATAAACATGCAAAGAAATTTCTGCAAAGGGACTTTTGTGCAACTTGTAAAAACACACGACCACGATGACTCTTTATGTTGAATATTTTAGCATTGTTAGCGGGAGAGACGGAGGCCATGATGATGTCATATTTTGTAAATCTTTGAGTTTCTCTGGCTGTGAGACGGACCTTCTGGCCTTCGGGGCCGGACCCCCCTGTAACGGGGTTTAAAGGGACTCGTGAGGCCTTGTTTGAGGTTTTGTTTGTCCCCTCTGAGCTGCATAAAGACAGACATGATTGACGACTGAGCGAAGCTTCCTGCCAGCCATTTTTTAGTCTTTAACCCCGACAGGTTTCAGATGATCCGTGTAAAGACTCCCCCTGCGATTAGACTGCGGACGCTCTTATCATGAATCGACTCTTTGTTTTTTTTCTTTTTTTGTCTTTACTTAAACATGTATTTATTTTTTTAAATCTCTGTGAATTTTAATGTATAATCCTGAATTTTCAATATTCAAACTTTCTAGTGGATTTAAAAAAGAAAAAGAAAAAAAAAAACATTTGTGTTCTGGAGAACAAAAAGAGCTGATGCAATCAAAGAGAAAAGACGAACCGCATGACGATGTCAGAAGCCAGTGTTGATGATGTCATAGTGCTGACTTATGATGTCACGGCGTGTGTGTGTGTAAATGTACATGCGTCCGTTTTACTTTGTGTGCCCGTGTGTGTAACTCTCAGTGTCTTCTTCTTCTTCTTCTTCTTCTTGGGAATGCTGAACCTCATTTTTGACCAAACTTTCGGTCGCGAGTCGCGGTCGCTGCGTGTTCATATCAACTTGTGATGAGATTTTTAAAAAAAACGGCCTGTCGTTGTTTAATTAAAGGGGATAAAATAAAAAGTGTGTGTGTGGGAGGGGGGGATTGATCAATCACATCTTTTCTTGTCGAGCTACGTTCACCAAAGCGAGGACTTTTCAAACGTTTTAAAAAATGTGCTCATTTTACCAAAACTTGAAGGGCACAAAAATTAAACACACGGTATAAAACAGCTTTTTAAAGTTGAAATATGTGTGAAGGGGTTAAAAAACAAACAAAAACTAATTGCATTTAAGTGTTTTTTAGCGCCGTCTGTCGTTGGTTTGGAGGAGAACGTATCGTGACCGGACTGGAAAGGCTCTGTGGTTTTTACAGTGAAAAGATAAAAACATCTCATTAACTTTTTAAAAGAGAACGAGGCGGAGAGGGGGGGTTGTAAGTGACACGTCAACGTTGAAAGTTGTATTTTTAATGTCTCATTTCTCCTTCAGAGGTCTGACACAGATGTTGTAATCCACTGCTCCCCCTGATGAAACCGTGTGTGTGTTTGTGTGCGCGGTGAGTGTGTGTTTGTGAGTGTGTTAATCACTGGGGAGGGAGGGGAGGCGGCGGGGGGGTTATTTGTATTCTCAAAGCTACTCTGCATACCTCAAATTGTATGATACATTTATTTATTACATCCCCTTATATGTCTATTTCCAAGAATATCCAGACAAAGGTCTCACAGATGTGCAACCCTTTTGTTATTGGTGATCAATTCTTGCGTTTGTAGAAACCATAATGTTTAATTGATAATAACAATAAAAAAAATCCCACTAAACCTTGTTTGTGTCTTATTTGTTGAAATTTGTTTGTGTATACTGTGCTCAAATTAGTTAATAAATTGACTAATTGACATCAAACTGCTTTTTTTCTGCACAATCTCACTGTTTTTTGACAATAATGATCCATTTAACACAAGAAAGAGGTTAATTGTTGATGAAAATAATCTTTACAGACCAGTTAACAGATTAATTTCATGATAAATTGACAGAAAAAAAATGAAAACTTGACACCAGAATTAGTTTTTTCTGAATTATGACCTGATACACAAAGATTTTAAATGGAAAAAAGCAGCAAAACCTCACAATCGATCAACTAGAAGTGATGAATCTTTGGCGTGTTTACTTAATAAATGACTAAACTTCAGTCAGATATCTAAAAGAGTCGTCTGCTGATTGATTAAGTGACTTTCAACCTCGCCGACCTTTGACCCACAATTTTAAATTTATTATTTTATTGTTTATTATTCTCACAGCAGCTTTATGACTTCTGACAAACCTGCATAAGAAAAACATCCTGCTGATAAAAACATAAAAAAGAGCAGCTGCTGCTAAAAAAAACAGGAAATACTTTAAATTATTTTCATTATTTTAGTCTCACACACACAGTAAATATTGAATATCTACACACACACACACTTTGTGACTATGACCTTTCTGACCCACACAGAGAAACTTTAACTGCTTTAATTTAATATTTTTTAAGGTTTTGTAGCTTTTATTTCATCACATTGTGTGTTTGTGACTGAACCAATCAGATAATCAATAATCAATACTTGGATGGATGCAAAGGAACATTTCAGGTGTGTGTTTGGTGTGTGAACTCACACTTTAACACTCTTTTTAACAGTTTGTTTATTCAGAGAGATTCTCACAACAGGTTTATCACCTGCACACACACACACACACACACACACACACACACACACACACACACACACACACTGTAATGTTATGCAGCATGCGCCGTAATGATATCTTTAATTGACTCATTAACATTTCACACACTTGGTGCGAAAACACACACTCTCACTCACACACACACACACACAGGCTTAATGAAAAACAGTGTCAACATGCACTGTGATATCTTTTTCAATGGAGCACACACACACACACACACACACACTACAATGTCAACATGCATGGGAATGTTTTTTTAAGAACACACACACACAGGGTTTGTTCATTCATGAGCAGCGTGCAGCACACACACATCATCTCACACACTCCGGATCTGTGGTTGCGGTGCGGCAGAGCGGCAGCGCGGCGCGGTGGTCGCGGCCGTCCTGCGCGGCGCGGCGCCACCCGGAACCATTATACAGACAGGAAACTACCATTTTAACGCGAGCAGCAGCAGCGCACTAGCAGCCGCGGTCCGCAGAGAGGAGGAGGGGGGGGGGACGCACCGACAAACCGGGCAGAAAGCAGCGGAGCGCGGAAAAAAGACGGGAAAACACGACGCAAAGTGAACAAAGGCGCCGTGCGGGAGCGCAGCAGCGGCGCGGCGGGGAGCGGCGCGGCGCGGCGCGGCGGCAGACAATGGACGCGTCGGGCCCGGCCAGCGGAAACACTTTTTGTTAGCGAGCAGCGGCGATGGAGGTCCGGGCCTTTCGCGGCGTTTCTCCACGGATGAAGGAAAAGGCTCCACCGACGGCCAGCAGCAGCAGCAGGGACCCCGCTCTCACGGCGCCCGGCCTCTCCGCGCTGCCCCCGCGGCGTGTCTGAGCCGTCCCGCCGCCCTCCGGCGCTCCCTGCCCGGGTTGGAAGAAAACCAGCAGCCGATCGACGCGCAGCGAGATCCGGCTAACGCTGCGAGCTAACGCGGCTAACGGCTAACAGAGTGAGCCTCTCCACTGCAAATCCCTGCTTTTTGTGCCACTTTAGATACAGCAAAACACGTTTAAGTTGATTTAAAACACTTTATTTCAATATGAAGGTGTTTTTTTTTTTGTTTTTGTCTGGTGGCAGTTGGTGATCGGCAGCGGGTGTTCGCGGTGGTTTGTGTCCGCCTAACGCGCTCGATCTTCGGTGTGTGTTGTTGCAGGCTGCCGGGGTGAAGCACCGGGTGTCAGCGGAGAAAAGCAGGGCAGTGTCCATAAAACCTCCACCTACACCTCCACCACAGGTCGGCCCGGACCTGTGGATCAGCCTGGTGAGATGCACACCACCTCCAGATTATTTCCATTAAACTGATTTATAGTTTTTAATCAGTTTGTTTCATGTGGGCCTGCAGATCCATAATGTCTCCAAACTTTGAGAGTCATGTTAAAACCTGCACATATCTCAGCAGGGGTTCATGCTTTATGCACAAAAACTGATGCACAACCTGCAGACTGATCTCACATCTGTTAGTGTCAAAAGTTATTTGCAAACTAAAGGCAGATTTTTTTCTTGCTGCCTACTGTTTTGAGCAAAAATGCTCTTATAGTGTCATGGAGGATTAAAAACACAGGTGGGAACAACATGATCATTTAAATCAAACTTTTAGTTTTAATCAGTTTGTCGCACGTGGTTCGCTCTAAAGCTGCACAATTAAAAAAAAGTTTGAGTTTACAGTCATGCATGTGTTAAAATCTGCACATATCTGAGCAGTGTTTCATGCTTTCTGCAAAAAACGGATGCACAGTCTGCAGCTCAGATTAACTCTTCACACATCTGGCAGTGTTAAAAGTTTTCAGTAAATTGCACATGTTTTTTAATGCTTTCACTATGTCGCTGTGAAACGTTATAATACTGCTGCAGGAAGAAAAAAACAGGTGAGAACAACCTGCAGCCTCCAAATTCTTTAAGCAAACTTGAAATTTAATCACCTTATCTGCGCCGAAGCAGCAGCTCCACAATGTCATGAACACTTAGAAAGTTTGACAGCTGGAAGGAGACACAGAAAAGTCATGCATGTGTTAAAATCTGCACATATCTGAGCAGTGTTTCATGCTTTGTGCAAAAAACTGATGCACAGTCTGCAGCTCAGGTTGACTCATCACACATCTGGCAGTGTTAAAAGTTATTTCTAAGAAAATTGCACTTCTAATCGAAAAAGGTTGCTGCATACTGTGAGCTTTATAATGCTGTGACAGTCATAGACTGAAAAACAAAAACTACAAAATAAGAGAATTTGGACTTGAAACTGACTTAATTCTCCAGATAATTGGTGAGTAATTTCACAGTTGACATTTAATCTAGTAATCGACTCATTATTGCAGCTCTTCTGTAAAGTAAAAAAGTTTTAAACTTGTATATTTAGTTTCTGCAGTTCATCTGAGTCATTCATGAAACTGTCATAAAATTCAGTCAGAGCTGCAGGACGTCTAAAACATCCTCACCTGAATATCTAAATAAATAAATAATCTGTAAACGTGTAGTAATATGGCAGTTTCATCTGTCCTGCCCACGGTTTGATCTGACATTTGTGCTTTTTTGTTTGTTTTCGCATCTTTTTTTTGTGAGAAAGGTGACTGTATATACTACAGAAATGTTAAATCAAAGAGTTGAAGGTCATTTTTCAGCATAACGACTTAAATTCTTTCTTTAAAGTTTGTACATTTGCTTTTTATTCAGTAAAAAATCACCTGCTGTCATTTAAGAAACACAGATTGTGGCTTTGATTCTGATTAAAACTTGTTAACAGATGAATATTTACCACAAAAAAAAAACACACCTGTATGTTGACGTCGTTTTTCCACAAAGTGCAGAGAAGTTTTTTATTATTCCAACACGTCAGCAATGAACTGAAGTTTTAGCTGATTGTGTAGAAAATAAACCTGCTCCACCTGAGATCCATGTAGCTTCGATCTTTCTGACCTTTCAGCATCCACACAGCTCGTTTCCGGCCTCCTGAAAACTGAAAGAATAACTCCCTAAAACTTTAAAAATGGAGCATTTGTCATCAGAATTTAGTTCATTCGAGAGTTTATGTTGTGTATTTCTTTATGAAACTTTACAAAAAAAGGATTTTAACAGCTTTTTTTCCCTCCAAATAAGACAAACTAGTTTTTGAATTTAAATTTAATTTCATTTTGTGTGTAGAAAGTTGACTTTTAATTTTGAGGCGTGATTTTTGGACAGTCACAGCTGATTAAAGTTTTAGTGCTTCGTTTCCTCTAAAAGATTCTTGAAGTGGTAAATTTCCTCTGAAACTGAAGCGTCTTTTCTTCTCCGTGTCTTCATTCATTCGTTGGGTTTCGAGAGCGTTATCGCAGATTAAAACTAAAGCAGATTTCGGTTTCGTTCCTCCGCTCGGCGGTGAGTCGCTCTGTTGAGTTTCGGGCCGAGCGCAGATGCGACGGCACATTTTGAGGATGTTTGGCGTCTCTGGTTTCTGTCTCGGGGGAGCGTTGTTGTTCACGAACGAGCGAAACCCGGAGAGAGGTCAGAGCGAGGAGCAGAGTAAAACCCAGTTTCTAAAAAAGAGACCAGAGACGAAGGCTGAATTATTTCTGTTTCCTTCATGATGATGTCGATGAAGAAAAGCAGAGGAAGTGAAAGTGTTATTTTACAATTGCATGAAGATCAGGATGTTTTATCGAAGTTTATCTGTGCAGATAAACGCAGGACTGGAGATGAGCGAGTGGGCGGAGGAGTCATTACTAATGACATTTGTACTGTTAGTTCTTGTTTATTCGCACATTTTAATCTTATTTTAGATCAAACTGAAGTAGTAAAAACTCACTTGGTGTATTATTAGAGAGAGATCGCTTCTCGTTTCGGCTCCATTTGAGTAAGAAAGGTTGTCAGAGTTTCAGAAATAAGACGGCAAACTTTTAACTCCTTAATGTGTTAATCGAATCGAGCTTTACCCCACAAAGCGACCCACGTTTGGATAAATAAATTTTCTTATTTCTTATATTAAAAACCTGCAGAAATGATGAAACAGCTTCATGATCAGTGAAGTTAACTAGAAATGCAGATGTGGAAATATCAAATTGAAGACAGACATCATCTAACACACCTGTTGTTTTGATTTTTTTTTTGGTATTTAGATCTGTGTGTGTGTGTGTGTGTGTGTGTGTGTGTGTGTGTGTGTGTGTGTGTGTGTGTGTGTGTGTGTGTGTG
>JBAJHX010000040.1:19297513-19308867 GCA_037176925.1 Amniataba percoides
TGTGTGTGTGTGTGTGTGTGTGTGTGTGTGTGTGTGTGTGTGTGTGTGTGTGTGTGTGTGTGTGTGTGTTAGAGAGATGGGCGGCCATGTTATCCCTCAGCAGGAGGATGGACGGGAGTCTTGTGGCATTTTGAGCCGCTGCTCTCGTTTTTTCCCCTCTTCAGACTCCGTTTATCACTCACCTGTTATTGATTATTCTCATTATTGATTAGTTAATATCAATAAAAAAAATCACATCTGAGAAGCTGAAATCTGAGAAATTTGGACAGCTTTTCCTAAAAAATGACTCAAAAGGATCAATTCCCAAAATAATCGGTGATAGTTTTAATGAATTAATCGATCAATCATTGCAGCTCTACTGTAAAGTCACGTAAAAGAGTGTTTTAGTCGTGGATATATTTTTGTTTTTTACAGCACCTGAAGTTTAGTTTTGCAGCAGGTGAAAGCTGAAGTTTATTTTTCTTGATTTCTGTGTTTAATTTGTTTGTGCATAGTATGAATTTGGTAAACTAAACACATTAAATGAATCATTTATAGTGATTAAAACTGCTCTCTCATGTTAAAACAGTCACTGATATGAAGCTGACTAAATAAAAAGTTTTCACCAGGTTGAACAATCACCTGTAAAAAATAAAAACTTTCCAAGATTTCTTCAGTTGTACAAGAATAATGATGCAGCAGCTGCTCAGAGCGTGTTTTCAGTGTGAAGGCGGTGACACAGTTTCCTCTTATCTGCAGTCCGACGTGCTCGACGTATTTTTAGCCCAAAAATTTAGACGCGGTGGCCACAGCGACACATGATTTTCTTCAGGGGAGTGCGTTTTAAAAGACATGAAAATAATAATAATAAAGGCTTCACATCCGCAGTTATACAGCATCATGTTTGTCTTCTCTATCAGATCTCTGACTGACATTATCGTGTCCTCTGTGTTTCCTCTCAGGCGGTTTGAAGAGCTCCATGACGGGATTGAAGCGATGGTTCATCCTCCGCCGAAGTAACGGACACACTCCACTTCATGGGACCGCCGACCTGATTTTTAAAAAATCAGCATACGGTTATGGAACACTTTGAAGAAACACTACAGACTCATTTTTTTAGTATAATTTAGTTTATTGCCTATTTATGACTCCTTTTTTTGTAACATCCCTCAGAAGCACTTGAAGGCTTCACTTGAACTTGAACGCAAAGTAAAAGTATTAAAGCGTCGTTTTGGTGGATTATAGCGACCTGTTGGACGTTTGGGGTAGAAATCGCAGCAGGACTACCTCTGAAAACCCTCCTTGTTTTGACAAGGGCTCACCGCTGTTTCCAGCCACTACAGACTCAGTGCACGCGGCGAGTTGTGGCTTCGCAACGCCGCAACAGCTGTGTTGGGAGATGTTCCAATTCAGCAAGTACCCCATGGACATTTTAGAGATGCTAAGTGGACACCAAGCCCACCAGTTTAAAGGACTTGGATTAGAGCGACAGCTGAGCCACCAGCAGCAAGTCCAACTGCAGCATCAGCAGCAGCTCCAGCAGCAGCACCAGCCCTCCGCCGACACCTCGGGGAGCCTCCTGTCCGGCCTCGGACTCGGGTCCCTGCAGAGCTCGCGGAGCAATGCCTTCGCCGACTCCTCCTCGCTGTTCGCCAAGATGAGCGCCCCGCCGCCGCCCATCACCCACCAGAGCCAGTCGTCCTCGTCGTCCCACAGCTCCAGGAAGTCGAGTAAGATGAGCAGCAGCGGCGGCGGCAGTGGCGGCTCCTCGTCGGGATACCCGCAGTTCCTGCGGCCGTTTCACCCGGCCGAGGCGGCGCTGGCTCAGGAGCAGCTGCACTCCGGGATGGGCCGGTTCGACTTTGGCGGGAGCAGCAGCGGAAGCAGCGCGGGCGTCATCGGCGGGGTCGTCACGCCGGCGCCCCCGCCTCCCCCGCTGCACCCGGGTCTCTCCGTCCCCCAGCCCTCCCCCGGGCCCCCGTCTTCCTCGCCCTCTCCCTCCACCTCGGCCTCGGCCTCCAACAACCCCTCCGGCAGCACCGCGGTCCCTTTAGTCGGCCAGTCCGACCCCCGCAGCCTCCACCAGCAGTTCAGCTGCATGCTCGCCGCCAACCAGTACTTCCTGTCGGGCGTGCCCACCAACAGCAGCCTGGAGCAGTTTCTAGTCCAGCAAGGCACTCACAACCACCTGGGCCTGGGCCTCAGTCAGGGGGCCTCCGAGTCCAACTCGGCCCTGGCGCCTCCCCCCGCCCTCCACTCGTCCCACAGCCACAGCCACACCACCCCACAGCCTCAGCAGCAGCAGCAGCAGCTGACCCCCCACGCCTTATCTCATCCACACAGCCACGCTCACCACCCGCACCCCCTCCACCCGGCCCCCCAGCCCGCCCCGCTGGGTGGCTTTGATTTCCAAGGCATTCCAGTCCTGTCCTCAAACCAAATAGCATCACTAATGCAGCAAGAGGCCGGCCTCCCCCTCCCCCTGCCGCTGCACCTGTCCCTCTCGAAAGACGACGCGGCGAAGACGGGCGACGGCTCGTCCTCGTCGAGCTCGAGCGGGGGGAGCAGGAGGAAGAAGGCGATGGCGGGGTACCTGCCGCAGAGGAAGGCGGAAAGTAGCAGCCACAGTCACGGCAGCGGCGGCGGCGTCAGTAACTGCCACAACAGCAGCTCGAGCGGGCACAGCCAGAGCTCCTCGTCGGGCCTCGTGGGCGGAGGATCTGGGATAAGCGGCATCGGAAGCGAGCCGCAGCATTCCTCGCTGCTCTCCTCGTCCTCGCAGCAGTCGTCCTCCACCGTCTCCTCCTCCTCCTCCTCGGCCCCTCCTTCGTCGAACTCCACCTCCGTGCTCGTAGCCAACGGCAACCAACAGCTGTCCAAATCCCAGGACAGCAGCAGCTCGTCCGGGCAGCCCGAACCGGAGCCCCTTTACCACTGTGGTGAGTGTGGGAAAACCTTCACCCACCTCTCCAGCCTGAGGAGGCACCTCCGCAGCCACGGCTTGACCCCAGAAAGTCAAAGCAGGAAGTCGGACTGTAACTCGCCCAGCCCGGAGAGGATATTCTGCTGTGGTGAGTGTGGGAAGAGATTTAAAAAGAGGGGTCACCTCATCCAGCACAGCGTCACCCACTCGGAAAACCGGCCGTTCGTCTGCAACACCTGCCAAAAGTCCTTCAACCGCAGAGAGTCGCTCACCAGACACGAGAAGATCCACGAAGAGAAGCCTTTCCGCTGCCCGGCGTGTGGACGCTGCTTCCGTGAAAGCACCTCCCTCCTCAACCATGCTGCTTCAGGTGCTTGTGGAAAACCCCCCCGGAGTTCAAAAAACCGGGGCGGCTCCGGAGGAAGCGGATCGTCCAACCCGAGCAGCAGTAAAATGGGAAGCAGCGGAGACAGGGTGGGAATCTCAAACGAGGGGGCGCTTGCTAATAACAAGTATGCAACAGATTACTCCAGAAATCGCTACCAGAGCCAGTCGCCCTACAACAGCGGGGTCGACGACTACAGGCGGTCCCAGTCCTCCTCGCTGTACCCCTCAGACAGCACGCTCGCCAGTGAAATGACCAGCCAGACTCTCCGCAAGGCCCCTTTAGCCCCGACTCTTCACCCCCACCCTCAGAGCCAGCACCACCACCACCCACCGCCTCAGCCGCAGCCGCACCTCCCCCTCTCCTCCCTGCTGGACGATTCGGAAGATGAAGTCACCAGCAGCGCGATGTCGGCCATCGCGGCTGCAGCCGCGGCCTCCTGTGATATAAACACTGAAAGCCGGGAAGGAGAGAGAAGGGACATCATCGGAGGCCTGCTGGGGGGGTTGGGGTTTGGTAACCTGGGCGGGCCGTCCTCCACGTCCAGCCTGAACGGGTCCACGATGCCCTTAACCCACCCGAGCCAGCCCCACACGAAGCCCCGGAGGCCGAGGAAGCCCAGAGAGAAGAGGGACCCGAGCACCATCGTCCGGAGGAGACGGAGCCCGGCGCCTCCGGGCGACGGCTCGGAGCGGCCGTACAGCTGCCACCTCTGCGGCAAACGCTTCAGGAGGGCGGAGACGCTGCGGCGCCACAACCGCGTCCACACGGGGGAGAAGCCGCACGCCTGCGACGTATGTGGCAAAATGTTCCGCGAGCCTTTCCACCTCACCAAACATCTGACCGTGCACTCGGGGCAAAAGAACTACAAGTGCAACCTGTGCGGGAAGATGTTCGCCTATGCACAGAGCCTCGTGAGACACGGGAAGCTGCACAGGAAGGGCGAGATCGACAGCCAGGGGAGGCGAATTAAAGGTGCCGCCGCCGCCATCTCTCAAGTCGCCAACTCTGGGAACTCCGACTACTTCTCATCCTGCTCGCAAGGAGACAAATCTCCCACATCTGGCACCCCCTCCCAAAGGCTTTACACCTGCACGGTGTGCTGGAAATCCTTCCGCCACTACTTCCACCTGACGGCTCATCAACAGACTGTCCACGGTGGCGGCGTTGGGCTGGAGAAGTCCTTTCGTTGCGAAGTGTGCGGAAAAGCCTTCGCCTACTCCAACAGCTTAGTGCGGCACAAGCTCTCTCAGCACGGCATCGACCGGAGCGGCCAGCGGGTCAACCAGTCGCAACCCTCCGGATACTCGCCGCTCTTCTACGACGCCGGATCAGGCCCCACCTACGCCGGCTCGTCTCACATGCAGCAAGGAGCCTCCGGACAGCAGCAACAGCAGCAGCAACAACAACCACCGCCACCTCCGCCTCTACCGCCGCCGCTGCACCAACCACAGCTGCAACACCCTTTTCACTACCGCTCAAAAAACTTCCAAAAGCGGCATGGACAGACGAGAAAGCAGCGGAAGAAAAAAAGGCGAGTGGTGATCCACAGCATCATGAGAGACGGGAAGCTGGTGGGCGTCCCGCTGAGTAAAGACACCCGCAGGAAGCTGATGATCCTGAGGAAAAAGAGGGGCAAGCTGCAGGCGCAGCTCAACAAAAAGAAGCTCCTGGCCCAGCTGAGGATAAAAGGCGGCGTGATGAAAGTGAAGTCGTGGTGCGGCGGCGCCGTCAGAGTCACCGGGCTCACCTCCATGGACGTGCCCATCAAGCGCTTCCCCTGCCCCATCTGCCCCAGCGCCACCTACGCCAAGCAGGGATCCCTGCTGGTCCACCACGCCGTCCGGCACCCGCCCAGAAACTCAGGCCGCCTCGCCCGCCTGCGGTGCCAAGTGTGCGGGCGGCGCACCAGCTCGCTGCACAAAGCCTTGAAACACAGAGGCCAGCACCTCAGACAAGCCGCCTTCCAGTGCCGCAGGTGCAGACACCGTTTCTGGAACCCGCGGCTGCTGGCCCGACACAAGTTCTCCTGTCGGGGGGTCTCCAGCGTGGGCGGGACCTGGGGGCTGATGAAGATGAAATCCCCGCCGCCGCACGACCAGTCAGATAGTGACCATTCACCGATCCAGCTAACGGGGCCGGTTCTGGGTCAGCCGGAGAGATCAACAGTGCTGACTGAGTACAGTCAGTAAAAACAAACAAACAAAAAAAAAAACAAAAAAAAAAGAAGTTTTCTAGACTAGATTGTTTTTATGTTTATTTTTTTTAAATAATCCAAGAAGCAAGCAAGAGCTAGCAAGTTTTTAACAGTAAAATTCAGGAGGAACAGGGGGCGGGTTTAGTGTAACTACCTTTAATATCCCTCCTGCATACGATCCTAACGTACTACAGCAGAGGTGGTCGATAAATTAACGTGGACTTCAAAAGACCCAAAATCAGAACCACCTTCGATATCTGTGCCCCCTTCATGCCAAGGCGAAGGACTCTTTATAGTAGCACCTGTTTGGGGAAAAAAACTGCATTAATCCAGTTTCCGTTTATCATCTTTTAAAAGAAAAAAAAGTTTTATTTTTAATTTTCCCGTTAGCAGTGTTTTTGCGCAGAAATCTGGATTGGATGCCTATCGTAGAAGTGAGGTACCTTTTTTAAGTACCAGTTTATTTTTTCAAATTGTTTTCACATTATTCACAGTTAAACAGTATAGTCCGTGTCTCTTGCTCTGTATGTGTTTATTTGTTCCCCCCACACACACACACACAGTGGAGAATCTCTCACTTTTTATATTGAGATTAAATCTGCCCTTAAAATAAATTTTATCTTTTAAGGAAAAACAACAACAACAGTCTAATAACCTCATGAAAAATAACTCATCTGTCACAAAAGGCAATACTAGTCGATGTGCTGTGACCGGAAAGGAAAAAAAAAAAAGGACAAAACAGAAAAGTGTTGGTGACCTTGTTTTTAAATGTACACTACTTTTTGTCATTTTTTTAGAAAAAAAAACGAGGCGTGGGCGGAGAGAAAACACGACTCAAACTGTTAAATGTGTTCAGGATTTGAAAAAGGACAACAGAAATAGCCGGAGTGTACTGTACAATTCGTATTATATTTTATTATATATTGATTATTTGCTGTTTTTTACTCCAAGTATCATTTCTTTTATCATTGTTGGTATTGTATGGGTGGGAGGGAACGAGTGGGGGGTCTTTGTAAAACAGCGGGACGAGTATATGTATCGATGTGATATTTTTCCCCCCTCCCTGTACCCCTTTTACCCCCTCCCTCATTGCCACAATTATGCCCAATTTTTTGTAAGAAAAGCGTGTACACATAGTTCATTACTTAGGTCCTGTCCAGACGTGTTTTTTCTTTATTTTTTTTTCTGTAAAACTAAAACATGTAATATTATTACTAAATTACTATCCTTTTCTTTGCCTAAAAGTGAGTTGTTGAAAACCCTCAAATCAAATAAAAACAAAAAAAGAAATGTTACGTCCACTGTTGGTTGAAGTTCATGTCAAAGGAAGGCTGTAATAGTGACGAGTAATAAAAATATATATATAACACTTTTGAATTTGGGTAATTAAAGACAGTATGCTTTTATTTATTGGCTAAATCTTTCATTTATCTGTAAGAATTTTAATTAGAAAAGTAAAGTAAGTGTCCTGATTTTCACGTTTATTCACGATTAGATGATATTTTGTGTGAGTAAAAGACTTTATATGTTATATTAGAAAACAATGCTGTCATTCATGGTTAGAAAGCCATAAATCAAACACCATCGTCACTTCTCTAAAAACCTCGACATCCTCCCTCTTTTTATCGCCGTCAGACCGCAGCGGTGAGTTCAAAGCAGTCGGTTCAACCAAACCACAAAAAAAACAAAACATTTGCTCACTTCCTCCTCGTCTCACCGCGCTGATCGCTGCGGTTTTATCAGCTCAGGTTTGTGATCTCCGCTTCCGCCTGACAGAGGTGAGCTGAGTTTAATCGACGGCGTTTTAAAGAACCGAAACAGAAACTGATATGAGATGTTTAACTGCGAATTTCATTTAGATGCAGTTTGATTTGGATAAAAATAATCAATTATGGCATAAAAATCCCAAATTTTGATTTTAGCATTGTTTATTGTTGAGGAAACATCTTTTTCACATCAATTGACTTTGATTTATTTTTAATATCTAAACTTAACTGAAACATCTGTCAGTTTAGAGTAAATAATTATTTATAGTTGATAAAAATGGCTTTTGTTTTGAAAATAATGGTAAGGTACCAAACATTTAGTATTTAAATGATGTTCAACGTCATGCTCAAGAGTTTGGAAATGATTGAAATCATTTTGTTCAGTGTTTTTTTTCCCATCTTTCTCAGGATTCAGGTTTAAAACGATCATAAATTTCTGATCTGAAGCTTCGAAACTTTCAGAAAAACATCAACGTCCGTCCCCCTCCGAGCGTCTTTCGCACAATTAATCCACTGTGTATTTTTATCCGTCCTTTCCTCCCGCAGGGAAGCTGAAGTGGTTTCTCTCCCTGTCACATGTCGCACCCCCCCCCCCTCCTCATCATCATCATCATCATCATCATCATCATCACCCCCACAACAACAGCAGGCTTCAGTAATCGGAGGTCAGGTGTGGAGCACCTGGAGCAGTCAGGTGAGCTCTTTATGTCCTCATGAGCACTCAGCAGCTGCCCCCCCACCAACACGTGTCACAAAACATGTCAGAGCTGGAATATATATTTGTAAAATAAAATAAACTTTATTAATGCCACATTTACAGTTCAGCAGCTCAATAATAAGGCAAATATTTACAAAAAAATAGAAAAATATAGAAGACAAAAATGCATTAAAAACATCCTTCATATGTGCAGATGTTCATGGATTGTTATTGCACAAGAAATTATGTACTTCAGTATTTCAATTTTATTAGTTTATGCACCTTAATACTTTATTCTGTGACTCTCAGGTTTAGTTTCTGTAGAGATTAAAATGTTTTATCCGTCCTCGTATCTCCAGATGTGTCGATGTTGGATAAAATTTTCCTCCTTCAGCTAAATAAACTATTCGAAGTCTCCTCGATCGGCTGAAAAATGCATCGTCACAGAGCCGAAACAGGTTTTCACGTGTTTCTCGCAGGTCACAGCCTCGCTGCAGACACATGATCATCTTATAGACCATGATGCATTGCTGCACATAAAACAAGCCAACAGTATATAAAGTTATTAAAATGAGCTGAAACATGTGCAGCAGTAAAATACATCATTAATGCAGAAACATCAGAGAATGAAAACTTTTACTTGTAGTGGAGTATTTTCACTTTTACTTAAAGTATCCGAGTAGTTCTTCCTCTTTATCCCACCTTATCAGTGTCTTATCAGTCATTTTGCACCTTATAACTCTTTATATACTGAATTATATATTTTATTTGAGGTTTATAATTTATATTTAAGTTTAATATTCATCCATTTGTTTTTTCTTTGTAAGTATTTTTTTGTGTGTTCAGGAGATTTTGACTTAAAGAGTTCCACCTCTAAATAAAGTTTTAAATCTTTTAAAGCTGCCTGAAAGCAGAAACATCAGCGGCCTCGGTGCACTGCTGATTAACAGCCACAAGATGGCGCCATTTAAATGCACTTTAAATGAAGGAGCAGACGAACCAGGAGGAAAATAATTTGAGTCCTGAACGCCTCATGAAACTGGAATCACACATTAGTCAAGCTGTTGTTCTTCACTTTCACGAGCTGGAGCGTGTGTGTGTGAGTGGGTGTGTGAGTGGGTGTGTAAGAGGATATTTCGGCCTCTTTACTACTCACACATTCCCGTCATGTATCTGTGACGGCGCTCTGTCACCTGAGAGGACTCGCAGGCTTTTCCAGGTTCTTCCAGGAACTGAAGTTTGTTCTCAGAGAGCAGCTGCTGCATCTGATTCATGAATCAACAGGAAACGAGCGCGTCTGTGTGCCAAACTTTTATTCTCTTATTTATTTTATCATCAGTCATTTCAGTCAGATCTGCAAAATGAAGCATGGTGATGATTATTAAAGCAGCGTAAGACACAAAAAACATGATTATACTATATATTATGTTCATTATCCAACAACAGAAATGAAATAATACGACACAATAACACAAATCTGTTGAAAATACACCTTTATTTATTTTAATTATAGGATATTTTAACAGGTGTTCCTCAGTAAACCTTAAAATAAGACTATAATATAAATAAAGCAGGTATGATATAGTGCACAGTAATGAAAAGTAAATGTTATTAATAATAAAGATAATGTGTGCAAGACATCTGTAAAACAAACAATAAAGGGAAAAATAATTAAAAGTATTTAATGTTTCATCAACAGGTGGATAAAACCTGAAAGAGCGAGCACATAAAGATGTAAAATAAGTCACACCAGCACAATAAAAACAAGCCTGCAGAGAAATATGAGATTTAAAAACATGCAAATCAGCAGAAAAGCACTTCCTGTCTGAAGTTTGACTGTTATCTCTTATCGCATATAACATTTACTTTAATAGTAGAGAGGGAGGATCTTGTTTTCAAAATACAACATATAAATTAAAAATAAGAAACAGCACAGTAAAAAACATGAAGTGTAAAAGACATAAATCATCCAGAACAACAAAAAAGACGAACATAAATGAGAAAAACAAATAAACTTTGATAAAAAAACACAAATATTTCACATTATTTGATATTATTTTTTATATATATTATCTTAATTATGTCCATTTTCAAATATAATCATGCTTATAACCTGTTCTGTGTTATTTTCGCGTATTTCGGTGCAGTTTGTGTGATAAAGAAATAAACGTGATGTTTTGTGTTCCCCCCCCTCCAGCCGGCAGCTCACGCGGCAGTGGCATGGGGAAACCTGTGGGCGGGGAGTGTGACCTATTTTTGACCAATCAGAGGCCGCGACGGGCAGCGAGTGACCTAGTTTCAGCCAATCAGGACGCGGCTGAGTCGCCGGTAGGCAACAGTCGGCGCGTGCCGGAGCCACGTGCTCCTCCGGTGTTTGAGAGCGCGCGAGGCAGACCGGGACACCGAGAAAAACACGCGCGAGCCCACCAGATTTCATCCCGTTAAACACACGATCAGACCGAGAAACGGCTGAAACAACCAGACAAACGCGAACAAAAACAACATGGAGGCGTTTGTGCGGAAATGAGTTAATATTTGACACAAAATGGAGGACGTGTCCGCGCGCACGTGAACACCTGTTTGCTTTGTTCTTCACTTCCTGTCACGTTTTTTTTTAAAGTCACATTTTTCCAACATATTTAGTGAAACGATGAAGAAACAAACAAACAAACAAACAACGGGCTCTTGTGGCGTTCACGGTCCGTCCGGACATCGCGACGTTCAGCTGACAGCGTGAGAGCGTGCGGCGTTCACGGACCCGCTTCGGGCCGCTATTGGCTGAAACTGCAGGAGGTGTTGTAATATGTAAATGAGCGTGGCGTTCACGGACCTCCGGAGGAATCAGAAATATGTTCGTCTAATCTGAAAGACAGTTTTCGATCCATTTGAGCTAATATGCTGCCGAAAACGATTTTAATTATTTGATAAAGTAAAATTAAGCTTACATCACATTTCTCTAAGTTAATGCTGAACATAATGACTACACTAGCTTTATACACACGAGACAGGTGGAAATGACCGTAATAAGTATAAACAGCCTAAATATAGTGTATAGATTTGTGTCAGTGTGGCAATATTTGCACATTACAGTGTGTATTTTGTAAAAATATTTATGTTTCGGTCTGGTGGATGTTTGCATTGCAGGGTTATTATGCAGGAATCATTTATGACATTCTGTGTATAGTGCAGATTTATTTGGTACTGCATTTTATTATGCACTAAAACATCCACACACACACTCAAGCTATACATTTATTGATTTCTCTAATATTTTCTAAATTTTCTTTACTGTAATTCTCATTTTTTGCAATATTTATGTGTTTTCTGTGATGTCAGTGTGTTGTCTCTTCGTGTGTGGTGCACAATCTCTGCTGCACCCACCAAACAGGACGACTCTGTTTATTTCT
>JBAJHX010000040.1:19401345-19427420 GCA_037176925.1 Amniataba percoides
GTGTGTGTGTGTGTGTTTGTATGCGCGCACTCCAGTCTTGACCACACTAAAACAGGTGTGTGTGTGTGTGTGTGTGTGTGTGTCACATACATCTCACCTCCTCCCAAACCTCCCCCTTCCTCCCCCTTTCAGTATTATTAGCTGTAGGGCAGCTATCAGATCCAGGATCAGTGTGTGTGTGTGTGTGTGTGTGTGCGTGCGTGCGTGCGTGTGTGTGTGCGCAACAGCAGCTGGTGCACCAGCCAGCAGCGGACTGTGTGTGTGTGTGTGTGTGTGTGTGGATCACTCCCCAGGACAGACAGGGGGGAAATTGGGATTCAGAGCTGTGAGCCCCTCCACCCTCCTCCTCCAACACACACACACACACACACACACACACACACACACACACACACACACACACACACGATCCCTGAAAGCCTGTTGGAAAATAAAACACCGCTGATGATGATGATGATGATGATGATGTTTCAGGTGTGTGTTTGCATTGAATTTCCAGTCATGTCTCATAAACACACACATACACACACTTCAAGTTGCAGCCTGTGTGTGTGTGTGTGTGTGTGTGTGTGCGTGTGTGTGTGCTGAAGTGCGGCTGAGTTGCACGCAGGCTGCGAGCCGGTCGGTCTGCGTGGCGTCAGCAGCGAAGACGCCTCTTTTCCTCGTCTTCCTCGCTTGCTCAGATATCTGACGCCTGAAACGTTTCATCCTCGAGTGTTTCCTGCAGCGTACGCTCACGGTAACCATGCCAACCATCCATATCACTCTGCGCTCACTGACATTTTGGACATGTTTGTGCGACCTCGTGCCCCCGAGAAGTAGCAGAGAGGAAAAAAAAAAAAAAAAAGCTTCCACCATTTTGAGGCCACCGACTGCTGAGGCAGCAGTTTCCTCGAGTCCAGCGACTTTTCGACTTTTTATCTCCCGCTAAGCCTGATGGAAAAAGACGGCGACTTCCTGGTTCAAAGGCTGCGAGGTTTATTCCACTTTTTTTTTTCTTTTTGACGCCATCGAAGGCGCCGCGGACACGACTCGCGTTTCTGCAAACGAAACAAAAATAAAAAATGGATCTCTGTGGTGGAACTTCAGGAAGCGTCTCAGTCTGTCTGCTGGTTTTCTTCGTCTGGAGTTCGAACGCGGCCTCGACCGTCGCTCTGCACGATGAAAAGAAAGTGGTCAAAGTTATTTAATATTCAGCGGGGAAGTCCGAGTTTTAACACGTTTAATCGAAGAGCAGAAAACAGCTGCGTCTCCAGAGGGAAGCAGAATAAACGTGATTGGTTGTTTCCAGCTTGTTGCTCCGCCACATCAGAAGAAATTTGTATTATTATAAAGTTCGGATCGTGGAGAGCAGATGTGCTTTATTTCGGCTTCGTCGTGTGTGAGGAGATTTTGGTGAATCGGGGATCAAACAACAGGAAGCAGCTTCAACCTCCAAAATGTTGTTGATTTTATTCATTCAGCACAAAATGGCAGTTTTCCTCGAGGGGCTTTTCTTCATCTCTGGAGCATTTAGAGGAGCGCTGAGGCTGAAACAAACACTTCACTTACGCACTTTATTGTTTTTTTTTCCATTCGTTCGAACTGAATTTACATATTTACTGTTCTACAGGACGTCGCTGAGCTAACCAGGAGGAACATTTTGCTCGTTTGTTTTGAAAGATGCGTTCAGAAGCTGCAAAGAGGCATACACCGATCTAAATGGGTGGAAAAAGAAAAAGGCGACAAGACAAATCAGGACTTTTCAGCGGGAGCTGCAGAACGACGCTAACCGGAGAGAAGAAGTTCAGCAGGGAGAAATCAGCACAGTCACTTATTTCTTATCACGTTCATGCTTTTCACAATCATCTGCAGCAGAGCGGCACATTTACAGTAGATACGGTTCGTTTCTAACTGAGCGCCGTCGTCTGAAAATTCAGTGAGGGAACTTTTTTTTTGAGCCTGTTGATGCGACATGTGCACGATACAACAGCTGATATCGTCATTCTGATCTGCAGCGACGAGAGACCTCGTAAGGATGTAAAGATGTCAGAAAACTTTGATGTTGTTCATATTCTACATTTAATATTTCCACACGCGTCGGCTGATTGAGGACTTTTTTCTTTGTGCTTCCCTGACACGTCGAGCCCAAACATGCTCACAGAGTTTGACGAGGTGCGTGATGGAGTTAAATGTGTACTGAGTTTGTTTTAACAGATAATTCTGGTTTATTGCGACCTCTATCATCTGAATAACTAAATAAAGGTTTGCATATCATGGTTGAACTTTCAGCTCATGTCTTTTTAGTCCTTTTTCCGTCAGATTTAGTTAAAACGATGTTGACGCGCTCACAGATTTTTGACTTTTCTGACTGCAATTTTATCGAAGAAACGAGGCCCAAACCCTGAGAATAAAAGCCGAGTTGTTGTGAAGCATAATTATGATTTAAAGCGCCATGAGACCTTCGGCTAGACGGCGACAAACAGATTGTAGCATTAGTTTTGGAAAACTGTAAAAGCCAACAGGGTTTAACAACATCTGGTAGCTTGTTAGCCGAGCGCTGGTGAAGCTTGTAGAACAAGACGAGGACTGTTTGTTTGGCTTTTTTTTTTTTTTTTGGCAAAATGAGGGAAGGAGTGAAAGAAGGAGGCAAGTCATGAGGGAGGGAGAGAAAGGGAGGAAATGAAAGGTGTGTGTGTGTGTGGGGGGGGCTCAGTGAAACCTGTCACCTGCTCTGCTGTGTCTCTCTGTGTTTGAATACAACAGTAGAAGTTGTCATGTGTCATCACTTCCCACAATCCATCACAGCAGAGTGGTGGCGAGGCAGAGCGACAGACAGACAGACAGACAGAGCGACTGAAGACTGACGCTGCCCGTTTGTGTGTGTGTGTGTGTGTGTGTGTGTGTGTGTGTGTGTGTCTCCCTGTCCCTCCACTCGTCCTCGCTCGCCCTCCGTCTCTTTGTCTCCTCGCCACAATCACGCTGACGTTTAATTGTGACACTAAGCCGTCTGAATACTTCATTTCATTCACATAATCCCCAAGTGTTGTTGAGACACTCTCTCTTTTTTCGTGTGTGTGTGTGTGTGTGTGTGTGTGTGTGTGTGTGTGTGTGTGTGTGACATCACGTCCATTGAAGGGCTGCGCCGGGCTAAATGAGTTCAGCCATTTTGGCTCGTTTTTCATGAATCGGCTGGACTTTATTCGGGTTTCATTTTGTTTGTTTGCTTTGTTTGAGCCTCTCTTTTTAGACTCTCCCTCCCATCCTTCACCACTTCTCTCTTCTCTCCCTTTTTTATTTTCCTTCTGTTATTACGCTACATCCTTTAACTGTTTCTCCCTTTTTCTTTTCTTTCTTTCTCTTAGTCCTTTAGCTCTTCCTTCCTTGATTCATCTTCTTCCCAAAAACATCCATCATTTTTCGTTTCTTCATATCTTTCCTGACTTCCATCCTCCTTGTTTCCTGTTGCTCTTCCATCTCTTTCCTCTTCTTCCCTCCTTCCTTGTGCACTTCCTCTTCTTACTGACTCGAGGTGTTTCCGTCCTCGTGAACGTCTGCAGGAGATTTCGTTTCATGGCAAACTGCTCGTTGTATAGAGGCGCTGATTTGACCTCCATGTCGGACAAACTGAAGGGTCCGCCTGCTTCAGAGTTCAGGTGTTTTATTGATTTGGATCCCGAGATACTTGTCTGAGTTCACTTCCTTTTCCTGGATGACACCCAGCAGCCTGCTCCTCCTCCGGTCGTCCACCGTGAACTCATGAGTTCGGTCTTTACGTAGAGTCACAGTTCTTCTTTACTTCAGCTCTTCTTTCCTCACCTTATTTCTGTCTTCTGTCCGTCCTTCACTACCTCCTTTATTTGTCCATCCCTTTCTTTATTTCTTCTTTTTCTTGCTCTCTCCTCACTACGGTTGTTGCTTCCTTCCATCGTCTATCAATTCCTCATTTTTGTGTCTTCCCTCATTTTCCTTCTTTTTCTTTTTTCTCATTTTCACCTCACTACTTTCTCCTCTTCTTCTTCCTGATTACCTCCATTCCCTTTTTGCTCTCTGATGGTACTTACCACTTCCCTTTCATTTCTTCCATCCTGCACACTTCTTTTGTGCATCAGTCCCTTTCTCATTTCCGCTTGCTCTCTTTTTTTAAAGCTTTTTTTTTAACCCATCCTTTCTTATTCGTTTCCTTTTTGCTTTGCTTCTTTCCTCTTCGGTGTCTCCTCGCTTCCTTTCATCTTCATCCTTCCCTCTTCATCTCATCTTTCCTTTATTTCTTCTTCTTGTATGCTTTCTGCTGTCTTGTTTCCTGTTTTTATTACTCTTTTATATCTTCTCTCCTTCCTCCCTTCCTTTTATTTCTTCCTTCCTCTTCTTATTCTGTTCCTTCTGCCATTTCATTTTACTTCTCTCCTTCATTTTTGTATCGCAGTCCTCTCTTTTGTTTGCTCGCCTCTGTTCTTCCTTTGTACTTTATAAATCCCTCCTCTTCTTCTTCTTCTTTATCTCCCCTCCCTCTTTTCCCTCGCATCCATCCAGTTTTCAACCATATTTGCTTCCTTTCTTTTATTACTTACTTACTGGTTCCATCCTCCATATATCTGCTGCCTACATTCATTCATCTCTTCCTCCTCTTCCTCCTCTTCCTCCTCTCTCTCATGGTCAAACCATTCATATCTGCATTTTTTATCCTCTCCTCTTTATCGCCGCGCTCCATCAGCCTCTGTGAATGGATGCCTGAGAACAAGGAGATGAATGGACTTGCATTCATGCCTAGGTGTGTTTCATCACACTCGGACATGCCTCCCCTCTCTGTGTCCCACCCCCTCACACACTCTCACACACACACACACACACACACACCCCAGCGTATCTGATGCAGGTCGGTGTCAACAGCAGCGTGGACGGGAAACTAAGCGGACCTGCGGTGTCAGATCTGAAGCGATTGGTGTTTGGGTGGAGGGAGGAAGAGAGGAATAAGAAAGGAGGACAGAATAAAAATAAAAAAATGAAATGTTGGTGAGTAGAGAGGGATGGAGTAAAAGATGGAGAAAGGAAGGAGAGGAGATAAGACGGTGGATGGAGTGAGAGACGAGATGTCCGGTGTCAAAGTTAATCGATGCACGGCGAGTTCACGTGACATTTGGTTGGTGGCTGCATTTTAATGGCGAGAGTGTGTGTTGTTTGTAGCAGGCGTGGACTCAAAAAATGCAATAAAGAAGATGAGATATCGCAAAAGACAAGCATTTCATTTTTTTAATTGGGAACTGAAATGAATCTTTCCTGCATAAATTTGTGAGATTCTTTGGAGAAAAGATTAATGAAATTTTCTCTTTAATTTGACCTTGTTTTGACAAAGAAATGAGTGACTGAATTAAAGCAGATTTGATTCACTGGGTGAAAGTAGAATAAGCTTTGGTTGGATGAATGTGTTTGGAAGTCTTTACCACTCTTTGTCATTGGTTGGCATCATAATTTTACCCACTGGTGTGAATATTTACAACCATTTTACATGATTTGATTTGATAATGTGTAAGACAAAAGGCTTCTTAAAACTGCAGTTTAAAGACATCTTGGTCACATAATTATTGTTTAAGCTGTATTTAAATACAAAGACCTGCTTCACATAAAACTCAGTCTTTTGAATATTCTTACAATATCATAACTCAGAGATCTAAAACTAGTTTTCTTTTAAAGACATAACCCCACAAACTACTGTTAAATACATGGGACCACCTTCATTTAATTTTGTCAGAAATCTAAGGTCTTTACAAAGTTTGTGTGACAAATTTATTGATTCATAATCTAAGTTGTCATCATATTATTCTAGATTATTACAGATTACCCTCCTTTTAGCTCTGTTTTGGTCTCTACCAACCGCTCAGAAAAATGTGTGTATTTTGCTGCTAAATGCTCCGATTTGTTGTTTGTCTCTTTTCTGTGCAGGACAGGTGCAGCAGGTTTAACTCGTCACTGAAAACACTTTGACATGCAGTCATTTAAACCATTATTAATATAAAAACATTGATCAGAGCAGCTTTAATAGGTTACCTCTTACTCAGAAATGTTCTCTCTGTGGGTCTTCGTCCTGTGTGTTTCCTTTGGTTGGCAGCAGAAGATGTGAGTCAGTGATCTAAAAAAATGTAGTTGTAACCAAGATTCATCCTTTGTCCTGCAAATCATCAAAGCATTGGCGGCTTGAGGAGGACTGTGCAGTTGCAGATGGATGTGGTCTTTTGGTTTGATCTGCACAGCTGTTTAAAATGATTGTCATTTTATTTTAGAAGCGCACGTAAAGGAGGACACTGCTGCTTTTCTACAAAACATATGGCATTATTTTTGGTAGTTTCTCCTTTGTGGCATATTTTAAGGTAGACAGGGAGAGGGAGGGATTAGGAGAAAGAGAAGTGGATGACATGCAGCAACATTTCTGGGCCAGATTTAAAACCAGGACATCACATTTTCACGGTGCATTATGCGCCTCAACCAACACAAACTGCATTTTATTAACAAGAAATGGGCGAGAAAGTAATGATATTTCTGCATAATGCTGAAAGCTATTTAGGGCTGTCGCTTGTCTGCACATAGAAATTCAGCGGACGTCGTCGTGCCACCTGCTTTACCTGCTTTCTGACGCAGAACGTGGTGTCTGGGCTCAGTTTGCAGGGTGGAGCTGCTCCTCATCTGTAGTTTTTCTTACTGTCTGGGTCAGGTGTCACACTAATCCCTCACTTGGGATTATCCAAGCAGCTCCATCAGATATGTGAAGAAAAAAGGTGTCGGGGATCATGTAAAAGACAAAAAAAAAAAAAAAAAGGCAAGGAAAGGTAACAGCTTGTGGAACATTAGAAAGGCAGCTTGAGAGGAGGAGGAAGAGGAGGAGGAGGAGAAAAAACAAAAGGACATTCAGCAGAACGTTCTGGAATTGAAGTGAACTAACCAGCGGCTCACCGGGCCGGCCTGTCGCTGTAAATCTACATCAGCGGATTAATGTGGCTCGAGCCGGCCGAGGAGGGAGGGAGGGAGGGAGGAGGAAGAGGAGGAGGGAGGTGAGGGATTTGTTCGGTGCACCTGTAACCCCACCTCTGATGTAGCGCTCGGAGACAAGGGCACCGGGGAGCAACAGAGGGCGAGTGGTGAGAAAAAGGATGGAGGATGGAGAGAGAAGAAAGAGGAGGGCATCCTGCACCTGTAGCATCACCTGAGGATTGTTTGCAGTCTTTTTTTTCCTTTTACCTCCTTTCAGTCCATTTTTCCACTCTCCATCTTTTATATTTCCTTGCCCTTTGCTTCCTCTCTCCTTTCCCATCCCTCTCTTCCTTTCCAGCCACCCCGTCAGCTCGGCTCAGCTCAGCCTCGGCTGCCTGTTACCCTGCAGCCACTGTACATTTTTGACTTTGTAGGCTATTAGCCCGCAGCCATCCTGAATACCCGTCGCCTCTAAAATCCGAGCTGAATATTGTTAGAGGAGCTTTGGAGAGAGAGGCACATTTTTCATCTGCCGTAGAGAAAATGCCGTGTGACTCTTCCCACTGTCAGAGGCTCAGGGCTCAGTTTAGACGAGATCCTCGCCTCGCGCCGCCTCTCAAGGTTGCAGTGACTGCGGCGTGGTGAATGCAATGTAGTCAATTAGGCTCCATTCGAATCCCTGTACAGGCCCGATGGGGGGAAACTGAATGAGTAACACTTTCCCCCTCCGCTTAAAGACTACTGCCGAGGTGCAGGCACGCAAAAAGTTAGCCCCCAGCTGCTCTGAGGCTAACAGAGGGCGACTGTGGATACACCGGGCCAAAGTGAGTGCACTTGAATGAATTTGAAGCAGGGCAGTGGTAGAAATTAGCGCACCGAGCAGGACCTCGACATAACGATCCGTGACGCAACCGAGCGATGCCAGATCTGCCCACAAACAAACTTTAGCTCAAGGATGGTTTTTAAATTAAAAGGCTTTGCAAAGTTAGACCTCTGTGTGTTTCTGTCCCGCTAATGGCACTCGGTTCATCGATCTCTGTATCCATTTTCAAGTCAAAGCAGTAATTTTGCCAATGGCAAGCTAAACACTTGTGTAATTTGTGTCACTGCCAGCAAGAGTCATCTCTTTCCCCCGACACAGACAAAGCAAAATAAGCAGCAGGCTTGCAGAGTTAAATTTACAATGTGATCGATAAGCCGATTTTGGGATTCATAAATGGTCACATGATTAAAAAAAAGAAAAATCAATACACCAGCCAACAGTACTGACACAGTGATGCCAACTGCAGCGGGTGACACAAATTATATATCTATCCGACTGTACAGCTTTCTGCTGGTAAAATTACTGTTTTGACATGAAAAACAGAAATTGATGGACCCAGTGCTATTAGAGAGACAAATTATATAAAGGTTAAAATGTCCATCCTGTGCTGAATGTAGATAGTGACAGAGACAAATATGTGAAAACTCCATTAATTTCATCCTTGCTGAAATTGCTTTGGAGACACAACTTCATATTTGGGTCAAGCAAAAGCCGTATTTGATGATGATGCATGGAAATAAAAATACCACTTTCTTTATAGCCCGGTGAATAAAATGAGGCTAATTCAATTCAGTGATAAGCAACAACACAAAGTAAAAACTCGCTTCTGTGCATGTCTCATTATAGGTTACGTCAACTTATGCTGATGACACAGACCTGTACGTTTCTGTTGAACCAGATAGCACAGATGGCTTAAATTGCTCATAACATGTGGTCAATCCAGAGTAAATCTTCTCTCTAACACATAAAAAACTTTGCTTTGAGGAAGAGATTCAAGAAGTTTTGGTCAATATTTTTTTTTATGGAACACATCAGGCACTTTTGTGTCTTCTCACCCTCTCTTTTGAGATAAGATCTCAAAACATTATTATCTTAAAATACAGTAACACAAAAGCTAATAAATGCTTTTACCTAATCGGCTGAACTTCACTGGCTTTATCTTTCAGAGAGTCTTTGCAATTGTTGGTTTGCTGTGTTTTACTTCGGTTTCTTGCTAATGTCACGCCACAGGTTGAGCTGGCAAAATCACTTATAGTTTGGTCAAGGAGCTTAATTAACACTTCGCTTTTTCAGCCCCATCAGCTGCTAACAGGCCACAACAAACACGAGATGCTTTTGGCTTTCACTGAGCTCAGCTGGTGACACGAAAGTTAACAAAAAGAGGCACTGTTGCAACGCTTTTCCACCTCTGCCCCTAATCCAATACACCTCTTTATTCTGCTTATCATTAATCACCATCAGCTGCAGTCTTTAAATAAAGAGTGCTAACTAAAGGAAGCTTGGACTAATCTGATTTCAGTTGTAATAGTGTTTCACTTGCATCTCAAAAATGAAAGCACACCTTTTCTTTGCTAACTTTTTTGAGTGAACTATTTATGTTTACACTTGCAAAGGTAAATCTAGTGGTGAAATTTGTGTATGTACTCAAAGGAGGCGTGTTCAGAGTAAAATAAGATGTTTAGCAGCTCCTTAAGTCACTGCCAAGAGTCTGTATGTGCTTACGATATAGAAGGTTTTCATTGCGAGTGGTTGATTCCATTTTTATAGAGAACATTATTCATCAATATCTTCACAGCATTTGCAGTGGAGCTGGGTAAACACCCAGACAGATAGATAGATAATCATGCCGCACTGCCCTATGCAAATAATAACTCACATTAAAATCGGTAGAATAAAAAGTCCCTTTCGCTGCCACACAGCCGGCTTGTGGCATTTGTGTCAGCTGAAGTGAAAAATTGCTTTGACATTTACAATATGAAGAGCTTTTGTGCAACAGTGAACATAAACTCATGGAAAAACAACAGTTCGGCAGTATGGTACACATCACGTATGTTCACATGATCCTCGGCCTGCTGCAGAAAGTGACGATGAAGCTGTGGAGCAACATTTCATTCACCTTTGTTGGGGGGGGGGAATAACTTCCCATAGACAATGTTGGTTGTAACCGTAATTTAATTTCATCCAACCTCTTCCTCTGCAGCTTCAGAGCCTTTTGCCCAAAGCAGTTTCTGCAGATGCCCCCTATCTGCCCACAGTCCAGCAGGCTAATAGGATGATAAGCACCATTTGCTTGAGAAGATCTCTTTAGTTCTACCTAAATCCCTTCTAATTTGCTCATTTTGCCCACTTTAGTAACACCCCTTGTTCACTTGAGGCAGAGATGAAAATGGTATTGCGTAATCAATCAGCTGTGCGCAACTGATCATTACATTCAGGCAGACTTTCCTGCGTCTTACACTTCGTACTTCCTCACTGCAAGGAAAAATGAATATTCAAGGTGATTTTTTTCTCTCCTCTCTGCGCAGCTTAAGTGACCTTTGCACTCTGCTATAACCAGCTCTCTGTAATATTAGTGAATTATAAGCTGATTATTCTTTGTGCCAGGTGTTCTGGATGAGCGGTGGCTATATGCCGAAACCTAAATGTGACGTCGCCGTCATATTTTCTGCTTGTTTCGCCTGCGATAAAGGTATTAAAGTCGGCTGCTAAACTGCTTTCTTCAAATCCTTTGTTTACACTGCGAAGATTTGCTGAACAAGGAAGTGGCTGCGTTTTCACCCGAGCCCTAAATCACAGGCGTCTGCAGGATGCCTGTGAAGCATGTTGGCATTCAGAGTGTTGCCCAAAAGCACGCTGGCAGTAGTTGCTGAGGAAGAGGGATGTTTTTCCAAACCACATCGATCACTGTGATAGAGATTGAGCTGACAGGCACCAGCAAAGGCTCCTCTGGATCTGTAGTGTGAAATACCCAAACTACAGTTTTCTGCAGAAGTCCAGGCACTGATGGGATCTTGTCGTGTCTCCAGGAAAGTAAGAATTATATGAAATTTACGTCCCAGACTTACTTCCTGGTGCAGGTGTTAGCTGCTGGTGTTGAATGACCGATATCAGAGAACTGGACTCAAATGCAAACACTAATAAGCATTTCCATCCAAATGTGGTGCAAATAATAATCCAGTTTTCCTGAAAATTAGCAAAAGCTGCGGCAAATGTTTAAGAGTCTGCTACATCAAGACAAACAGCTGGAAGAACTTGAAACAATGAGAAGATGCAACTAACAGGAAACAGATTTCAGACGTGAAAATAGTTGCAGACTGACATTAGGCAGATGTGATGGTTGGGCGAAACCAGATTTTTTGTTTAATCTGCATCGACAACAGGCCAACATAAAGTATTTTACATCAGGATTTATCTATTTTGTCTCTGATATGTTCTGTGACGTTTCAGATGCCACAGATTCATGTTGTGCAGTTTGATCCAGGTACGAGGAACAAAGACAGCACAGACGATCTGTTCCCAATTTCCCAATAATTTGCATGTTTTAATGTCCAATGAAAGACTCTGTGATTATTACTTTGTTTGGCCACACCTGCAGCACTGTGGGTGATGAGGGATTTGAGAAACGCTTGTTAGATTGTGGCTGAATCTGGAGGTAGGAAAGATAGTGGGCAGATGACAAATTACAGGTCTTCAAAACTTTATTCATCTTACATGACGACTACTAGTTTATTGGCACATACTGAATAATTGCTGCAGAGGATGCGATCTACAGGCGTGATTGGAGATGATTTTTTTTTTTTCTTCCATAAAACGGAGGCCAGAAATATTATCAGCGGCTTCTGACCTGCCAAATGTTTTACAAAAAGAAGACAGGTGTGAGGAAAACCTGGAAAACATACTGAGAACGTGAAAAAAAACCCAGAAATTTGTCACCATGACATAAAAACATTCAGCTACAGTAAATGCTAAAACGCTAAAACGTATTGTTTCCCACCTTCCGAGTCTTTCTCTCCGCTGTTTGTCTTCAAGGTTCCTGGGCCGACAGCTCCTATTTTCTAACCTCAGATAAAAATGACCTTGTGAGTTTGCATTCACGACGTGTCCTGCGTCCTGATTAGAAAGGATCCAATGTGATTATCTGGGGTGTGAGGTAAATAATTCACATTCTCAGTCCGGCACAGCGGCTTCGTAGCTGTAGGGCAGCTACTCGGTGAGAATACATTGCAAACGGGAGCATTTGGAGGAAGATAGCGCTGTAAAATAATGCAACAATAATGTGATGCATTTCGAAAAGGTGTATAATTTAACAATAAACTACAATGCACAACGCAAAAGAGATAAAAAAGAATTTGTTAGTGCCATTATTCATAGAAAAATCCACACTGATTGTGAGGTATCCAGCAGCTTCAGCCATTTCAAAAGAAATATTTTTTGTTGTTTAAACCAAAAAAACCCAAACTGTGTGAATTTGTAAATTAAAAGTAAACAAATAAGGCTGCTGCAAAAGCACAATTACCAGTAAAAAGACTCAAGGACACAAAAACATCAGTGAGATTGAAAAGATTTTATGGTGTATTTTTTTTCACTTTATTTGAATGCAGACGCAGGACGGCAATAACTTCATCTGCATCCAATTTATTTTATTCAGCAGGGAGTTTCAGTAGAGTCTGCCTTTATGAGTCCTTAACCAGTTCTGACTCACAACTCTAAGAAGGGCACTTACTTCACCTTTGTCTGAAGTCGTGGTGTTGGTGTCTCTTTGTGAAAATGTACTGCATTAGAAGAAAAGATTGCTCCTGTGCTTAGATTGTAAAATGACTATTTAAAACAGCTACTCAAATTATACTGTCTTACGGTGGCAGATGAGAACAGGTGAAATTAAGGACAGGTGAGTTGATGGTGGGCGTGGCCACATGGCAAAGGTGGGCATGGCTTTAAGTATGTTCAGTGTCATTGAGCCAAATCTCAATGCTGAAATGTGTTTTTTAATGATTACGTTTGTTATAATCAATCCTGATTTTACTTCAGTGCTTTAAAAATAATCTAATGATGTGATATATAAAGGTAAAACAGTCGTTTAAGTCTATTTAAGCAAGACTTTCATTGCAGGACTTTTCCTTGTAATGGTATTTTTACATTGAGGTGACTGTATTGACTGTATTAAAGGATGTGAATTCTTCTTTCACTGGGTATAGTTGGATAAAATAAACTGAGGACGATACGAAGCTCCGTTTTTTGGCTGTTTCTGAGATGCATGAACCTTTACGCACATTTGCTGTTGCCTTCAACATCTTCAGCAGATCTCGGGTTTGGTTTAAAATTGATAATGAAAATGAAAATATTCGCTTTACTTCCCTCCAAAGTCCTCCCTGTTTAAATGAAGTCAATTACACTCGTGTGTTTGTTAATATAAGATAGAACATATTTGAGTCTCGGGTGTTGGTATCAGACGTTGTTTGTGCCGGCATTGAGTTTCACCGTGTGCTTTTTGTTTTGTTTTCTGAGTATTGTTTTTCAAAGCTGCTCCTGTTACAGTTCCCCTTCTTTCGCTCTTTATTCCCCCTCTCTTTTGACAGCGAGAGACAACGGCAGATGGCACAAAGGAGAATCTCTGTCCCAAAATCACCCGTGGCAAATCTCTCTGCTTTCCCTGCCACTACCTGTCTCCTGTCTCTCTCTTTGCTCACGTCTGAGTCCGTCTACCTGTTTTTGTTTTTCCCCCTCCATCCGTCTTTCAGTCTTTATTTATCAGAGGGAGCTTTTTCGCTGAGTTTGCTTGCCGGTTTTTATAAAGCTGCGCCCTGTTTCACATTCATACAGCCGCACGTTTCTGTGACATGTTTTGGTTTTTGCAGTCGGTCCTCTGGTTTCAGTGGATTCAGGTGATGAAACACAACTT
Organism: Amniataba percoides; assembly: GCA_037176925.1. Classification (NCBI taxonomy): domain Eukaryota; kingdom Metazoa; phylum Chordata; class Actinopteri; order Centrarchiformes; family Terapontidae; genus Amniataba; species Amniataba percoides. Next base: position 19,415,010 of record JBAJHX010000040.1, read on the forward strand.
CATGGCACCCACTGTGGAAGTGATGCTGAACGCTAGCTAGCATGTTGCTTTAACAGACTTTTTTTTTTAAAGAGACTTGCTTAATTTTTACAATGCCAATCAAGTACTATTAAGTTTGCAAAAAGTAAGAAAATTGCATTCACTCTGCAGATTTAAAGAACTTGAGTATCTGAGGTGGCGCACTTGAGCACGTATTGTGAAACTTTCTGCAGTACTTTGCCTTTTAGATGAACACATTTCACTTTTTTTTGTCCCTCTGCATTTCTCTCATGGCCGGACTTCTCGGTTCAATTGCAGTTTTTCCAGGTTTGACACCTGAATAATCACTAACTCATAAAATATGATGCATTGCTGTATCTCAAACCCTTTAAGACGGTGCGAGGCGGTCGGCCCACCTGGACTGGCTGCAGTATTAAAACACAGCCTGCGGGTGAGCACATGAATAATGTAACACCGTTTAATATTCTTCACTATCGGTACTTTTACTGTGGAATTAGGATGGTTTCTTTTAGTGCATTCATACTTTTTGTAGTTAGTGTCGGTGCAATCTAAAATTTGAGGCTGAATCTTGTAGGTGCATGTTGGTAAATTTAAATCAGGAGTGATCAGTTTGAGGACTCGCTGTTGATCCAAAGTAGATTCAGACGAGCTGAACCCATAAAAAGCCAGCTTGGTCATCGTTAGTGTTAATCTAGCTGGCGCGGTGTGTGGCTGTGGAAAGTGGTGGTCAACATCACGAGCAACATGCCGCAGCTGCAGCTAATTGGCTTGTGTGTGTGTGTGTGTGTGTTTTACCACTGCAGCAGGACTGAGATGAGTTTTGAATTGTAAGTGCGAGAGAAGCATTAAATATATGGAATTTGTATGATCTCATTTGCATACCTCTGCATGAAGCTGCTTAATATGCCCTCTCATCCTTTTCTTAACCCACCCCCCCCATGCACACACACTTCACACACACTCACACACACTCCACTTACATTAGCTCTTGTTGTACCCTCTTCACACGACGCCTCTCTCCACTTTATTGTATGTAGTGATTTTGCTGTAACTCCTCGGCAGCGTTTGAACCGAGGACGCTGCAGAGTTTTAGTGTAAAATGAGAAACCGGCTGTTTTTTCTGGATAAATTTGGTCTATTTTCTCAGTGGGGGGTTTGACTTTAGTGGTACTTTTGACACTTAAAACGCCAGTGTGAGAGGTTTGTCTTTAATCTTTATTTTTTACTCCTCATTACTGGAGTTATTCATGCTGTAAGTTTCAGGCTATAAAATGCTGCTGTTTTCCAAAGTACGATTGTCTTTGGAAAATATTCTTACCATCTCTTTACTACGTTTGTTTAATTTCTCTAGTTTCTTATCCTGGCACATTAGCTGTCACATTTCAAGGGAACATTATTCATCAGAAATAGCTGGACAGTAATGAAATAAATAACTGTACATGCAACTTAGAGATTGTTTCTTCAGTCTGCTGTGTTCCTGTGCCACGCTTACAACAGTAAACTAATCTTGAATGTTAAAGCCTGTGATAAGCATTGTTTGCATTTAAACTTGATTAATATTTTACCTCTGTGCTCCATTGTTGTGACACTGTGAGATGTTTCTTCTCTAACATCTGCCACTGAAAATAGTCCCCAACAATCATACTATTTATTCATGTTTATTCCTGTTTGACTAAATAAAGCCTACAATCATCAGCTGTTATTGGAAGTTACTGAGACTGAACGTATTAATTTGTGACCTCGTTTTAAGCTCTACATCTTCAGCAGGACAAAATGGACGTTGGGCAGAAAGTCACAGATGGAGTTGGAAAGTTAAAGTATTTGGAGACAAATTAACAATACAAACAATAAGAAAAATGTAGAATAACACCACATACCTTAAAGCCAAATGTTGTGTACAGCAACACATCAGCAATCAAATTTGACCTACTTACAGACGTCATCGTCTTACCACCTGTTTTCCACCTGATCCCCGTCAGATGGTCTGCAACAATAATCCCAGAATAAAAGTGAAGTATAGTTCAAGGGAGGTTTGGTGCTCGTGTTTTAACCACTCACAAAATGGCCATCTCATTTCCTGCTCACTAACACCCAGCTTTTATTTACTGTGTGAAAAAAAAAAAAAAAGCCCAGTCAGTCGAAGCCACCTGCGCCCCTGATTTCACCAAACGCTGCCATTTCAGAAAAAAAAAACAAACAAAACAATGAAGGATGGATGCATCAGAAGTGTCTCCTGCAGAAATATAAGCAGCCATAACTCAAAATGTCACTCGTCTCCACCTCGATACTTCGCTCCTTATCTCGTTTCATTGTAAGAAGTTCTGCTCACCTTTTGGAGCTCATCTTCTAAACTCCGACCTCTCGTGTCCTGTTTACTCTTCACAGTCCACTAAGTGACACTTAAACCTTTTTTCTTTGCCCTTTCAGCTCGTTCTTCCACCTTCAAATGAGGAAGCGACTTCACATCTGCCCCCCCAGCTCCTGCAAAATCCTCCTCTTTAAACTCTCTCTGAAAATAATGTTTTTGTTTTCTGTTGGTTTTGCTCCTCCTGTCCTACAGCTCGTCCTCCCTCAGAGACGCAGAATAATTTTAACAACACCATCAAGTATTTAAACCGCTCGAGAGGTGTTCAGTTTTACTCAGACGTTACAGTTAAAAGTTAGGTGAATGTCTAAATGAAACCATTACTTATGAGATAATCAATACATCCCTGAAAGTCATCTTCAGCATGCAAACCAAGAGACTCCTGCAAAGCACCAAAGCAGGGGAGTCCCAGTGGACGTGAGAGCTAATGAATAAATACATTAACATACAAATGAAACAGTATTCGAACTTCACCGTCTTGAGACTCAGTTTATTTTATATATGATAGTCTGCCCAACAAAGTGTGTAAAAGTGCGTAAAAGTCGGGTAAAGGACGAGGTCGTCGGATATGTTTAGCATACAGCCAGTTAGAAGTGCAACACACACACACACACACACACACGTCCCCAAAGAAATCCAGTTTCTCATTTTTTCCCAGTAATGAACAGATCCTTCATGTGGCGGATGCGCCGTGTGACCCTGACACCAGGATGAAGCGTCTGACGCATTTTAACACGATAAAAATACACGACTTTTAAGAGCAAACCTTTTTTACGTGTTGACCTTCAGGGTGCAAAATTTCTGCACGTTGATCAAGGTTTCTTTGAACAGAAGCGCTCTCTGTTGTACAAATCCCCAAATTTATCCTCGTAGACGTCACATTATGCGCCTCATTTCAAATGCTGCAGTGTCCATGTATAAAATCAAATGAAGGGTCAAATTAAGCAAATTACCTTGTGAAAACAGTAGCTTGAAGGACTAACTCCACTCAAACAGACTCCTCAATATACAACTGAGCAGGCAGGAAAGTATTTTTGGCTCTGGCTAAAAACTCTGATTTAATGAATGATGGATAAAAATCTTAAAACTACCTGCCAGGGAGGATGTTCATCCCACTTTCTGAGACACGACAGGAGACGCCGAGCGCAGCGGCGACTCATCTAAGTCAGCTTCAAACGTCTGCTGAGGTTGGCGGCGTCCAGCTGCAAGGTCGCGCTAAAAGACGACACCGCCTGATTGCCAGAGACAGAGTAATTTGCTTGGCTCTTGTCCTTGCAGCCCACCTAGACCTCTACTTTAACATCCACTCAGCCCGAGCAAAGTGAAAAATGACTTCTTTGGACTTGTTGATGTGTGTAAGGTGTGTAGCTGCAGAAAAACACTCTCTAATTTTAATGCAGCTGTGGTGCATTTCCAGGTTTTTAGCCCCACATCTGTTCCTGTTTTAGCCCCAGCTGTGTTTTTTAGTGCAGGTTGTGGTGTTGAAATTGTTTTTTCCTCTCATGTTGAATCATAATGGAAACATTAATTTTGAACATTAGGAGTCGACCTACTTTTGCTTCAGGGGGACATTAGGCTTAATTATTCTGTTAATTTCACATAGTTTGCTGCAGTTTGGGAAATTATCCTGATACATTAAGTTACAGCTGTTCAATGAAAACATTATTATTTAAGAGATTTTCTGTTTGGGGATGGTGAACCTTCGCTTTCCTTCAGCTGACGGTGAGTTTGCTGACTCATGCTCGACATCAGATTCAGATTTAAATGAAGCAATAAGGCAGCGAGCGTGCACATTTCATACATCTGTTTGAACTCCGAGCGCACGAGCGATTTTAATCAACATACTTTCTCCGCCTCCGGTCAGAGCTGAGCTGATGTTAAAACACGTTTCATGACAATTACGCCGTCAGAGATCGTTCAGGTGTTGCTCTGTCACACTCGCGTGTCCTGAGGAAGTTTTGCAGAGCGAACGTGCACTTTTACAGCAAACCCCATCTTCCTCCATGTCGGCGTCTGCACAGCTCTCTCTCTCTCTCTCTCTCTCTCTTTTCCTCGGCTCCACGTGAGCAGCAGAGGCTTTACCGCATTGCTCAAGGGTACATCAGCTCAGCAGCAGCCGACTGAGGAGAGCTGCTCGTGCATTTTCTCTGTTCGGAGTTAAAGGCCCTGAAAACCTGTTAAATCAGCTCCTGACTAATTTTATTGTGATGTAAGCAGCCTCCTCATGAAAACACTAAAACCAGATTATTTCACACAAGAGATTTTGTGTTTTTTTTTACCTGGTTTATGTGTTGAACTGGGCAAACACTGGTGGAAAAAAAATGCTATTTGCACCAATCAATTAAAATTTAACACTTCACATTTACTGTAAGATGCCTCCCTGCAGACTGAGCTTTTAAACTCCTGTTATTTTATAAATGAGGGAGGATTTTAACTTTAAAGTAGTATTAATGGATGTATTGACTGTTGCACTTGTTGGCAGTGGAACAAGCTTTACCACACCGACTGACAACCTTTTTAAAGTTTAAATGAGGAACCTGTGAGCATACATACTTAATATGAAAACCTAAAAAAAATGGCAGTAAGTCCGATATTCACTCTGGTGGAGGAGGAAATCTTGAGCATCTTTAGCTGCCGAATGCTTCACCATGTTCACCAGGTAGTTTACTTTATGCTGTTGTAAAGTAAAGTTGTGACTAAAATATCATGATGGTGTGAAAGTTCTCTCTGCGTGCAACCTCTTTCACATCATTTGACAAATGTGTAACGTAAATTAGTGCAGCTTTGATTTAATTACTGCTTGTTTATGCACAAATTCAGAATACTTAAGGTTTTTTAGGTGTTTTGGCAGCGACTGTCTTAATCGTATGGTAACACTCACCGATGCCGTGTGGTGATAAAGTAATTTAACAGACAGTGCTTCAGCTTCCACCCTTTAAATTACTCCTGCTGATTTTTTTCAGGCATGAACTGAGCGCTTATTTTCATTTCACGGTGCTCTTCATGCCAACAAGGAGCGTAGTTTTAGGTTTTGTTTATGGCACAAAAAGACAAAAATAGTTGACGATCTCGTTGTGCCGCCTCCTCCGTTTCCTCCGTCTTCACAGCGTGCGCTCTGATTCGCCGCAGATCTTTTCGCCGGACATTTTTTCTCCCAGATAATAATTTCTCGGCAGCGGGAATATTATCATGTTCCCGTGGCTTTGACCTTTTCCTTGCTCCTTTCTCCCGGATGCTTGTAATTCAGGTGATGTAAGAGCTGGACCTTGCGCTGTAACTCTGAACAGGGACACGTTAGCCAAATAGCTGAAACAAAAGTTCAAACCCTGCCAGCTTTTGACGACTCGCTCAGAAAAACTTTGGAAAGCATTCGCACGAGCGCTGCTGCTGCTGTTTTGTCACCTTTTGCTTTAACAAAGTGTGCAGGTAAAGCTTCAAATCCCAAACCTTTGCTTTGTTACACCGCTAATTGCCTCGAGTCCCCGACAGTGTTTGCGGTCCCTCCTTGCCGAGCTCAGACCGTCCCAGGTTCAGTGTTGCTTCCTAATTAGTGGAACGCTGCTGCAAATCGATGAATGCCTGCATTGCAGGAAGGCGACTTCTCTTCGGGGGGAGATCAGGAGGGAATTAAACAAGTGTTATTGAAAATGACTGGGCCGGTATTAGCAAAAGACAATTTGCACTTTGTTTCCCTCGTTGCTTACTCCACAGTATTCAAGGTGTTCCAGAGAAAGGAGACCAATAACAATTCGATAATTGTTTGGGGTTCGTTCATCCGTCTCTTCGGTGCCGCTGATGAAGCCCAGGACTTTTGTGCCACCTTCACTTGCTCCAAAGATGCAGTGTTGGTGGTAAACTGGCTGTGCTGCAGCGAGGACTTTGATTAGGAGCGTTTTGTTGTTTCTTCTCTATTCTTGTGTTTTTGTCCTCCCATTTCATTACGTTTCCGTCTTATCTTGCATTTACATGTCAGTTTTATAATAAATAATTGCGTATGTTGTTCTGTGTGAAAAGGGAGCAAATCGGTTGCCAAAAATACACCGAATAATTGAAATCCCAGCCTCAAGTGAGTCACCTGCCTTTGTCATCCATTCGTAATGACGATGGAGTCGTCCAAACTCTCAAACCGCAGCAGCGACTGGACTGAATAAAGGGTGCAGGGAAAGTTTAGGCCACAACAAATCCAGGATAGCAGCGGACTTCAAACAGCCTCAGCTTTCACTGTGAATCCCCCCCATGGCTGCTCTGTAATATCAAAGCTGTTGACAGTTCTGGCTCTTGTTCAGTCAGACCTTTAAAGTTTAATGACACATGTTGCCTGCTTTTTTTTTTTTTGCTGAGCTCCTTTCATAACCTTATTTTTTGACATATCATTAATTGTGCATTCATGTGACGTTGTCTTTGCTGGGTGTGCAGCTTTCCTACCCTGAAGCAGCACCTGAACGCCTCTCAATCAGATTATAACTGACCTTTATGTTTGTTCAAACTTTCAGCAGCTCTTAAAAGTTAAATCCCACGTGCATTAAAGTATCAACAGACTTTTAGTGTGGCTTCTGCTTCAGTCCAGAACGCCTGAGGGGGGGCTGACTTTTTCTTTGGTTGGTTCGTTTCGGTTCACGCTGGCTGATTGCGAGCAAACTAAAGCCAGTAAACAAACGTCACATTAACTCCCCTGTGTGCCGGACGCAGTTTGATAAACCTGTCATCCTGCCAGTTTGCAGAGTTTGGTGGCAGAGCGGGAGTCGAAACAAATCGAGTGCTTCTCCGCTGTAACTGACCGCTCGTGGTGTTTATATCAGCGGGAAACGTGTCGAGGAAACTCAATACGAGCCGCAGACACGGCTGCTGTTTGACTTTACCTCATTTGCTTTGCTCGCTTTTTTTTAAAAAAGGACTTTATGTCAATAAGTTGTTGAAGTATTATTATATCTATAACCCATAAATGAGGCTATTCTACATCAATAACCTCACATTCTGCTAAAAATTAACGCTGACTTCTTCTAGATTTGAAGGATTTGGTACATTTGGAAACCAGAAAGACACCATGAAAAAAAACATGATCTTTTAGCTACATCATTTAGCAGACTGGACTATATTTTGATTTTTTTTTTTAAAGCACATAAGTTCATTCATCAACCAAAAGATATGAACAGACATGGATTTCAAGTACGATATGAAGCAAAAATGAGTCCATGTAGGATCAAATTTGAGAGAAAAATGTAGACTCATCTCAAAGTGTCAGAGTTTTAGTGGCACATACAGAGAAAAAACAGTCATGCATGCACATCAGTCAGATGTTCTGTAATCAGGGCTGTTTGTGGTGAATGAAGTGGGACTGAAAATAACAATCCAGGGCTGAATTCATGCAGATTGCAGCTAAATCAACACACGTTAAAGAATGGCTCTGTTTAGTCGCTCCACTCGGCCGGTTCATGCGGAGCAGGCTGTTGCATGTATACTGAAAATGCGCTCACAGCAGAGATTAGGGGGTGACATTAATAACTTCTGCTCCACAAGTGGATGCAGGGGCGGCGTATGAAATGCTGTTTGCAGCCGGCTTTAAAGGTGCAGCAGCGGCAGGCAAAGTGGAGCGCCGACAGCTTAAATGCGCCGCAGAGGTGTGTAAGATTGGACGTATTTTGCAGCTAGTGGCAGCAATTATATGCACACAAATAAAACACGAGGCGTGCTGTATATCATTACTGTTGTTATTGTTAATAATAGGGACGTTAATGAAACGGGGCGCAGTCGCATCTGTAATGATGAGTATCAGATCTGCTGCAATCTCCATTCAATAACCGCCCGGAGAAATTGAATCCTCACTCGGCTCAGCGGGGCCTCCACTATATTACCACACCCGCGCCCGGCCGATGCGTCAGCCCGTATATATACGGTCGCCTATCTTTCTCAATATCGGCGCAATCAGCTGAGCCGGCGTGGCCGCTCTCAGACGGCAGCGAGCGACGTGTCCCGGGCTCAGATTAACTCTGCAAATGCATTGAAGTACCCCGAGCTGTTTTTCTGTGTTGTCTTATCCTCTCTCCGTGTCCTCTGACAGGCTCGTAAATAATGCAGGAGGACTTTGCGATGATAACCGGCTCGGAGGCAAAGCATGCATGCACAAAATCACCCACACACACCTTTATATATATATATATATATATATATATATATATATATATACATATTTATATATATCTTTATACATATATATTTTTATATACATCCCTCCCTATATCACTTTCTCGTGCATTTGGAGTTTGGCTCATGTGTTTAAATCTACTCTCTGACACTTCCTCTCCTTGGTGAGCTTTTCATATTTACAGTTCACACTTCCTCCCTGCCCTGCTCGTAGATACTGACACGTGGAAGTAAAGGTGCAGCAGGTTTTTCTGCAGTCCACCGGGGATCATGTTAGCACACACACACACACGTCCATGTCCATGAATTAATGATAGCTGGGTTTTTTCTTTACTTTCTGGCGGGGTTAATCTGGTGGTCTGACGGTGCACACGGGTCTCCGTCCTCACCCAGGATGAACAACCCTGCCGCTTATTGATTTTTTTTTTGCTCTTCTCCTGTGCAAACATCTGGATATGAGCCGATATGATGCTGAGAAAGAAAGGGACCCATGAGAGGAACATCAGAAGGTTCCTTTGGCTTCTGCTGGGTATAAATAATTTGTCATAATATGAAGTCTTAAATTTATGATGTTATTTTAAATGTAAAACAACACCTCTTTCATTTTGGTTGGTCATAAAGCTGCAAAACTGGGAAAGCAGAAGTCATCTCTCAGCTCAAAGTGCCAGCGAAGGCTAATAAATCCAGGTGAAAAACAAAGCCGGCGCTCATTCGTGCATGTAATTTATTTAAACTCGTTGTCAAATATTCAGGTGTGACTGCCACTGCGGCCTCTTATTGGCAAGAGACCCTGAATCTTTTGAAATCCATCAACGGTGCAGCACAAAGCAGGAAAATACGCTTACAAAACGCACCGTCATCGTCGTGCTCTGCAGGATCTGACATAGTTTTGCAGCAGCGGAAAACACGTAAAACAGTCCATAAAATCAGACAAAAATGAGCGATTATCACATAAAAAAGGAATTAAAAGTCTTATGATGTCTGTTTGTTATTGGTAATAGCAAAGGGAACAGAGGAAGAGTCGCATGCATTTACTGTGTCGTGTCAGTAAAAAGAAATGTGGAGAGATCAGCTGGCAGTGCTTAGAAATACAGGCTCGGCTGTAAAATAAAAAAAATCTGATCCCGGAGCTCCTGTTCGGCTCTCGGCCCGTGAAACATGATTATCGGCCTCTCTTGTGTCCTGTAGGCGTCCGTGTTGCTGTGCAGGCCCGGTCTAAACATGCTCTCATGTAACGGGGTCACAGTCCACTGGTCTTATTCGACAGATGAAAAACAGCAAATCGAAACGTGATGTTGGCTGCAGGGCTGCTGGACAGAAAGACAGGAGTGTGCTGATCTGATCAAACTTTACCCTCAGAAAAAAAAGAAAGAAAAAACAGTGGGGAAATGGACACGAGGACACATAAAATGACTAATTACACAACATGACTGATGATAACATCACCTATAATATTAAATTCCAATTACATGATCAGGATCTTGTCCAAATACATTAGTCACTGCGTCCATCTGAGGTAAAAACCAGTGCTGCCTTTAAACAGCTTAAAGGAGAAACTTTTAGGAAGATTGGCTGTGAAAAATGAACATCTTGTCTTCCATCTTTCAATCTGTTTCCAGCTTTGATTGACTCATTTAAAGACCAGAGCGTCGCTAACACTTAGGATGAGCTGAAATCTGCAGAACAAACTGAACAAACCACAAAAAAAGAGTCTTTCCACCAACACGCAGTCATGAAGGAGTTTAAACCTCAAATTCGGCCAGCAGTGACTCTGAGAGCACCAATTGTTGCGTATTTTTGTCAACCAGCAGCTTCCACTGTTTATTTTCAGTGTAATTTGCTCTTTGTTGGGTGAGATCACATCACTTATCACATCGTGGACTCATCCTGGTCCATCAGTCGTCACCTCCAACAAACTCAGCAGTCGCATTTGTAGAAACAAGTTGTTCAAATGAGAAAAAGTTTGACTTTACTTTGCTCTTTTGACAGTTTCTCACTTGTTTGTTTTAATTATTTACCCTGCGACTTGATTATTAGAACAGAACGAGCAGATGATGGATGAAGGAGATGAGCCGTATTTACCAGCAGAGCACAGCTGCAGAATATTTGACGATCAGCGGTTCATTTTTCAGCCTGTCTGCTGAGGACGATTGAGGCCTTGTTGTACTTTGTTTGTATGCAAATGCATCGTCCTCCAAATTACTGCATTTAAGTAGGTGTGTGTGTGTGTGTGTGTGTGTGACCAAATGAAATTTTGCTCACCTCAGGTGGACAGACGGGTCTCATAGAGAGGGAATATTATGCTGTTGAAGATAAAGCGTGTACAGATGAGAACACAATATGCCTTAATCCCCCCTCACACACACACACAAAGACACACAAACGTAGAGGAACACACACATAGCATAATCCCCTTTGGCACCTTTTGTCACCTTTACCAGATGGTTCAGCTGTGATGGCGAGCCAGACGGCTGCCAACATGGCGGCTGGACCGTCTTCAAGGATGTGGGTGATGGTTCTGCTGCAGCCTTCGGGGACACGTGAGGCTTCAACCCCCCCGTCAGGAAGAGCATCCAGACCCACAGCTGCTCACGAGGCATAAGAACAGCATTTATGACGGGGAATTACCATGAGCATAATCATAGTTTTTGAGGAAAAGAGAGTTTTTTCTGATGTTTATATTAAAACATCTCCTCCAATAGTGGTTGACCCAAAAAACTCAGAAATCATGTGACATAATGAAAGTAAACTAGCAATGGAAAAGTGAAAAATACTTCACATTTAATAAAACAGCAGATTGGTTTGAGGTTGTCACATGTTCCTTTTTATTTTGTGACTCCTAAAGTTTCGTCCAAATGCATCGTGCTCGTTTTTCATTTTCATCTGAGCAGCGAAACTAAGCAGACTGTCGTGTTTAAACTCGTATTTACAGAGAACGAGTGGCTTCGTGATTCACATTTGTAACTGTGCTTGTTACGACTGAAGCTCAAGGACGTGGACTCAGACAGACGAAGACAGATGTGATAAAAAAAGGTGCTTTAATGTTGCAAAAATACAAGACAAGACACCGAAAAACAGACACAAGAGGATCGAAAATTCTCACTACAAGACTTCCTGACATGAGACGCTTTTAACTCGACTAAATACTCTGACGGGGACACAAACAACAAGACGATCCGGCACAGGACACGTAAAAACAGACAATATATAGACCAGGTAAAGGAGGGAACAGGTGGGAAAACACAGGGCAGGAAGTCAAAGGGCCTGAAACAAGTTAACCGCCACAATAAAACAGGAAACAGACACAATACATGAACTAAATTCAGCAAACTTGGCGAGAAAAGAAGACTAAGAATCAGTATTTTGGAGCAATGCTGCATTTAAGAGCAACTCAGTCCTGCTTTTCCTGACCTGTCGTGGTTTAAAAAGCCGCAGCGATAATGTGGAAGTGTCACCGTGACAACACTTCTGTCCTTCTCAGCCTGATGTCAAGTTGCTCTTTGAGTGCAGATTATCGAGTTGGTTTGGTTTGGATAATGTGACTTAAAGAGCAGAAAATAATGTGACAAAGTGCAGAAAATCCACAAAACTTCACCGGGATCACGTGACTTTTTCCTTTCTTTTTTTCAAACAGACAACAAATCATTGTAAAATTCATCTGCAGACTCCACTTTGGGCTCTGCTGTTTCAATGCCGAGCTTTAGGGCATCTTATCTGCACAGGCCAGACGAGAGGCCACATTCACACACTTTTCTTACATCTCCAAGCCGAGCGAACAAAGTCGCCTCTTTGTCGCTTTGTTTTCTCCGCCCGAAGTCATCCGGGGATCCGACCCGGCGGCCGGAGCGAAGCCCGCAGAGTGCTCAGCCGGAGCTGTTGTGTGTGTGTGTGTGTGTGTGTGTGTG
>JBAJHX010000040.1:19431426-19443984 GCA_037176925.1 Amniataba percoides
CTTTCGAGGAGAATCAGGAGTGAAATGAAAGCAGAATATGGAGGAAGCAGGAGTGTTAAAGTCCCCAGGTGAACCACACCTGCAGGGATTCTCAGCCCATAAACTAACAATTGCCTGTCATCAAGATGGATTTGGGCAGCATTTACCCTTAAAGAGCCTGAAGTGGCCCTTTGCATCGAAGCCCATGTTGTTGGAGGGGATTAAAGATCATTGGCAGTCACAAGTGATCAGGATCGTTCATTTATTCCTGCTTTCTTTTGGTTATGATCAGTGAGAATTTGTCAACCAATATCAAGAGAATCTGTTGAAAATGTACATTGCTTTAGTCTGTCTTCTAACCTGTGTCCTTATTTGCATCGCAGGCAGGTATTCATGAAGCTACAGTTTAATTTCACAGTGTTTAATGATGCTAAACATCATATTTTCTTATCCATTCTTCAGAGTGAAAGGGCAGTACCATCTTAGAAACTGCCATTTTCCATTATTCAGCCTTCATACGTGAAAAAAATAAATGAAAAAGCCACATTGTGATGATAGAAAGAAAATAATTGTGCTGGTCTTGCCCCCACAGGTGAGTCCTGCAGTGCATGAAAATACACGGCAGCAAATAGTGAGTTGAGGTGTTTTAACGCGCAGTACCATGGGCACAACACAACGTTAAATATTCACCACATGTTTAATAATGTAGGCTACTGTCTGCAGCTGCAAATGAATTCATGTTTTATAATCAGTTTTATGTGCTGCAACATGTTGTCCTTAGGCTACCTGTTTATTTGAAAAGAGCAGCAGTGAGATTTGATAACGATCACATGCTGTAATAACACTGAAGTTTGACCTGATCTTTTATTTTGAGTGTTAAGGAAACAGGAGGCAGGAAACACAGCGATAAAAAGTATTTAAAGACAAATGCACAGAACGCCATATAAAAAATGAATGGTTTATCTTGTTAGATTTATTGTCTTTGCTGAACAAATCTTTATGTGCACTTTGATTCTTCTAATTATTATTACGAAAACACAGAACGAGACAATAAGAAGAAAACTCTGCTCGATGAAATGGTCGTATTTTGTGAAAAATACGTAAAAATATATACAAAAAAAGTGCAATGATGCTTATTAATCTCCCAAAGTGGATATTATAAAAAAAGAGATATTGGAGATATGAAAGCCTCCATTTTGTGTTAATACAAAAAAAATCAGGTGGCATCAAATTACTTTTTAAAATCTTTTTGCTCTAGTTCAGTGTGTAGCTGTGGGTGAAGTTCATTTCTAGAAAACAGGCTTTAATTACTAAAACAAACATCTGAAATCAATCTAAGGACGTGCAGTCAGGTGATGAAGTGAAGCTGCTGAAGAAAAAGGTGATGAAGCAGTTAGTGAATCAACAAAAACAAACGTCTTCATGTTTTCTTCGATCTTTTCATCCACTGAAGTTTGTATCTTTGAAATTTAATGTAGATGGCGCTTGTTGCTTTTGAATATTTATTTAGAAGCTTTTTATTTATATAAGCTTTGATAACGTGACTTTATTTCTGTTGACCGCTTGGAAATGAACCACATCGCGTCTCCTCTGAATGTTTTATTAAACGATACTCACTCCCTGAATGTCTCATTAAGCAGCATCGGCTCCGTCCTGTGACAACTTCTAAAATGGATCCAGCGTCGTTCGGAGTAATTGAAGATGTTGCAGCAAAGTCTGGCTTATTCCCGTCTTCATCTAGCTGTCAAACCACTTTCTGTCATCAGGTTTCTTTTATTTCTTTCTTTATTTTTTTAATATTTTTCCCCTCCGGACTGTGTTTGATGCGTTCAGTGGCAGAACAGTCAGTCGGGAAAACACAGCTTTGTGGGGAAACGAGTGAGTTCGATCACTGAAGCTGCACTTTGTCATTGACAGACTTTCTTCGTCTGCATTTGTGTGATGCGTTTAGATCCCCTCATGCATTTATTTACAGATCCTTGAGTTTGAATCATGTGACGGAGGTTTATTCGCCGCAGACGACGTGCTCTTTGTTACAAACAGCATCCATCATCGATTCTGCCAAAACTTTTCTCTCTGCTTCATCAACTTTCCATCTGCTCTGCTGCAGCCACTTTGGCCTTTTCTTTCTCCACTGCTGGAGTCAATTTAATAGTCAAAGTCTGACACGAAAATTGCATCTCAAAATTGCTCGCTGCTTTAACTTTTCTGACTTTGAATTTTTCAACCTGCGGAGCATCTGAACCAAATTTTTTTTTTTTTTAACCAGTGGAGACGCTCCTTTGTTAAACAGTGTTTAGACTTAAAAATAACTGAAGATGAAGTTGTGTAATTAGCTGAAAGGTTTTTCTTCTAGGAAAGATGAACATAATAAGAGAAGCCACGTTTTTGTTACCAAGAAATGTGACGGAGCTGCTGAGCTGAGGAACTGAAGCTTTTGTGGTTTTGAGATGTGATGTTTTTTTAGAAGAAGAAGATTAGGAAGGTTGATGCTGTCGACAGAAGAGAAAAGAGCCCAGAGCACTAAACCAAAACTGAATAAATCAGCGATGCAACAAGCAGTCAGAGTGGACGTTAATGAGGAGGCGATTTGTATTTTAACTCTCCTGTGCTGCTAAAAGCCTTTTTATGCCTTTCGGGCACAAAGCGCTCGGACTCAGTCAGCAGTATGAATGTAAGTGATGTAAAAGGAGGCAGGTCCACGCGGCTGAGATGAAAGACTGAAGGTTTAATGTAAAATGGAGCTGAAGTTTCCAGCTCTGCCACTTTTACTTGTTTATCGGCACTTTAAAGTCATTTGTAAGAATTTTAGGAATATTTTGTGATTTGATGAGAGTGCACACTTTCAGAAACTTTTCATCTCTGATTCAGAAAGTTGCAAATATAAAGGTTGAAATGAAATACAGCAAAATACAATTACAGCAAGACTGTTTTAATATAATTTGTTCTGCTGAGTATTTATTTAAAAAAAGTACCTCTCCCTGAAGGTTCAGTTTCCTTTTTGACTTTTTCACCAAAAACAAGTGGCTGTGTTTGTGGTGGGAAGCCTGTGAGGGATGACTTCACCTTCACAGTTGAGGTGGGTGGGGGGGGGGGATTTGTAAAGTCTCAGGAAGTCTCAGGTGTCTCTGATGAGGAGGGTGTCTGCGGTGGCATCGCAGAGAAAAGATTCAGGTAATTGGATGTTTCCAAACTGGGAGACAATGAAAATGTTACAGAACATAAAATAAGTTTTTATCACGAAACACTTAATGAGACGACCTGATTGTGTTTGTGCCACCTTTTGAGCAACGCCGCCGACACGCGAGATGACAAGTAGAACTAAATCTGCTCGGTTTGCATAACGACTCGGGGGACAAACGCATCACAAACACGGTTTGTCATAATTGCCAGGAGGTCTGTTCATTTCAGATGCTTGTGCATTATAGATGCATTTCCAGTGATTGTGTGTGAAGGAGTGGCTGCATCGGGTTCTGAAATTATGGAAGATGTATGCACTCGAGACCGAGCTGCATGCTGATGTTGTTTTTGCTGTCGGGGGAAAGCAAGAAATGTATTTACAGAGACTAAAGTGGATTTTCTCATAATTTAGCAGGTTACAGAAGGCTTTCTCGCCGCGAACAGCACCGTGTTAACACTGCTATCAAGCTGGAAAACCTCTCTCACCGGCAGGTTTCTGCAGTAATACATTCCCACAGACGAGACTACAGAACGTAATGAGAACAGACTTCGGACCCCCTGCAGGTGCTAAATGGTTTTGGGTGGTCGGAAGATTATTTAATGAAAGTAAGAAATTACATTTCTAATATACAGTCATATCCTTTCAGAAAAGTCCCGTTTGATTCTCAAATAAAGTATCTGCAGCCTCCAGGCGCTCTGGTAATACATCAAGTGGTGGCTGAAAATGGGAAACAAAGATTGGTTTTGGTGTCTCGTTCTGTGGTCTCGTCAGGGGGGCCGCGTTCATCCGTTTGTTTTTAACAGTTGGAGGCCAGACAGCCTCAGATCCGTCAGCAAATGATGACTGAGACCCGACTGCCTCTCGCATTATGACGGCGTAATTTATCAGCGATAAGCTTCGAGAAGGACGAAGGACGGTTTGCTTTCAAGGACGGAGCTTCTTTGTGCTCTTGGTCATCTGAGAAACCTCGTCATCCCGTAAAAAAAAAATCTATTTCACTTGATCAAAGCTAAATTAGAGAAATTAAAAGAGGAAAAAAACAACTTTGGCTCTGACCTCAGAGGTGAAAATCTCACTTTCAGATTGAGCTTCAGGAGCAGCTTTCACATGAATAATCTCAACAGCCAGTCAGACGCAGATTAAAAGTTTTTGTCTTTTGAAATGTTTTTTCACACAGTAAGACACTTTATTGATTCCAGAAAAGAAATTATTAGAAAACTAATACTGCAAAAGCTTGAAGTCATTTTCTTTTAAGTTTACTTGCACATTTTATTTGTCTGAAAACAGGAAATTAAGAAAATACAAACATACTATACTTACTACAACTTACTATATATAATTGCTATAAAAGTGGTGCAGTTTGAAGTATTGATGAGGGAGTGATGATAATGTGACTTCAGGTGGAGGTGGTGTGTGTTTTAAAGAGACTTTGAACAGCGACTGAATGCAAAAGCGACCGGAGGTGCAGATATGTAAAAAAAACTAAACAAAAGCGGGATGATTGAAGGCTGAACGCGATCAATATTCATGACGACGGGGTCAAGAGGGCTTTGAACCTTTTCAGGAGGCAGCGCGCGAATGTCTGCACTCTCTGATCTGTGGAGGAAGAAAAGAGGAAACCTCTGATCTTTTGTCGTGGACTCGCACACTGATTCATCCCAGTCCTGGAGGTAAAACATGACGATTCGGTTTCGGGGTAGATTTCCCTTTAATCCCTCTGTCTGTACATGATAATTAGTCCATAGGCAGAGCTCAGCGGCGTGCGGAGCCGCTCTGACAGGCTCATTAGCTGTTTCTTTAGGAGGCCGCGGTGTAGGAAGCAATCAAACACAGGATGCTTTTGAGTGACTGAAGTGACAGAACCGGTGTGTTAATTATCGCAGACTAAGGAACAGATCTGCAACCGATACTTCACTTTCACAGCGCAGCCAAGGAAGAAAGATGCCGCGGCTTGTTGCCTCTCACGTAGGCAGTCTAGAAATAGACGCTTTCCTACTTTCATACGACCGACAAGTCAAAGACTTCCTGTTGCTCTTACACAGCAGCTAACAACAGATCTTACTAATAACACTTATAAAATGATGCTTTTCTGATAATTAAACAATGTGAGCACCCATAAACCTAAAATAAAAACACAATGATTTACTTTTTCATATTTATAGGTGGCCAAAGGGACAGATTGAGCCTGTTAAATGGCCTTTGTTAATCTGTCATACTTTAGTGGTTATTTAAGTTTAATTCTGCTCCTAAACGTCACATTATTGAGAAACTTTAGTACTTTAATGGTCAGTAGTGTCACATCAGAAAAGCTCTGATCTTTCTTTGGTCTGTAAAATCTCAACTTTTGTTCAACAATGTCTTTTTAACTTAATAATGAGCAGTTTATAGCTGAAATGATTCAAATGTGGGTCGTTAGTAGTCAAAGAATCGGCTCCGTCGTTGGGTGACGGCTGTTTTTTTTTTTTTTTTTTTTTTGCAGAGGTGGCATATCCGTTCTCCGTCGACCTTCTTGGATAAATGAAGATTTTTAAAAAGTCTGTAATGGGTCAGAAACGTCATTACGTGTCTTATTGAAACCAGAGGAAGACTTCTTTAACTGCATGAAATTTCCATTTATGGCGGAGACGCTGGACCGTGAATGTCCGTGAAAAGCAGTTTGCTGTGACGAAATTGAATTTCATCTGTCAGTGTGTGTGTGTGTGTGTGTGTGTGTGTGTGTGTGTGTGTGTGTGTGTGAGTTACAGACAGTGTGAGAGGCGGTGTGTGTTAGGCTGGATGTTTTAAATCACCGTGTGACCTTCCACGTGTGATTATTATGTGTGATTGTGTTTCTGTGGGAGAGGCGTCTCCACAGCACGTTATTAAGAAGGAGGAGCCAGAGGAGGCTGTTGGCGTTTGGGGGTCAAGGAGCTGGATGATGGATTATGGGATGTTTCTCTCTTTCCATCAGCCAGCTGACGACAGTGACGTCTGTCCTCTCTGCACTGAGAGTGTGTGTTATTACAGCATTAGTGCAAAGATTTTTTTGCGTGTGTGTGAATGTTTCCTGAGTAAAAACGACTCATCACTGTAGCTTGAGTAACAAGATGGTTGCACATTGAACTTCTGTAGGCGACGCTCTTTTAACGAGTAACCTCACAATTCAATTATTAAACGATTCTTGATGCATCTCAGTTTCTGATTTCTAGTCATGGTTTATTTTTTTCCATCAATACAACCAAATGTGTCCAAACATCGTCTTTTAAAATTGCAGATTGCAGCTGCTCTGCCATCTTGTCGCGATTTAGACGTCTACATAGCAGCAGCAGCAAACTGCAGAAATAACAGCTGATCTGAATCGATTATAAATTTATAGCGTTGATGCAGAATCATCCAACAAAGCATCGAGATGCTTGAAGAATCAATTATCAGTATGTCTTGTTTTTGATCGAATGTTTCAGTGTTTTTATGTTAAAACAGTAAAGTCTGCTGTGGCTGGACTTTCTTTGTAGCTGTACACTTCAGCCAGTGAGGTGAAATTAAAACTGGAGTTAAAAAAGTTCTGATAACACACATAATATAAAATAAAACGTGAAATAACAATGTTATCTGGTAGTTGGTATTCGGTGAGATAAGAACTGTGGATCTCGCATCAACGTGCTCTTCTGCCTTCTAACGTATGAATGGAGCGAGCTACGTCGACTTCAAGGCCGACAGCAGAAATATTTTATCTGCCTGCAAACTGATTTATCACACAGACGAGATGCGCGACAGTCTACATCCTGTAGGTGAGTCTTCACACACACGTCTGTGAGTTCATGTTTTAGCAGACATGAACTTATATTTGCTTTAGTGCGCGCTTTTTAACGTGTCTTGACGGCGCCATCCAGGCCTGCTGGAGCGTATGCATGCATTTGTGTGTGTGTGTGTGTGTGTGTGTGCGTGTGTGTGTCAGGCAGTGAGACAGGGCAGACAGCTCCTATTGCTCTTTTGGACGAGAGCAGAGCGTCTGCCAAAGTGTCGACAGGCTCGCTGGGAGAAATACTGGATATAATCACAGCGTCTGGGTGCGTCGCTCAGGCCTCGCCATCATGTGTCTCTCGGCGTCTGTCTGTCTGTCTGCGGGGCAGCGAGCGACAGGAGCTTTAGGGTGGCCACATCTTAGCTCTTTTTTCATTTTTTTTGTTCCATCCTTCGACTATCTTTATCCGCCAGCCTCGGGGGTGAAGTGGGGGGGGGTTTGGTCCCAGAAGGAGATGTGGCATTTTTATTTTTTCTGCAAACAGCGAGCGCTTGACACACATTATGCATTATGTGTGTCTCTGCGTTAAACCACTTGACAGCTGTTTGTGGAGTATCGCGATCCGCCCAAAGGCAATCTGTGTGTGTGTGTGTGTTTGCATTGCTCAGTAAAAGCGTAGGAGTGTGTGTGCGTGGGGGCTCGTGCAGTGCAGCCCTCCTGACTGGTGCCTGTCTGAGCGGTGACGCTGCTGCGAGCACAGACAGAGATGGATATAAATGCAGCAGTTGGGGGGGGTCAAGGATACAGCTGGCTCAGCTTCAGCCTTGTGTACCGGCAGCACAAACACGCTGAAGGACGAGTGCGCTCTCCTTAAAATTCCTCCAGGATGCAGATGGAAGTTACGATTATTATCATTATTATTATCTTCTCAGTTTTAGAGTCATTATAAAGGATGGGATTGTTCTGGACTTTAGAGGAGAGCAATCATAAGCACAAATGCTCAAAACGGCCTGCAGTATGTTCACACTTTCCTGACAAATTACTTTAAAAACGTCCCCTGTTGTCAGTAAAGACAGAAGAAGTGTAGTGTTGTCATGCTGTCACACACTCTGCAAAAAGAGGTTGAGAAATGGGAAGATGGGCGTGCAAAGTAAGTTTATTTGTGTCAAGAATAGTCTTGATGGTAAAAAGAAATCACTGTTAACTGTTGTCAGAGGATAATAAACCGCAGTGATTTTCTGACTTTAACCGAGCACACAAAGTTGCCTACAATTACAGAGACACCTCAAAAAAGTTGTGTTCACCTTTCAATGTTTGCTTTTCTTTGCAATTTAAAGTCATTGTGAACAGTCTGAAAGTTTGATTTATATCCACATACGTGTTTCTGTGCAGCCTGTATCTGTATGTTCAGATCATTTTCAGTGCAGGTTCATTTAATCAACTTAACGTGCGCCTATAGACCTCATAAACACCAGCGTCCACTCATGTTTTAAGCACTGTGCATTATTAATTATATAACTGCATCGCCACGGCAACAGATGCTGCAAAGATCACAGTCCTTTTAGTCCAGTTTGTGAATTATAACATTATTATAAAAATATGCATTTTTCATCACCAGCACCTGCAATTTAAAGTGTCTATAATTAACATAGTTTAACAGTGTGTCAAATGTCCATGTTTTAGTGGAAGTGAAGAGCTGCAGGGAGCAACACAGAGGATGTTTACGCCGCGACAGGACGAGATATCCGAGCGGACAGCTGCTCGCCGATCAGATTTATCAGCGCTGAAATGCTCGATCCCACTCAGCCATGTTTATTGATTTCTATAAAGACGGCCAAGTTGTACATTTAGAAAAGCAGATCAGCGCTTTACTTATCTTCATTGCTGCCCCGTCATTAACTTTTATTCTTTTGGAGGTACATACTGAAGCCTTTTATGTGTCCGTACCCAGAGGCGCCTTCATGTCTGTCCGTTTCTATGAGATGAAAGTTAAGAGGAAAAATAGCTGGAAAAGGTTCTTTTGTCCAAACACAGAAAGAAACCTCTGTGCTTTGATTCAGGTGAACTGACACCGAAAGCTTTTGCTGTATTGTTCATATTTTGTCAGAGACGGTCGTAGTTATGATAAAAGTATTTGGGCATTTTATCTCGCTGACCTACTGATGTTGATGGAAACACCCAAAAATCACCACCGAGCAATAAATAATGTGTGAAGAAGCTGAGTCGCTGTGTATTGTGGAATTAAAGGGGATTTTCAGGTGTCGTCACCAGCAAAGAGGCTGCAAACCCCCCCAAAAAAACACAGATGCTTTAAATGCAGTGGATCAGTAATTTTGGAGCATTTGAATAAACATGAGCGCTGCTAAATGTGTTTATTTGAGGGGGATGTTATGCAAGATTCACTCTTTTTTTCAAATCCAAATGTGGAGAGTTACACATTTTTGGGGATTTCAAGCTCATTTGAATTTAAGAAACAGATCGATAGGATCATTAAGGACATTAAAAGTACCGATCAGATCATCAGACACGGAGCCGCGAGATTTCTGTGCATTTTTCAGCCAATCCGGTCAGATTATCTCTCTGCAGGTTTGGTGAACTTTTCCCCTCAAGGTGCTTTAATCCTTTCAGCGTGCACTAAACTCTTGAGTCTTGTAGTTTTTTTTTTTTTTTGTCAACTTTAGCCAACCATAAAAATAATGCGTCTCTCAGAGGATTTAATATTGAACTGTCACGCAAGATCAACTTCCCAAATAACAGCCGATCCCCTCTTCCCTTGCCAATAAACAAATGCAGAAAATGATAAATCTGTTGTAGCCGGGAGGCTGGTTTCCAACATTTTTGGCTGCAATTCAAACAAGGCCACCCAGAGAAATGATTTGAATGAAAATTAGTAAAAATAATTTCAGATAACAAGAGTCAATGAGACAGTGAATTTGTTTGTGCAGTATCCTGTTTTTTCTTCTTCTTCCTCTCAGCTGTTCTCCGTGTTTATCAAACTACTAATACTGACAACCCGAATCAATTATAAAAATGGAAATTGATTTTCCCATATCTCTCACAGGCTGTCCACATTTCTTTGAACCAGCTCTTGATGGGTAGCAGGGGTCAAGGGTCCAGGGATTTATCGATTTCTGCACGATGGCTGAAACACTGGACATTTGCACACACACGTTTTATCGTTTCGTCAATAGCTTGAAGCCTCACTTATGTCTTTTTCGCCGTCGTATATCTCTGCACTCACGGAGATGCAGATCCAGAAACAGCTGCCTCAGCGCGCGGCGTGGACGGTTGCTGCTTGCTAACCGAGGTGTGTGTTGGGTTTGCAGCCGGGCCGCCGTCCTCCGGGGAACCTCGGACTGTCGCAGCTGTGTGTTTTGTTGTGTGTGTGTGACGGTGTGTGTGTTCGGGAGTGTTTAAACACCCGAGCAACGGTCAAAAGTGTGAACGTGTTTTGGGGCCTTGTTAAAGTGAAACGTGGCTACGAGTGTGTTTACGTGTTTGTGTGTTTTTGTGTAGTGTGAAGGGTTTCCTGCGGGTGTGTGTGTGTGTTACGGGCGGCTGTACAGCAGATTTGTGAACTTCGCCGCTGCCAGGCCGCTGAAGCTCGTACGCAAACAGCGGGCCGATGCGGAGCAGATTAACTCGCCACGCGACACTCATGAACAAATCCACGCGTCAATATTTGGGGAGCAGCTCGGCCTGCTGGTCACAGAGCCGCTCCTGTTACCACGACGACACGAGTTTGATCCCCACAGCAGCTTGTGAGGCGTGTTACTAAAACTGCAGTCACTTCTAATGAGTATTTCTGTATCGATTCATCTTTTAGATTGATTGATTGTTTAGTCGATAAAATGTCAGAGAGGAAACAAACATTTTGAATTTCACCTTTTGAAATGACTCATAATTATTGAATTATTAAAATGAACACAAACTTTCTTGAAATCAGATGATCAATCGATTAATTGTTTCAGCTCTGCATAAAGTTCTGCTGCATACCGACTGAAAGATAAAACTCTTTATCTTTGGAGACTTTGAACCCAGATAATGCCAATACATCTGATGTCCAGTGCAGATAAAGACCCATAAATATGTTTAAAACTCATGTAAAAATGCTTCATACACCTTCAGAATAAGGTATAAGAAGTGTAGAAGTGCTAATATCAAAATGAACCCTGCAGC
Organism: Amniataba percoides; assembly: GCA_037176925.1. Classification (NCBI taxonomy): domain Eukaryota; kingdom Metazoa; phylum Chordata; class Actinopteri; order Centrarchiformes; family Terapontidae; genus Amniataba; species Amniataba percoides. Next base: position 19,442,487 of record JBAJHX010000040.1, read on the forward strand.
GTCTGCATCCATTGTGACAGTGCAGACATGTCACTTATATACGATTATATATATAAACACAAAAACAGTCTAAAAAGTTATTCTGCAGACTCATACAGCAAACTATTTATTTCTGCTATCTCTGAGGACAATTTTATACTTCCTGTCCATCCCTTAAGAAAACATTTACTCTCTTCTGTCAATCAGCTTTTGACAGTAAGGCTCTGAATGTCTTATTAGAAAGATTGTGGAAAAAAATGTATTTTTTTAACCTTTATGCTCAAGAAGCAACTCAAACTTATCCTGCAGGAAACAGCTGACTGAGCTAAATACTCAAATATGTAACACACACACACACACACACACACACAGAAAGGGTAATGTAATATTTTCCACCTGCTGTTCCTCTTTAGCAGGCAGCAGTAAATCAAACTGTTGTAGTTTGTTTACATTCAGTGTGCCGGCTTCCTTCTGAACGAATGAAGAATATTCATAAATTCAGAAGGAGAGTTGTGATTTGCAGGACTTTTTTTGAGAGCTCTGACATTATATTTTTAGTACCAGCTGGTGATGAGGACTTATTTTCTTCCTTTCACCGGATGATAAATGACAGCATGTGTCAGGACGATTATAACGGACGTTTTGTGTGTTTATTTATCTTTTCTCTTCCTCATAATTGGTGGAGGTGATTTATCCTGAACCTGTTGAAACTCTCACTGCAGCTCTCTGAACGAGCCGGACCGAGACGGTGTGTGTTTTCACATCCCAAGAATTCAGCCTGATTGTGTTAAAAGCCTGCATTAGTCTTTCAGCGTCCTCTGGAGAGAAGAAATGCCCTCAGCTTTCAGACCTCTCCAAGATAAAAGCAAAATGGCTGCACCTCTAATGTGCAGCTGAAATTCAAGGTGAGCCGAGGAGGGGACAGAGAGGTGACCCCGCGTGGCAGAGATTCATGTTGGAGTCTGATTAGTCACACCTGGTTCACCTTTACCTGAGTGAGACGGTGATCGGAAGATGACTTGTTGAGCAATTTATCACACGACCACAAAGAGATGGACAAACAGGCACAAACGTATTCACAAAGAGATGCAAAATTACTGCAAAGAGGCAAAAAAAGACAATGAAAGAGATGCAAAACGACCACAAAGAGATACAAAACCAGGAACAGAAAAAACATGATTACAAAGAGATGGAGTTACTGCAATGAGACGCAAAAAGACTACAAAAAGACAAACAAAAACCACAAAAGAGAAGCAAAAACGACCACAAAGAGATGCAAAATAACTACATAGAGACGTGGATAACACAAATCCTCTGCAAAGAGCCACAGAAAATGATGCAAACTAACTACAAAGCAACTGTGTTTGCTTTTATGTATTTGTAAGAGTATTTAATGTTTATTTGGCATGTATTTGTTATACTTTTTGTAAGTCGATAAGTCGTCTATCTATCTATCTATCTATCTATCTATCTATCTATCTATCTATCTATCTATCTATCTATCTATCTATCTATCTTT
>JBAJHX010000040.1:19459443-19477815 GCA_037176925.1 Amniataba percoides
GGTGTTGTTTTTGGGGTGGGTTTTTCTTGGGTGGGGGGGGGGGTTGAAAGAGGGGGGGAGGGGGTGGGTTGGGGGGGGGGTTTTTTTGTTTAAACCCCCCCCCCCCCCCCCCCCCCCTTGAAGTTCATTGGTCAGTAACTTGCAAACTTGGTAAGATATGAACACGCTTCAGGCAGCTTTGGATAAACTTTAATTAAAGAGCCAAACTGGGGTCACATTTCTTTGTTCAGCACACAACTTTCAGTCAGTGGGCAGATTTTCATGTCTCCACCATTGATCATCTCACAGGGATTTGCATTTCTGAAGAAAAATAATGAACCAGCATGCAAACAAGAAAGTTTCAGGCCTTTAGGCTTGAACCCAAAATAAACTGGGCGCAGGTTAGTTTGCTCCATCCACGACTGTCGCTTCACTCATGCTGCAGTGTGATCTGAAACTGCCCCTGAAGATCAGGCCATTCCCCTGTGTGGCAGTTCACCGCCATCATACTGTGGGCGTGTGCAGAAATGGGTGAATGACCAAAAACCTCACAAAGACCTTTGGATGAAAGCGCTGTATAAATGCAGCCAGTCACCATTTAAAAGGCTTTTCAACACGAGGCAAAAAGGCAAAGCTTTAAATGATATCTGGACGGTGTTGGTTGCAGCGTTTTACCATTTCCTCCAAATGGACATCCAACCACCGAAGGATGAGATCGTGCCAGTGCCTTGCCAGCTGTCTGGCTCTGCTATTTGGCAGCCTGCTGCCATCAGACTGCTTCACGTTTTCTACATTTCCAAGTCTGTGAGTGTCAACAGCTTGAGCCTACACAGACAGCACAACCAAGGCCAACAATATGACTAAAATATGACTAATGGCTGATATTAAATGCTACATAGCATACCAGGTATGATTCACATGCAGGCTTTCAGCCTTCATTTTCATCTTCAGTGACGCTTGAAGCTCGAAAGCATGCAAACTCCTCTTTGCAATGCTTTCATTATCAAGAATGCTTTTTGGTTACTGTGTTCTATTCAAAGCTCTATTGGTAAAATACAGAATTCATGACCTTTTGAGTTTCAGTACAGTAAACCCTTTAATGCTTTTAGGAAGTGACTTCCACTCATCAGGCAACAAAAGATACCTCTACATTCAAGCTTTAGACCACCAGCACACCAGTCCAAAAATGATCTTACAACTCTGCAATCACAAGAATTCACAGAAATTCATTTAGTTCCTGCAGTATTGGTTATATTGTGCAATCTCTCTTTGCATTTTTTTTTTGGTAAAGACATGGTCACACTAGAAGATTGCTTTTTAACAGATAATGAAAGAAGCCAAATAACAAAATTGTAGGGGCACAGTGGCAGTATTATGTAGAAACTGGAGGGTCTTACCCAAACTGTTGCTGAAAAATTGGACACTAACTGTAGCTTAACATCTGTAAATACTTTAACTGGAACTAGATGGGTGTAGTCTGCCATATATGATGTAACCAATAGCTCTCTCCTTAATGGGAGAAGAATATTTTGCATTGGTACATTGGTACACAGTTGGTCATTTGTCATTCTTGGATGATTTTATTTGAGTTATTATGTACTTCCAAATGTTGTCCATGCTATACAAGTTTGTTACTCTGCACACACAGCAAACACGTTCTTTGCCTTCACTCAGCCATTTAGGAGGTTATGAAGCGTTAATCCACACAATGTGATGAAGGAATGTGCTGTACAGTGTACTTTCATAGACTGCATCCTTTCTCTGCAATAGAGGAACATCGACATCCTTTAAATCAACATCAGATGGAAAACATTATTTTCTCCTTTATCCAATGCACTGGTTCAGTTCTTTACAAAGGGAATAACGCCTTTGATGGTTGCTTGTTGTTTCTTAAAATCACTAGTAGTTGGCCATAAAGACTAGAAACATAAAAGTAGAAATGTTTCATCCTCACACTGTTCTGTGAGAAGGTGTTTATTGCTGGAGTAACCTTTAAAGAAATACTCTACTCTGATTGCTGATGCCACCGAGTCGCTAAGGTCTGAACAAAGTTAGCTTTTGTTAGCAGGTGCTTGACAGACTTACAGGATTCATCAGGCATCTTGTTTGTGCTCATAAACATTGCAGCTATCAGAAAAACATGAAGTCTGCAAAGAAGAGTAGATTAAGGTGAATGAGTCCACAGCCGTGCGTACTGTATACCTGCAGCTGAAGGTCTCAGATTTTCACCTTCCACATATGGTACATTAACAATGAGCACTGACTCATCCCTGCTTCTGTTTTTCCATCCATTTGAGAGCAACACATGGTCTTTTCTAAAGCTGCAATTTCTTTCCATGATCCTCTATAATTCTGCCTTTTCCATCGCTGAAAGTATTACACTAGAGTCAGGTTTTACTGCGGCAGAGATCACAATTTCTTTCTCAACAGTAAAAGACTTTAATGGACCAGAAAGCTATCTAACTCTTATTTTGTTATTGTCACCGTATTTTCCCCGATTTTTAACTTAAAGTTGAAAACAACAAAGACATTTCACACATTTTCTTCTGGAGGTTGAGGAAAACTATTCTAGGAAACTGATGAAATCACCAGCTGAGGAGAGGTTATTTGAGGGGAGAGCGGGTACAACCCAGAAAGGAAATTACAACACTAAACTTCTGGAGAGACTGATGGTATTTGAACCGGTGAGAGGATGAGAGGGTGGATGTTTCTGTTAAAAATACAACTGGGACTCTTCTGCTCTCATTTCCTCTCTCACTCAGAAAATCTGTTGTCATAATTTAGAAATCCAATATTACACTAATGGAGGCATCATTGGAAGTTGTGGAATTATGAAGTGAAAGATCAAGCAGCACTCTACACTGCTCATATTAAGCTTTGTTTGTTAGACAAACAGTGATATTTGCTGGGTTACTAACATATAGGACATAAAGGTTTTTGTTTTTAAGGTCCTGAATGTATGTTGATATGATATCTTAAAGCTCATATCTGTCATTTCCATTTGTTCCCTTAAAATAACACTTGTACCATGATTATCCCACATAATGTATTATCCGTAAGGTCAAGTTTTTTGAACACTAAGATTCATACATTAATATTTAGTCACATTTCATGTCTGTGTACCATTTGCCTCTCTCTCCATACTAAACGATGTCGGCCAAAGCTGAGCAGTTTCTGTCAACTGTGCTAAAGGTTTCTGAACTAGACGCCTCAGAACAATGGAGCAAAATACATGAAGATAAGAGATCCAGAGACAAAGAGCTACTTTGAGAGCGCTAATGAACAAGCTGTTCAGATAAAATATCTCACAATAAACTTGACAGCTTTGTTGTTCTTGTATGTAATTGTTATATTTGGATAATGGGGGTTGTTATAAAGGTCTTCTAGCCACTAAATCTTTTACCACATGATTATCACATAATGTGTCAGTCTGGTCAGTGCTGGTATGTTGTGTGTTTGGACTGTAAGTTTCAATAAGCATCGGCTCACATTGTCTCCATGAATTCATTGAAGAGTAGCTGACGAGACCAAATCACAGATGGAGCATACTGTATCTCCAGCAGAGACGTGAAGCTGCTTTAGCTGCTTTAGCTGATTAGCATCAGCTGTTTTCATTCATGCTCTGCAGTCTTGTTCACCAGCTCTGTGGCCATCAGCTGACAATAACATCCAGTCAACATACAAGTGGCCATTTAGCTGGAAACTTGCTGATATGTTCGAAAAGATATTCCCTCGTTTGGTGTTTTGATGATGATGGTGGAGAGCACTGGCCAAATCTCCCACAGCTCTTCAGCTGGGTTGAAATGTGGTGACTGTGAGGGCCATATAATACAGTTCGCATCATTTTCATCCTCATCAAACCATTCAGTGACTCCTTTATGTGCAGGTTGACCGCTTAGAGAAACACCGACTGGAAATATTTTTTTTCTGCCGATCTCCTGCGGTTGAAGTCACTGTGCTGAAGTGATGTAGAAATGCACTCACGTTGTGGTAAATGCAGTTTTATGTCACTATTGATGATGATGGTGATGGATGAATATTCATTTGACATTAATATAGAAAATGTCAAGAATTTAATCTCTTGTCATCCCTTGTAAACCAAACAATACTGGCTACATTGAATTGTTCTTCTCTCAGAAAAGTGTTGAAATTACAATATCATCTGCATATAGATTGATTTTATGCTGTATTAAATCTACTTATAATACAGTTGCAAATAGATGTTCTTTTATTTGAAAAAAGTTGCAGATCATTAATTTTGTTGAACTGAATTTTCACACTCCACTGTTGACAAAAGTAATTAGTACTGCTGGTTAAAAGCAACTTCTGTGCAGTCAAACCATGAGCACAGAAAATATTCACCCACTCCTCGATGTAGATTTTAAATGAAGTAATCACATGCAGAGCTTGTAACATTTGTATTCTCTACATTTAGCTTAGTCTGCCATGTACAGTGATTTAAAAGCCTGTGCATTTGCATCATTATGTGGGACCAGCAATGGGAAATATGAAGACAGCAAGGATTCATTTATTAAAAACAACAACAAAAAAATCATGGCGCCTGCAGCTGTGGAGAGAATGTGGTACTGAAATTTCTTCATTGTGATTTTATGTTTTGTATATCTTAAGCTCAGTCAGAACATTTATGCCATTATGTCAAATTGTGCACAGATTGCTTTCCATCACTAGGGATCATTATATACTGTGACATGCAGCAGAGCCTCATTGTGCAGATTCAGATTCACTGCTTGTCCTTGTTTGTCTCAGTCGAACACATACGCACTCTCTGTATACCTTCTTCACACTCTCTCCTCTTTTTCCATCTCACTCTCATACATATGCAGGTCTCATTTTGTACCCTTTTGCTCTCCCTTACAAACAGACACTGCATCTGTCCTCCCTCTGCAGCTGAATCCACACTCCTCTATCAAATCCTCCCTCCCTGCCTCCCTCCATCCCTCGCGTCTCTCCTGTCCCTTCATCACCTGCAGGGCTTTCTCTGCTTCTTTATTCTGCTTGTACTCGCCGTTTATTCTCTGTGGTCCTGCTCTTGTCTCCTCCTCTGGGTCCACCTGCACACCGGCATGCTGCGACTTGGACCTCAGTCTGTGCCGGATTGTGGCAAAAAAAGCTAAATTTGTTAGAAATGAAAACCGCTCTTCAGAATTTTCTGTCCCTTAGGAAGTGACCTGACCTGCTTGTGATTTTTTTTCCTCTCCTGCTGCTGACTTTTTCAGCCGGCAGCACTTGTTGTGTCTGAATTCGATACTGCACACTCATCTTCAAATATCTCTGCAGTACTTCATTTAGGTTTTTTCTGATGAGAGAATGCAGCTGCAGCCAGCAAAGGTGACAAAAGCATCACCAGTATATACAGAAAGCTGCATACATTTACAGTAGGCTATGCTACCAATGAATTACAAAGAAGTTTCATGTGATGTCCAAGCCCCGTCTGATGTTATCGCGGAATAAAAGATTCTCTTCATTAACATATTTACTGTACAGTGCTAATCTGCAAAACCCTCACTTTAATTTAAACATCTATGTCAATAAACAAGAGTTGCTCTGGAGTTTTTACACTGCATACCTGCAAACCTACAAACCATTATTTGTTAGCTTTCTGTTGCTGTCGTATTTAATATTAAATGTCAGAAAGATTTCATTATTGGGAATGTAAACAGCATTGAGTTTAAAGTACAGGATGTCTGAGCAGGAGCAATAAATACAAAAATGAGTAGGTGTAGTGTGAGTCGTTTATTCATATTGTTAACTGTTGAACTGAGCTTTATAATAGCTGCATAAATCAGCTGTCCCACTTGAGGTAACACTGATGAGCATATATAACAGAGAGGAGGAAGTGACTGTTTGAAACTTTAGAGAGGAAGTATGACGGCGGAGCAGTGACACAGTTTTTAAATCATCCTCTCTCCTCTCTTCTCTCTCTCTCTCTCCTCTCCAGGGTCTCCTCTTCTCATCAGGTGAAGCAGTGTGAGCCTCTCTCCTCCCTCCCTCCTCCCCCACAGACGTCATCCACTACCTAAAAAAATCCCCAAATCCCACCTGGCCTCACCTGCCAAACCCCATCCGACAGCTGCCACTGGCCCTCCCTTTACCCCATGGTGGCCCCAAGGCCCGCCCTCTCACTGCTGTTGGCTGTCCTGGCCTGCACGGGGCCCGCGCGCCCCTCGCCCCCCCTGCTGCTCCGGCCCCGGGAGAGAGAGAGGGACTCGGGTGGTGTCAACATCGCCGTGGTCCACTCGGGCTCCTCCCTGCTCCCGGAGACGGCGGTGGTGGGAGGCGCGGGGGTCGGCGAGCCGGGGCCGGGCCAGGGAAACGGGCCGGGAGGAGCAGGAGGAGGAGGAGGAGGAGGAGGAGGAAAGGGAGTAACGGATACAGCTTTGTTGGAGGGAGTGGCTGCCATGGCCTCGTTTTCCTCCTCCTCCTCGTCATCCCTGTCGTTGGCCGCGCTCGTGGGGGAGACGGTGATGACGCCATCGGGTCAGGCCAACGTCATCTACCTGGCTGTGAATGAGAGCAGCCCGGGCAGCCTGCTGCTGCAGCTCTGTGAGCTGCTGGCCACCACACCGCTGCAGGTACATATTCAGACACACTCCTGACACACGCCCCCCCCATGACCACAACTATCTGACAATGAGCAAAGAAAAACACTGCTTTCATGCATCATCCAGCAAATGTTCCCAAACACTAACAAGATAACGGTCCAAGGTTTCCTCTAAAAAAAAACAACATTCATACAGTATCTGCTTTGAGATCATCTTCATGTGCCATCATGGGTAAATATTCCATAATGCTGAAACTAAAAATAGCTTCAGTACAACAAATGGTTCCATGATTCCAACTACAATGTGATATTTAATCCAAAATGTGCTGTTTTTTACATCTAAAGGTTAATTTTCACATTTTCACATGCCAGTTTTGACTGAAGGTCATTGACCTCTCAGAGATCAGACCAGGTTTTGCAGCAAAGAGGTGTACACACACTTGTTGTTGCCGTAGTCGATTCCTTCTTTTATTCAGCTGCATTTTACATTAATTACAGTGTCCCTTCATTCATTCGTGTTCATTTTCATTGTGCCGTTTGCTCATCTTTTCATTCGCTCGCTCATTCATTCATAGTCTAACACTTGTGGATGGGAGCAGCTCTGCAACCTCAGCCCTGAGAGCTGCTTGTGATCATACTGACGGAGGTAATAAAACACACGACATGCTGAACTCTTGATTCATGTACTCATTCATACATTCATTCATTTATTCTCCTGTGAAACACACACATTATTTATGCTTCTATTTATCAGTCTATCTCTGTGTTTGTTCTCATGTCAGAACAGTGGAAAGGTCTTAGATCAAGTATGATATTAACTCTTTTAAGTAACACTCCATATCTTATTTCCAGGGCCTGTCTGTAGCTTATTTGCATATCAAATGCTTCCCTGTGAGAATTGAGCTGTCAGCCACACTTAGCTTCAATTTGCTCCCCTGAATCACTACAAGAAAACAAGCGTAGAGTCATCAAGCCATGCTCAAATCACTACTGCTCCTCCTCGTATCATTACAGAAAGTAATGGCAATTGCTAGAACTTCATGCATTTATCCTGAATTCATTACCGCTGCTGGCGGTTCTTTCTTGAAAAGTAATCACAACAAAACGCGGGTTACCAGAACATTCGTACACGACTGCTTTGCGACAGTAGCTCGGCATGTATGCAGCAGCCATGCCTGCTTTTAAAGTGGCCCGTAAACCGGGAGCTTATCTGTTGTTTCTCTGGTGTGAAGCGGTTTAAGCTGTAAAGGTACAACACACAGTCCTCTCTTGACAGGGTGCCAGTCCACCTCAGGGACTGAACTCCGATTTTATCTCTGCAAACATTGATTGCCAATCAGAGCGGTGCAGGAGTTCCATTTTTAAAAGCCTCCAACGGTTGTTTTCTTACTTCATTAAACCTCTAAAACTCTTTGGAAAGATTTAGTTCCTTCAGCAGTCGAGATATTTATTTGTAAGGTGAGAAAACAAAGTCTTCGAGGTGTTATGACTCGAATACCGCCAACAGTGTGTGAACGCATGTTGTTCCAGTATATTTTGCTCGCTCGTTCAGCCTTTAATTTATTCTCAGAGTGTATAAGAATAAAAGAAACGGCGGCTTTGATGAATAAAGGTCTGTTGAGGAGCTTATGAAATTGCGTCTCAATGAGGCTGATGTAACGCCTTTTGTCTGATGTGCTTTGTTTCACTGTGCAACCTTTGTTTTGCTTCCAGGGTTTGGTGTTTGAGGAGGAGAGGCCGCCGCCGCCGAACCGCGCCCCGCTCGCCCCCATGCTGGAGTTCGTCTCCGCCCAGACGGGGGTCCCCGTGGTCGCCGTAGGGGGAGGGGCCAGCCTGGGACGAGAGCCACAGGTAAGAGTGCATTACTTCACATTGCATCATCAGCTTTTTTTTATTTCATTTGCACCAACACAACGACTGCAGCTTAGAAGATGAAACCGCAAGAAATAATGAGCAACGTGAAAAAGTACCTCTTGACCTGCACTGGGATTTCTTTACTCTGAATATAGATTAAAGATGAGATAATACTTTTTAAAGGAGATGAAGGAGAAGTTTACCATTTTATGGGTTTGTCTTAAAAACAATAGTGCAAGAACAGAACAAGAACAGTGAACCTTTTGTGCAAAAATATATAATCACATATTGAAATCTATCTGTATCTGATATTTTTCAACAGTCTGAGATGAATATGAAGTGAATATCCTCCAAACTCAGTGCTTTTAATTCCTCTTCCTGTTCAGTCGTTACGAGATGTACTGGCATGATTTAGGTGATGTACTATATCAGTGGTTTACCATAAAAAATTAGCACTACTGAAGTCAGCGGACACTTGTATCTCCTTCATTGGACGACAACTGTTTCCTAATGGTCTGTTTCCTTTTGAGGACGACGTTATTGATTTGGTGAGTTCGATTTTAACTCGTAAGTAATATCTCTTATTAATTATGAACAAGTAAGCAATATGTCTGAAGAAATAACGACACTGCTTTCTAAATGAAGGCATCATTAATTGATTTATTGGCCTGTTGGGGGCAGCAGAACGAGCTGTAAACACAACATTAACATATTACAACCTTTTACAGGAAAACTTGTCAGTAAGCATCATTTATTGCTCATTTGTAGTTACGTTTTTGGCCACATGAGTCCAATGTTCACACTTGTTTTAGTTGTGAAAATGACCTTAGTTTCTAAACGCTTGCTATGTTCCCTTGCTAGTTGCGACTTTGTCATATCTTGAAATTGGTTTGACGAGATCAGTGAGACTCAACAAGTAAGATTTTGGCTGTAAAACCAAAACAATAAAGTGAAAGACATTAAAACCCTTCACAGGACTGAAGGGAACTACAGACACAGATGCTTCTTCTCACCATGAGTGACCTCTTACACACTGTCAGCATGAAAATAGAACAGTTTTAGGATCTCTATGTAAATGTGCCAGCAGAAGAAAACAAGCAGAAGTTATTCCAAAGTGTTTCGCCGCACTTCTTTCCACCACATTAGCTTCTCATCATAGCGAGAGCTGGCAGACTTGAAGCAAGGCTCCCTTTTTTCAGACATTACACTTCACAAAAATGTGCGTCTCAGCTCTGAATGTGACAAATACTCCAGGCCATGGCGGCAATATTGATGTATAACATTTTCTATCTAACAGAGGCCTGCACCTTACGATTCTGGTGCCAGAAAACGGAGCTGAGTGAAGAAATCTGTAATTTCATTCAGACTGAAGCCCCTCGTGGGATCTAGTTTTCTAGCTCTCTGAATGCTAAACAGATCAGAAAACATGCTGCTCTGACCTCGTCACTAAGCCGTAATGAAGAAGGGGAAATTTTAATTTTTTGTCAGAGTTGCTCCAGTTCTGTCACTGCCCCGAAGCTCATCAGTATCACTGCCTCTCTTTTTATTGAGCAGATGAAACGTGTTAGTGATTTGATATTTTTAGTGCACGCTCTGTGAATCGCTTTGCATGTTATCAGCTCGAATGGTTAAGTACCAAAACCAGAGTTTCATTGTCAAAACTTCAAATTCAGTTACTCACAAATGACTGCTGCGTCACCAGTTTTAAATGATGTCCATTGTTACAGGCTGATTAATGTGTACGAGCTCTCCAACTGGCTAATTTGTGTGTGACAATGGGGGATGTTTTGCTGACAGACAAAGCTGTGACAGGTGTGATGTTTCATCAGCGGGCTGGTTGGTTTTGCCTGGATCTTCTGTGGCTGTTGTGGTGATTTCTATATTGCTTTGACTTCAGCGAGGGCATCAAACACAGATGGATTTCAGATTTTGCCCTTAAATTTCCATTCATTCAGTTTCATTCAGTCGTGATGACAGTTGTTCTTGTAGGGTTGCCTAATTTAGCGTAAACAAAGTTTAGTTTATCTTATTTTTTGCTTTTTCCTTTGAGTTTGGGTCAAATATATCTCAGCTTAAACACTGCAGCTCTTTGACCGTGCCCTTTGGGTTTTAACAGAATAATAAATGGCTGTTTATCTCCAGAGTAGCTCTGCATTTAAGAAATATTTGTAGAACTAAACTCTAATCAGCTCTTAATTGCCTTTGGGATGCTGAGTCACGCATGTTTCCTGATACACGCCGAGAGTCAATCAAGCTTGCGTCAGCAGCGCCTCCGAAACCGTGACTTGGGACGCGACGTCAGTCATTCGCTGTTTCTGGTGAGCGCTCACATGACAAGAGCGCTTGTTGGAGTGTTTTATTATCGCTGCAGCTTCCGAGGGGACGCGGGAATTTAGTTTTATGTTTCAGGCTACGCCGCTCGCTCCCCGTGCGGCTCACTCCAAGCAGGGTTCAGAAAAGCAGACAAGCTTACATCATAAATCAGGCCGGTGCCGGTTTGATATTTGACCCAGTTCGGTGCAGCATGACCTGAGGTGAGCCCCGTCGACACGGGAAGGCGGCCTGATGCTCCCTGAAGTTTCCTCTTGATCATTAATTTAAACGCATGCTCGCCGCCTCTTTGTTTAATGTTCAGAAGGAGATAAATAATTCATTGTTCAAAAAGAAAAAAAGAAAACACAGCCGGAAACTTTGGACAGTGTTAAAAAAGTGCATACGTGAGCAAATGTGCTGTGATGATGAGTCCTTTATTTCAGTCGTTCCAACCTATATGGACTCTTTTTTTCCATCCTGCTTCTTTGTTCTAGTTTTAAAAATACTACAATAGAGGAAAAACCAAAAAGGAATGAACTCCTCTTTCAACCACCGAGCGGCTCATCTATCCAGATTAAATGTGACTGGAGCGGCGGAGAGAGGAAGGCGATCATTGTTTCTTTCATTGACACTGAAAGCCTCATTCAGAAGGACTTTTTTTCTGACAGACAGACTGCATTATTCCTCTGAGTGTTCCCCTTTCTCTCTCAAACTGAAGTCAGCCAGCCACGAGTCAGAGAAACCAGACGAGAAGTAGCTTAGACTGCTGCGACTGGACGTCACGCAATCACGCTGTCACATAACTGGGAGACTTCCAGTGCACATCCACCTCTTCCAGAGTCACGTTCACGACAGGTCAGCTGTGTGTTGAGTGTCAGTGCAGGAAATCGTAGCAGCAGGAAGACGGAAAGTAAGTGAGTGGTGCAACAGATGCATTTTACTCCAAGATAACAAGATTTATACAGTAGTTTCATTGCACAATATCTCATGTTTACTATTGTGTTGCTGATTAATGTAAAGGATAGATAGATAGATAGATAGATAGATAGATAGATAGATAGATAGATAGATAGATAGATAGATAGATAGATAGATAAAATAAAATAGAATATTATAAAGTACAATGAAATATATAAGAATAAGATAGAAATAGTGAGGAAAACAAAACAGACAGGCTGTTAATTCTCGACTTTTTTGCAGCCTTGCAAGCTTGTCTGCCTGTTCTGGTGGTAATCAGTAAAGTAGCACGTAAAAAAAAGTCCTTGGGGGAGAAAAAAGTAAAACTCTACATAAAAATAAAGAATAAAAAAACACAGTGAAGCTTGTTAATCAACCTGCTGCTGCCTCTTTAACTTCAACCAGTAAAAAGATTTTCAGCTGTTTTTAACAAATGCAGCATATCCGTTAAGAATGATGTCAGTTTCTAATTAAAAAAGATTATTAAAACTACGCTCTCCCTTGAATATAAATGACGTTTCTATCGCTGTCTTATCACTGATTCTTCAATGTGTGCGTCTGTCACCACAACAAAACACTTTCCCGGCTCTGATCCGAATGTCTGCCCGGGGAAATATCAGCTCTGCGTCACTGCAGGAAAAGACAAACATCATTTTCAGTCGTCGTTGTTAATGAGTCGTGTCCGTTATAACACTCGTTAAAATGCGGTGGAGCCCACAGTCAGCGTGGTCGGCTGCATGATGTGATTAACGCGATGAAATGCTGTAATATTAGCTGACACACACTCTTGTTGGTCAGCTGGCGGGAATCAGAAGTGCTGAAGTGGTCGGACGACGCTCGCCTCGCAGTTCATCTCCTCGATCAATACGGAGTCAAGAGCTTATTTTCTTTATCGCCCTTTCTGCTCTTTTAGCATGAGTTAATTATCCTGCACAAAACGCTCCACGTATGTCAAATGTAGGGTTAGGGATATTCTATACTTTAGTTTCTGGCTCTCTAAGCTTGTTAGACTAAGAAGTGTTCATGTGAAGTTTAATGTTTGCAGCATTTCTTCATACTGACACAGTTGATATAATTTTGTCGTTGGACATGTGTGACCATATTTATTCATATTGTTATTTATTCAATACTTCATACAGATGAGAAATGAAAGTGGTGCTGATTACTGTAAAGAATAGTTTCTTACTTTTAAGTTGGAGTTTAGAGTTTGCATCCTGTCCTTCAATTAATAATAGCTTCTTTTTCTTCTTTTTTTTTAATCTGACCTTAAAGGAAAACGCTGGTTAATTAAAACCTAAGTGTTATTTTCAGAGCTCCCGCTATCGCTCATGATAGATTTCAACCCACCAAAGCATTTGGCTGAAATCTCACAAATTGGCAGCGTTGCTAAAAATGGATCCAGCGGAGGACCAAGCTCGAGCATTCAGAGCTGATAACAGCGTTTTGTTATCAGCCTTTCCTCTGGTTCACCTTTGTACATCACACATTATATTTCACAGTGATATCTGCACACCTGAATAACCAAAGGTTAAAGTTTCATGCTCTGTCTCACTTTGCTTTTAGGAAAGCGGCTCCATCTACCTCCAGTTCACCTGCTCCACGTCGCTCCAGCTCGAGGTCATCTTCGAGGTGCTCGAGGAGTACGACTGGACCTCCTTCTCGGTGGTGACCACGCGTCACCACGGCTACGAGGACTTCCTGGCCATGGTGGAGGGCATGACGGACGGTTCGTTCATCGGCTGGGAGAAGAAGAGCGTGGTGGTTCTTAACGTGACGGACGACCCCGGCGGGGCCCGAACCAAACGGCTGCTCAAAGACAACGAAGCCCAGGTGAGACGAAACATCAGCTTTTACTACTTCCTGTTGTACCAAAGTGTCAAAGGTGAATAGTTTCTCTTATGTTGAGTCCTATAATTAGATTTTTCTGAAAACTCTTCTTGATGAGCCACCTTGAACCAGCTTCTGTAGCCCGAGGCTCAGCGATCGACATCTGTAACAAGCAGGCAGAGGATGCAGCTGATCTCCAGTTTAAAAACAGATTATTTCCTCCGTTGTCACTGTGACCTTCTTTCTTTCAGCTGCTAGCTTCACCTTGAAACTCCCAACTTGCTCAGTGTTGAGAAAAATGATGTTTTGAATCGGAGGTCTTCAGGGCATCTGAACAAGAATGACCAAATACATATAAAAGTTAGATAAACATGGTTTGTTGCAGTAGAAAGATTCTTATTCAAATAATATGATGGATTAAATGAATGAATGCATGATATTGGGTGATCATAGCAAAGTACAGAAGCATCAAAAATCAAATTGGGCAACATTAGAAGTAAAGAACTGAGGTGTTTTTTACATTTAAAGTTGTAGAGAGAAAGAAAATCTTGTGTGTTTTGTTGGCAGCGGTGTTGAGGAACAAGGACACACTCTTCAGTATCTAAACTGAGCCGTCTCGACATTTAGCTGTTTGGTGTGCTGCAGCTGAAAACTGACGTTGGCAGTGCACCTTTGTGAGGTCGCTCAACAAAATGAAGCACGATTCACGTTTGTGTGCATGTAGATGGGAAGGAAAGGCTTATATGGGAGGAAGTTTTAAGCTCTTCTTGTGTTTTGTTGTCTTGCTAGTTTTCAGTTTCAGCAGAGGAAAGAAAACTTCCTGTTAATGCAGTTTAAGAAGAAGTGATTTGATTGGCTGTGGTGTTCAGATGCAGACAGGAAACCAAATATCAGAAATGATACGAATTCCTCCCTTTTGAGTTTTCCTCTGCATGCAGAAAGAAAACATGCAATTTAATTTCTAAAAAGTCAATGGAAGGAGAACCAACTTTGTCAGGTCGATAAAGCCGCGGTGCTCTCTCTGCACACACACTTATCACGTTATGAGTTTCTTCTTCAGGTGTTTCCACCAGACGAGCTGTGGAAGAAATCTGTAACGTGTCACCGTTTAAAATTGGCCGCTTGCAGTAAAAGCCTTATTTAAGGGAGGTTGGCTGAGGACACGCTATTCATTTACGCTGACATCCTGGGGGACCTGACACACACACACACACACACACACACACACACGCACACACACACACGGGAGCTCTGTCGTGTAGCAGCAATGTTGAACCGTTGTAGATCTGCACTGAGCTGCTCTCCTACAAAACAAACAGTGTTCGCTCTGCTTCATCCTGCATGATGAAAAACCTACATGAGGGTGCTAAGCGATGACGTGCAAACAAAGAAAAAAAGTCTTTGACAGTAACACGAATCTGCAGACTTAATTTCCACATCAGCAAGGTGCATGTAAAGTAAAAAGATAAAAATGTTTTTTTTGGAGGGACTGTTCAGATCTCTGTGCATCGTTTTTCTCCCACCTGAATGATAAAATAGGTGTTTGTTAAGTTCTGTACAAAGAAAATCCACCATTTATGTGTTTTCATAAAGGATGCAAATGGATATTTCCAAAAGATTACATTAGGATTACTCAGGTGACAGAAGACAAACTGGTTTAAGATGCTAAAGTCAAACTTTCACGCCCACACATCTACCCAAATTACTCATCACTACATTTCCTGAACTTTAAGCACATTATCAACTTAAACGTGTCGTTTTAAGCTGTTTGAACAAACAATCAAGTGTTTTTTCGAGCGTTTAACTTATTTTCTTTGCACATTCAAGACTCTGTTGTTTTTTTCCACACGTGACTCTCTGCAGGTTTACAAAAGGTTTGAACTTTATTAAGGTTATTGTTTACTGTGGAGGAACTGGAGGAAAAAACAGATATTACAGGAGAAAAAGAAAGAAGACTCTTATTTTTTTAGTACATTCTGGTTGTTTTTCGAGAGAGTTTTATATTCGTATGAGTCCCAGTGGAGGAATCGTGCTGCTACACAACCAGCATCCCTCATGGATACACCGCACTGCTGTTTCAGACAGTATTTTCACTTCTGCGCTGCCTTTCGATGGAGAAGTATCCATTTCCAGTATTTTAAGGTAAATATTAAAACACCCTGGAGTCTTGGTCAGCAGCTTTGAAACTACTACTGTAAAATAAAAAGAAAGACTTCAGAAATCAGACTGTACAGTGAAGTATTCAAAGAAAGAAAGTTTTAATAAGATGAAAGGTTAGAAATCAAAAGACTCCTCTGCGTCTCAAAAGCTGCAGACAAACAGAGTCCAGGAGAAATGGACGGGAAAAACAGGTGAATCGTCTCAGGTGACTTCAGACAGCGAAGAAGGAGTTTCTGTGCGTCACATGATCTTTCCTCTTCCCTCTCCCGGCTCTCGTTTTTGTACATGAGCAGTATCTCCTCCGTTTCTGTTTCACATCTCTCTCTCTTTCTCTCTGTACCCTTTTTATTCATTCCTCGCTCTTATCATCTTAACGTTGTCAGAGTAAATGACCTTTGTAAAATATGAAGTCAGCGGAAAGAAAGAAAGAAGAAGGGTTTAGAAAGGACCAAAAGCAAAAAGGGCCAGAGTGAACATGATGTAATGTACTGAAAGTGATGTGAAATGTTGAAAGGTGAGGAAGTGAATGGGTTCAGATGTAAAGATGTACATATTTGAAAGACGAGGCCTCAGAATATTTTAGCAGACGAGTTAATGCATTTCTCGCCACGCAGGAGGCACGTAAAGATGGAGACACCAGGCGGTCGGTCTGACGTTTCTCTCTCAAAGACTTTAGAGCCTTTTCACGACAAACATTTAGTCAAAGAGCACAGCTGGATTTAATGACAATGACGTCGGTGTTCACATACAGATGTCGGCTGTGAAAAAGGTCTGTAATAAAATTTGGTGGAGGCATTCATGGTTCTTAATAGATTAATCCTACTTACCTCAGTTATCTGCTAACATCCCGACTGCTCACACTTATCATGTATTCATAAAAAACATCTGCTGGGTCGATTTTATCTGGGTTGACTTGGATGATTTCTGATAATTTGAGGATCACATGACTTTCCGTGTAGTACGATATAGAAAGTGATCCCTCAAGATTAATACAAAACATAAAGCTCAAAGTCTCTCTGCAGGCTTGATGTTTCTCAGTTTAAAGGTTTCAAATACACTGGTTGTTTGCAAAGGTCCGACACACACTGGAAATGTCGAGTGGTACTTTAAACTACCTGAACATGCTGGTGCTGAAATTCATTTGTCAGCTGAGAACTGCTGCCGCTGCTGAACTATTATTAAATGTCCTCCATTAAAACGTCCACTTCCACACCAGCAACTGCAAACAATTGGCTGTCATGCTCGGGACAACTTTTTTGGACAGTCTCCATCGTTTTATTGTGTCCATCAATTCCCGGGTCAGCATCATCCATCTAAATCTGGTTTGTCCTTGACAAAATATATTTTTCTGTCTGTCCTGGCCTTCCTTCAGCCTCACTGAGCGTACGGCTGAGTCTCATTTGCCTTCATTTCTGTCTCCTCGCTGGATTCTTGGGTGATCCAGGAATCGATCTGGTCCGCCACCTTATCATAAAGTTCATTTCAATGCTGCTCAATGTGCTTTGGAGGAGCGGAGATCAATGAATGAGGAGGCTTCAGTGAGGAAATATCAGAGCGTCCGGTGTTAAACTCTGTTATCGGCTCAGCATGCCCCCTTACTGGAAATCTGTTTGGACACACCGGCTGATCGGGCCGCTTTCAAACTGCATTACTACAGCAGTTTGAAGCCTCCGACAAATTTTATTCCTCATCTTATTTCATTTTATGAAACTCTTCAGAAGTCAGCAATTCACCTTTTTCCTTAAACATGTTAAATTAAGGTATTCTTACTATAATGTGATTGTTATATTGTGCAAGTTGATAGAAATAAAGTACATTTACAAGACATGTTTACCTGCACACAGTCTAAATACATGTCTGTTGTGCATTTGCAAGTGCTCATCAAACGTTGCATTTTAGGGATGAAATCGGTAAAAACAATGGAGCTATTTTGTTTGCTGTGATTATCATAAGGACGATGCATGACATCGTCTAATCAAGTATAAAAGTAATGTGACACCAGCAAAACTCCATCAGATCGAAACGTTTGAGACTAAATGGACATTTTTAAAGTGTTGCTTCAGTTTTTAATCGAGCAAAAGACGTTACAGAGTTAAAGGGACAGGTGAAGGAGCTTTAACACCATCAAACAAATGAATGTTAAACCCACCATTTTTAAATTTGTGAAAGTGAGAAAGAACATTCAGACATCACTTTGTCTCAGAGAAAGCTTTCCAGCTTTTGGTGGGAGGGACTAAAACGCAGTCAAAAGAGATAAACATGGAGATGATGAACACAGATTAGATGGAGCAAACGCTGTCTGTGAGTCCTGTCGTACCTTCAGCCGTTGATTCCTTTAGCTGTGCTGTTTCTTCTGGTTTCTCTCTTACCAATTACATCTGCAGTGAGCTGTCATTTCCACTGCCTGTTGTTTTTTCCCTTTATATCATCGTATTGCTCACAACTTATCACTGATCCGTTTTAAAAGGCGGCTCACGGGTTTGCATGCTGATTTCTGCACAAACCCCCCGTGACGCTCAGGCCTTTGAAGAAAAAACCAAAGTGTGCAGTCTCATAAAGCATCTGGTGGTGCAGGTTTAGTTGTGAATGGTGTTTGTGAATTGGACGAGCCCTGCAATGTGAGCATAGGCTGAAATCCCCCCTCACACACACACACACACACACACACACACACACACACACACTCTTGATGTTGGAAACATTGATTAAATTTGCCTCGT
>JBAJHX010000040.1:19482933-19493827 GCA_037176925.1 Amniataba percoides
AACATCTAATCGAAAACATCTGTGAAAAAACTGCAAATGACTTCAAGGTAAAATTCATGTAACTCCAAGCCTCCTTTTACTGTTTTTTTATTGGTCAGTGGTAAAAAAATCGTGATAATTTCCCAACAGAATGAGTCGATGAGGATCGTCCGAATGCACCATTAGAAAATCCACCAGTGCACAATAGATGATTTGATACTGACGGGTTACAAAGGACACGCCAGCTGTGTTCTCCAAATTCCTGCAATTAAATATTTGAAATGAACGTGACACAGTGATCCCTGCCTCCTCTCTGTGCTTTTTTATGGGTGCTGTTTGTGGGTGCTGCTGCTGCAGCTGATGGATCTCCCAGAGAGTCTTTCTAGACACAAAGAAATGAGGCTTATGATGTGGACCGCTCGCTGGTGTGAACATATTAAAGTAATAGCAGCTATGATGGGAGCAGTCTTACGCCGCCGTGCTGCTCTTCAACAGCTCTTTTGTGTCACGTATGAAGTGAAAGGAAACCTCGAATGAACAAATACAACGTGTCCTCTTCCTGGAAAGCGGCATATTTTAATCATCACCTTACCCCCCCTCAAAAAAAGACGTGTACTGTGCCAGCGTGACCGGTGGTAGCGACACCGTGAACATCCCGCTGCTTCCTCCTTTCCTGACAGCGAATTAATTCCCCGTGAAGAGGACAGAATTTTTTGCCACATCAAATTTATGCGCAGAGAACTTTTGAACTTTTGAACCGTCTTCGGCGGCCGGTCGTGCCTCACTGCGCGTCCTGTCGCACCAGCTTGTTTGATGTGGTAATGCACCGAAATACGGCGGCAACACTGCGCTGAAAAGCTTTGTGAATTTGGGATCATTAGACAGGGTTTCCTGCTTGGCTGGAGCGAGCCGTGTCATCACAACGTCGCTCTTTAACGTTAAATTTGCACAATAAATCTTCAGGTACAACACGACATGAGGAGTGTTGTTTTCACGCAGAGTTACAAATCACAGCAGACTTTACAGCCACATTAAAAAGTGCTGCATTTTAAACAGGCTCCTGCACCGCGAACGGCTCCTGCAGATCAAAGCTGTTGGATCTATTATTAAATCGTCCTGAGACAGAGCGAGATATTTATTTATCGCGGCGGAGGATACTTGACACATAAATACATTTAGGAACAGGATGTTCGGAGTTGTACTTGAAGTCATGTTTGCATTAGTTTACCGACACCAGCTGCTTCATTCATGATTCACCGTCAGTGGCTCGTTTACCAGCTGACCAATCACAACCAATCAAATTTATACGCATACAAAGTGGCTTAATAATCGTGTAGAAATGCTTATTATAGTTTTATAGTTATTTATGCGTTTTGTCGGCTCATCCGTCTACCGAGACCTTCTCCTGGACTTCCATATCAACATCACCTGACTTCCTCTTTTACTCTGTCGTAAACTTTAATGCCACTGGAGTCATTTGAACTTGAGTATCCCTTTAAAAATACTAAATATGATATACAGAAGACCAATATAGCAGCAAACTAGTTGCACTCTCTCTTGGATGAGAGGTCAAACGACTTCAAGAACCTCTCCTAAGTCTTTTTTTCGAGTAATTCACTGTGTGTTGAGATGTGAGCTTCCCTGTTCTTTGGCGTCATATTTTAACCTCCTGTACAGCACTGTGAAAGTACGATGGTAGAGAGCACTTTAAAGCTTCTGTCTGGTATTTTCTTCCAGTCTTTTTTCCTTCCTCTCAACATTTCCCCTCCGTTCTGCAGTCAATGTGGACTTATTACATTTTAACACGCCACGGTGGAGGTCGTCACTTCCGTAGATTCGCTGCTGCAGACAGGTTGAGAAGACAGAGTGAAGATAAATCCACTTTTTAATCCCAAAAGTTTAAAAATAAACTCTGAGCTCTCCTCCTGCCGGTAAACAGCTTTGAATCAGAGCTGTGTGAGTGTTTATTCCTCAACACTCTGCAAAGCCATGCAAACTTTCACTAGTGCTGAATATTTACTATTCATTTCTATTAGAAGACCGTCTATAGACAGTTTTGTTTGCTTCTATCATTTGTTCCCATCTATTTCAATGTAGTAGTGCGACCACCACGGTCCATGAATGTCGTATTTCGCACCTTTAATAGTCGAGTTTCCTGCTGATAACATATGCAAATTCAAAGACAGGAAGGAGACCTGATGCTGATGAGTCCAGTTTTCAGCTGATGAGACTTCATTTTGTTATTTGATGTCATTGGGCAGAACCTCGTTTGTTAGAAATTTGGGCGATTCTGCAGCGTCTCAGTCAGTGGAGATGTAATTACTTTTCATTTTGTTGAAGTCAAACACGATTTAAATTGCCAAGAAGACTGTTCTTTAATTTTTTTTTTTTTTTGCCCAGTTAATTTTTAAAGGTACGCAGGAGAGAGGAGTCGATTCATTTTTCCTCATGAGTTCAGTCCTATTAAGTTGTTGCATTTTCATTTTCACTCGGATATGTGCTTATTCATGCAGTGACACCTTGATTTACCCCCCCAGACAGACTCTCTCTCTCTCTCTCTCTCCCTCTCATGGATTTCATGGACCTCAGCAGTGTCAGAAAAGACCTTTTGAAAATGTCCCAGCGTCTCTGCCTCACATTGTTCTCCCTCCTAATCCTGCAGGCGCATTGCTAAGGGCGTCTCCGTGCTCACCCACGGGGCGATGGCTCTGCGGAGGGACCAGGGGGCCACCAGCCGGTCGCAGTACGCCGGAAACTGCCAGAGCGACGGCAACCAGACCCACCGAGTGCCAGACAGAATCAGGTGAGAGGAGGAGGAGGAGGAGGTGACTTTGAATTTCGATGTCATTCACACCAGCTCCTGACACGCAGCAGAGTCGGCGAGCAAACAGTGGAACAGCACGGAAAAGTAAATAGTGGCAGGCTGATTTAATGAAGCCTCCACATTCAGCAAACCCAGAGAGCTGAGTCATTCTGGCCCTGCAGGTCTGTTTCTGTATTGATGCTTCACAGGTGGAAACTGTGATGGACACCTGGATTTTGTAGTCACGAATCAGAGCGTTGATTCCTGTATATCATGATCTCTGGGTTTGGTCCACATTTCAGTGAAAGACCTTGAAACTGAGCTTATTGATTCTGTAACTCAGGGTCTCATTCACACTACAGAAACATGGACATTAATCATGGTGCATTCAAATCCGACAGGAAAAACATGGTGCTGGGTATCTAAATGGCTGCTGCATAGACATTATTCTCTGTTGGTTTTGTAACAAGGATGTGTTGGTTTATAGCAATGCACAAGTCTAAAAGGATTTCAAAAGCCTTTGCAAGATGTTGTAATATAAGCTGCATCCACAATTCAGGGGTTTGAAAGAAAATGAGGCCCACAAAGGTGTGTCCTTCAGAGAATAAAAAGACAGGCTCCTCACCCCCAAATGGCCTCATATCCAAGAAAACTAATGCTGCTTTTGCTTTTGTAAATCTCCACGAGAAGCCTGCAGTGGGTTAAGTTTTTATTAAAAAATCAAACTCCAGGTGTGTGTGTAAGTATGC
The DNA here is from genome assembly GCA_037176925.1 of Amniataba percoides. Lineage (NCBI taxonomy): Eukaryota > Metazoa > Chordata > Actinopteri > Centrarchiformes > Terapontidae > Amniataba > Amniataba percoides. The sequence goes on from JBAJHX010000040.1 coordinate 19,486,465, forward strand.
TGCATTGGAAAGGAAGGATTTGCTGGTTGTGCCTAACAAGAGGCTTCATATTTTGTCTGCATTATGACGTCTCAGGATGTAAACTGACTGAGGCAGCCCCGAAACCCTCGAACATAAATCGTCGCAACCTCAAACACAGGCTGCTCGCTGCAATTCTGACATTTTTCTCTGTTAGAAATAAGGGTGAGCTGCGTGTAGTGCCGAGCTTTACATTTCCATTTTAGACAATTCTGCCCTTCTCACCCAGAGGGGCTTTAAATATGTGGTGTGGGGGGTGAATGAGCAGAGGAGCAGGATAGCAGAGGTCCAACTTTGAACCGCACGCTTGATTGACTGTTGCTGCTCTTTGGCTCAATCCCCTGTGGGAAACGTTCGGAGGAAGCAGGCTTCGCTCTCCTTTCAGCTGTCAGGCTTGCAGGAGCTGTCGGGTAACCTGCTGCTAGGCCGACTCTGGAGATTTGTGTTCAAATTTACCAATGCGGCTTGTCCTGCATGACGCTCGCAAATGAATCTTTCTGCATGAGAGATGTAGAATACATGCATGAAGCGCGGTTTGCACAAAATTCAACTTCCAGGAAAAAAAAACAACAAAAAAAAATCTGTGCATGAGGAGACAGGAGACAGAAATCCTCATGTCAACAGATAATGTCGACATGCCCTTGAACAAGGCAGCGTATCCCCTCACCGCTTCATTTGAACAACTGTGCTGGCAGTCGACCCTCACGGCAAACTGAAGGAGTGTGTTGTTTGAAAAAATAAACTCCCAGGACAAAAAGGTGTGAAAACAACAGCAGTGCATTATCTGGGATTTCTAATTAGCATTTTAAAAGAAGACAGCCAAAGCTAAAATTGGTAACTCTTTGTTTGTTCGTGCACAGCGGCAGAGATGACGAGTATCCAAGGTCGATTTTCTGAAGTAGTTTTGCTGCATAATCTTCGGTATCGACCACATCAGCTCGCACTGATGACATCAGAATGCATCGGTATTGACAGGTAACAAAAAAAGATCAATAAATCTCAATTTTTAATAAGGAGACTAAGAAGAGCCTCCTCAGAGATTTTTACAGATTTGAATGTGTGACAGCACACATCCAGACTTATTTTGAAACTTGGGAACTGTAATTTTGTCTTTGAAGAGTCTAAATGAGTCTTCCCATTGACTTTACCTTCAATTATACTTGGACAGATGTGGCTCGCTGCATATTTTAAAGGTGGCTGTTGCTCAGGTGTTAAAGTGGGCTGGACTTTAATTGTAGGGCCTCTATGGCTATTTAATCCATAACTTTTTCTGCAAATGTGACACTTCTTGATTAACCTTTTTTTTTTTTTAAAGCAGCAATGATGACAACAAGTCACAATTACAGGATGACAGTAAACTAATAAACAAGTCAGTCCTAAAATGTTAGCTAGCCACAGTTTGCAGCTTCCTATATAAGTAACACTGACTTTAGTTAGTTAGTTGGTTATTTAGGTTATACCAGAGCAAGTCAGGCTTTTCTAAACATAAGAACGAGTTATTTATATCTAAAAGTTGCATAGTTAACTGAGAAAACCTGATGTTGGCACCTCTAATGGTCTCGGGAGTGAAAAACATCCCGGGAAAAGAGCAAACTTCCCTCTGAAACAGATGCAGATGAGGCAGGCTGAGGGAGAGCAGGCACAACAAAAAGGTAAATTACAGCAGTTAACACCGTAAAATAACAGATTGGCGCAGATATGACAGATTGATGACAGTGTCAGAGAAATCTTCCCCGCACAGACAACAAGTTTTCCACTGCAGATGGATGGTTACCGCAGGTTGCCTGCCTGAGCTCTTTAATGAAGTGAGGAGGTTCATTTTCAACTCGGCAAAACATTTCATGCCCTTCAGAATCCGGCTTTTGAACGCTCTCAATCAGCGGCAGGGCTGTCTGTCACGCTGACAGGCGCCGGGGCTCGTGGGAGTCTCATGGAGTGGCAGTGATAGTCCTCGCTGCAGCAGCATGAATGACACCTGTAACACGTGAAGGGTTTCACTCTCCAGGGAGACGAACGCCTTTCCAAAAACGACGCCGCTCCAACTGAAGTGTTGCTGACATGGAAATAAAACTGTTGGTGTTTTTAACAATAGTGTGGCCTTGTTCACACGAAGAGATCTTTATTTTGGGAACGCTGGCAGCTTCTGAATTCATAATAATTTATGAGTACTCCTTTTAGAGCATTAATGGCTTCAGTTGTCATTTTAAAAGTTTCATATCTGGATTAAAACCAGTCACATTTTTCACTCTTAGCTATTTGAGTGCATCTATTAAGGCATGACATGAGTCTGTATGTGCTAAATACAGATCAGGAGAGGAAAGCAGCAGAGGAAGATCCACTATGAGGGAGATAAAAGATCACTGTCATGAATGCTCACTGATCAAATGCTTCAAAAGATAGTTTCACCTTCTGTTTGACTGCAAGTGTTGAGTTTGTAAAAAGCTAAATTCGGTGTAAAATCGTGTCATTCAGTCGTCATTATTGTCAGAAAAAGACCCTGTAAGCAGCTGCTTCCAGAGATGGTGTAGTTCCACTGGAGAGGAGTAAAGATGCGGCACAGAGCGACGGTTTTATTGACGCCTTTTCAACAGCAGGCTTTAGTGGCACCTCAGGAGGTGGATTTAGGTGAGAGTCAATGCATCTCTAATGCGTCTTGGTGCATTTCCACTTGGCTTTAGACATCAGACGACTCTCTGATCCGCCCCAAAGGGCACAAAGTGGTAAAGTGTAAATGTAGTAATTTTATCCATTAACTGTATGATTCACTTCTCCACGGTTTACCTGCGTGTCTCGGACAAACGCGGCTGCTTCATAAAGTAGATAAACACTCTGCTTTCGTGTCAGCCTGTCGTCTTCTCGTAGCTCTCGCAGGGACAGTCTGAAGTGGATTATGCTGCAGGAGTGGGTTTTTATAAGTCAGTGGATGTTTTCTGATGTGGCTTTGGAGATTCCCCCTACAAAGCAGTCGGCTAAAAACTTTTCAGAGCTCCTTTACAAGCCTGGAGGTGAAAGAGGTGGTGCAGAAGATCGATCACGGTGGGCTAATCTTGTGACTTCTGGCGCTGACTTTTGTCTTAAATCCCGACTGTCCCGACAAAGATGCCAATTTAGGGCAATTCTGCAAAAACCCCTCGATACATCCAGTTATGTTTTTCCTCTTTTCTGATGTTACAACTTTCTCTTTCTTTAATATCTCCACATGACAACTATGAGGAGGAACTACAACGAATGAATCCATCCACAACATCAGTGTTTGTCTGGATGAAGGTTGCACTTCCTCCTGCTCTTGTTTGGCTTCGGATGTGAATGAGGATGCGAGAAATTGGATTATTCTGCACGAGTAGTTTGAGAAGTTTTTATCGATGTGACATTTTCTGTCTTTCAGGATGAACGACATATTTTTAGAGGCCATCTTTTAAACCTATGGGCATCCATGATTGATGCTTTTATTTTTTATCACTCAGGGGACTTTCAGCAGTGTTGTTGTTTTAACCAATGTTGGCAATGAGTAGTGATCCTTATTCTAACCATGTTTTGTTTCTGAGCCCACAAAAAGCTTGTTATTATGGGAACACAACTCACAGGACGGATGTAATTACCTGTTGTGAAGCTGTCGTGCGAGGAAGAAAAAATGGCATGCAGCTCTTTGTTTTTGACAAACTGCAGTTTGAGGTAGTGTTTAAATAGTTACACCTTTCAAATCCATGACACCCTGTTTTACACTGATGTAAAATGGTGTTGATTAATGCAGCGCTTCTCTGTTTGAACGAGTGGGAGGCAGAGCGAAGGCTCGCTCAGCAAATCTCCCCCCGAATAATAAATCATTAAAAGACAGTAAAACAAAGTTGATATTATTAGTTATCTTTGATTTATGCACTTTATGTTTCTTAAACAGCGCTTCTAATCGGGTTGTTGAGCGTCCTCATGTCGATATCACTCGTCATCTCTCACAGAACGAGACATTTGAAAAGTATATCCACACACAGGAGAAGTCAGATGAGACAATGAGCGTTTTGAGCTGTTTTGCTTCCTAACGACCTCCATTAGTCAGCCTTTCTGCTCTTTGTGCACTCTGACAGCTGAGACTGATGTGTATTTAACGAAAAAAAAAAGACATTCACAAAAAAAACCCCTCCTCCCCTCCCTAAAATCCACTGAACAAGCAGCAGCTCACGTAGACAGAATCTGGCAACACAAATATCAGGATGTACAGACAGAGGAGAAAGGAGGGCGCGCGTGTGTGTGTGTGTGTGTGTGTGAGGTAAGAACAGGAAATGTGGAAGTTTGGCAGGCAGAGCTGGAGGAGAGAGGAGAGGATGGAGAGAAAGAGCGAACGGAGGATGGAGATGACGGGAGAGGCAGAGATAACGACAGTGACGATGATGATGATGATGACGAGGATGATGGTGGTGGTGACGGTGATGTTGGCCGTTCGCTTGGCAATCATTTTTGCAGCTTCCAGCCATCAGATTACAAACATCGATGGGGGCGATGAAATAAATGAACACACGCAGAACGACAGCAGCTCGTAACCGTGACATTCAAATAAAACTCGACCGCGACGCATCGAAACGAAACGGGGCACAAAACAGAAACAACTCGCACACACAAGGCAAATTATTAATGCAACAAATTCAGAAAGATAATAAAAAAAAGAAATGTGTCGAATCACTCCCGATGGAAACCTGCAGTGTCAATAGATGATGATGATTTTACTTACAGAGCTTCAGCTGATGGTGCAACGCCATCAAGTTATTTAGCTAAATTTCAGTGCAACTGGAGAGGAACAGCACAAAGATTATTCCCATAGTATGGTGCTAAATTAATCTTAAAAGTCTTGTTTGCAGGAGAGGTCTACAACAACCTGACAGAGACTCAGTTCTGACGCTCGATCTTCTTATATAATTGAACCATAACTGTGTCGTAAACCAAAATAAGGAGCTAAAAGAGGCTTAAAAACTTCTAAAAAGCTGCAGAATTGGTGGTTCTCAACAACATCATAACTGCAAAACACTTCTTTACCAATACAACACAGCGTAGTGTTTTTTGTTTCCTCCTTACTGCTTGAAGCCCTGCGTGAAAAAACGACTGTCCGACAATCAGCCGACAGATTTCTGCAGTTATGTCTTCAAGGTGGATTCATTTGTGAGGTGAACTCTGGATTTCGTTTTCCTCTTGATTGTCACAGTACGAATCTTTTCAGACTCGTGAAATCCTGTCTGACTGTTGGAAACCAGTGTGCAGCCTTTTGACGTCTGATGAGCTTCAAACTCGTCGTCTGCAAGCTCCTGAAACAAACGAGACGCCGCCAACCGGTGCAGGGTTTGTTCAGCTTTCACGCGCTTACACCTCAACCCCATTTGCACAGAAAATAACAAACAAAATGAAAATCCTATAAACGCTTTAGAAAAACATCACAACGTCCTTGCAATGAAGTGCAGAAACAAAACACCGGGATCGCACGTTTTTCCTTTTGTGCACGCTAATCAGGCAGAGTCCAGGTAAAAGCCACAGTCGCATCCTGATTCGAACAATTAGAGCCACTTCATTCATCAGACACGCGGAGGAAGGGGGGGGGTGGATTGAAGGAGGATTTAATGCCTTCAGACAACCGAGACACAGAGTGCATTGTAAGTGAATAAGTAAAAGGCACGAGTGTGGACCGACAGAAGGGAAAGACGGGAACAACAGGAAATAGAAAAAAGAACATGGTTTTTATTTTGTACTTTAAAATTGCTCTCTGTAATTCTCTCTGGATTGAAGAGCTCAAATATAGAAACACAGAATGTAGAACAGAAGATGCAGAGAGGAAGGGAGATATTATTATTAGCTGTTAATTATAACATTGCATATTATTTTTTGATAAAGCTTAATGCAAAAACCCAGCGAGACAGAACAGCAGAGAGGATGAAGAGGACGAGGAGGAGGAAGAGAAAGCAGGAAGAAGTGAGACAAAAAGGGAGACGGTGGAGGAGGAGAGTCAGACGGTGCTCAGCCAGTCACCTCGAGCCCCCGGGGGGGGGGCGACTGCTCATCTGGAGTGGAGGAGTGTCACACCGCCTCCTCTCTCTGTCTTTTTTTTTTAATAACCACACCGCGGTCAGCCTCGTTAGCCGGATTCATTCAGGACAAGCAGAGAGGCCGTCGTTAGTTCTCCTTTCCACAAAACTTCTGCGAAAAGCTTATACGGAGATATAAACAGATCCCTTCCTACATTAAATATTCATGCAACTCTTAACAGCCACGTTTATCGCGTGTAGACATAAAAGAAAATGCATGTTTCAGGATTACAGGTGAGAAACGTGTTAAAGCTCTCCGTCTTCACAGAGGAGATTAAATCAGCCGACCTGAGGCAGCGTTAAAAAGAGGACTGGAGTTAATTAAGCGTGATTGTAATTGCCACGAAGAAGTGTTTTTGTTTTATTTCCTCGTTACCAAAGGTCAAAATCCAGATCCCATCGAGGAAAATTCTCATTGTTACTTTCTTCAGTTTCGTCCTTTTCTTTGTATCAGCTGCCTCTTCAGAAATGAGACGTGTTGAACGATCGATGAGTGTCGGATCGCTGCGTCCTTTTCTTTTTTCTTACCGTCTGCCTCTTTCGTTCTTCCTCTCTTTTTTTTCACACCTTCCCTCGTTGCTCATCAACATGTCTGCTTGTCACCCTCCCATCTGTCGAGTCTCCTGGCCGGGCGTTAGCTTCTCCTTCCTCTCCCTCTCTCTTTTCTCTCTTTCTCTTCTGACTCAAACACACATTCACTTCACTCTTTCTTTATTTTTCTTTATCAAATAAGACGCCTTTTCCCACCTTATTTCTCTTTTTTTGTTTCTTCTCTTGTCATCCTTTCAGTCTTACTGTAAAAACACAGAAAACACTTTTTTTCCTGCTGTGATGATTGTTATGATCGTGATGACGTCGTCTTTCTGCGCTGAGCTTCGTTCAGGCATCAGACCTCATCGCTTACCGTCGTCGTGATTACGTTTCGGGCTCCGAGCGCTGCCAAACTACAGGTGACCTACACTCAGCGCTGCGCCCGGCTGCAGCTCTGCGAACACGCTGCTTTCACTTAATCACCTTTATGGACGCGATGACAGCGTCCAGGAACCGAGTGAACCCGTAAAGACCTCTGACAGACGTTTTACAGCAGCGTGAGGTCAAACGGACCAAAGAAATTAAAGCAAATAAAACAGCACCTTCACGTTTCATGAGACAGCCGACAGAGACATCAGTGTTTATTATTTTCATATCCTGCCTTGTCCTCCTCTGCTTAGCTGTTTTCTACATTTCCCAGGATGCATCATGGCAGCACATACAGTCACTGGCTTGTTTCATGGGAGAGCTTAAAG
>JBAJHX010000040.1:19539227-19552921 GCA_037176925.1 Amniataba percoides
GATTGATCTAAAAGTTTCATTTATTTAACCCACTCTCTCTCTGTCTGTCTCCCAGAATCAGGTGGATCAAAGTTCACGATAGGAAAGTCGGTCTGGCTGCTGTGGGCGCTGGTCTTCAACAACTCTGTGCCTGTGGAGAATCCCAGAGGAACCACCAGCAAGATCATGGTGATCCCTCACAGCCATATAACTTTGTACAACAGCATTTATATCACTTAATTTATTCTCCTTATGAGGTAAAGACCAACCTCACCTTGAAATACAGCCGTGAAAATGCAGTTACATGCAACCTGGATGTTTCCAATCCATCACTTTTAGCTCAGGTTTGACATTTAAGGCTACTTTTGTTTATTTTAGTGAGTTAGTCTCTTGATTAAAACTATTATCGACAGGTGAAATCAGGAAACAGTAGCTCCGTCTCCAACTTGCTCTCGACTTCTTTGTTTCTTGTATTTTTTTTTTCCTCCAAACATCAGCACATACCTAATTTGCATTATCAAGAAAAAACAATGAAATCCAGGAGCTTTATGAGCCGGTGCAATCAGTTCGGGAGTGTTCGTTCACTTGTTTCACCACGGTGGTCTTTTTAATACCTGCTGCTCCTCTCTGCCCCCGCGACATGAAAAGAAAAATCAGTCGAAGCCTTTCTCCTCATAAAGAGCTGCGGGAGGTTAAAAACTCGAGGTGTCCTCTTTCTTTTGACTGTCTGCCCAAGTGCTTTTCCACAGTAACTCCAATCATTTCAAGAGCTCATTAGCTGCTCAATGGGCTTTACAAAGGGGGTCAGAGGAGAGAGATTTTGTTCCTTTTCTTTGCAAATGTTGTAGTTTTTAGTTAAATTGTAGATTTGCGGTGCGTCACCTTATAGACTGAAGGTCCCATCAAACTCCTTTTTCTGTCTTTCAGATGTCGAAGAGTTTTAAATGGTTTCACATTTTCCTTTGAGAACGTCATTACTTCAAATCTGATCATTTGTTGTTGGTTTTTTTTTACAAGACATCAAAGTTGAGCTAAATCTTTAATGAAGGTTTTCCTCTATTTATTAATTATTTTAACTCATCAACGTCAGTCCCAGCATGCACTAGATGGATAATTGGCATCCATGTATTATTGATATTATATAATAAAGTTTTAAAAGGTTTTACATTGGCCCAGGGGTCGTGAAGATCACCGGGGAGCCATTGTAAGCGAGGAGTCCGTCCTTCAACCTTCCCGTTAGGACGACTCCTCCTGCTGGAGCGTCGCTGTGCGAAACATTTAATCCTCATTCGCTAAGATTACTTCTTTTTAAATTATGCCTCGGTTGCCAGAGCCGTGAGTGTACATTTTTCATCTTATTCATTAAGAAAATTATGCAAATGAACTTTTGGCATAAACACGGAGCGCCGTGGAGGCAAATAGCCTCCGTTCATCACAGACTGCAAGTGCATATTTAGTGCTAAGACTAATCCACATCCTCTCGCTCGCTTCCTGGCTGAATGTCAACAGTGCGACATCTTTCAGCAACAGAAGAGGCACTTCTGAACAGCTAAATGTCTTTACGCCAAGTCCTTAAACTACCTTGCGAGGGATCTTTTAAATGTGCTGTTGTCATTTTGGTCAACTGTTGTACAATCTGTGACTTAAGATGCAGTATAAAAAGTATAAAGTATAAAAAAGTTGAATTACAGATGCAGAAATTTTCACTTGATGAGGCACAATTTACCTAAAGGCAATATTCTTTATTTGTTTGTCATCTACACATTCAATGAAAAGAGCAAAACCAACGAAATGTGGATCCTTTATTTGTGTATAAAAGGTAAAATGCTTTTCATGCAAAACAACAATGCAAAAATGATATGATGGTGTTTTATGTGAAGTCTCAGGAGACTATATCATCTGTATGAAACATATAAAAATGTTTTTTACAGATTAAACAAACAGCATGTAATATAAATTGTCTAATATGTAATAAATCTGCTGGTAGGTAGATTTATTTTTCCCTAAATGTTGCTTCACCATTTTGCAAAATTGAAATTAATTATGGCTGCTTTCCTCCTTGTAATATAATAAAAGTGTAAAGTAGCATAAAACAAGAAGACTCATAAAAGTAGAAGCAGCCTTAAATAGGTTCCTAAATATAATGTTAATTAATGTACTGTATTTTTCATCCATGACAGGCATAATGAGGCACAATGGTGATGTCAAGATGTGGGCGCGATAAAAAAAAAAAGCTTGCAGGACTCTGCAATGTGTCACTTTATCATTATTATAAATTTTATGTTTGAGTAAGAGCAGGACGAGTGCGGAGGCTGACGAATACGACTCCACCTCCAGGCACGACAGACCGTCAGCCGCAAGTTTAACAACGAAATGCCAAGAAGTGAAAACAGTGTCAGCGGAGTCTTAAAATACTTCACACCTGTCAGCCTCGGCCCTCGTTGATCTTCTCACTCCGCCGCGCTCCTCCCTTTCAGGTGCTGGTGTGGGCCTTCTTCGCTGTCATCTTCCTGGCCTCCTACACTGCCAACCTGGCCGCCTTCATGATCCAGGAGGAGTACATCGACACGGTGTCGGGGCTGTCAGATAAGAAGGTACGGACGGGAGGGAGGGAGGGAGGGATGGAGGGATGGACGGGGTGACTGACGGATGCGTGCATGAACAGGTGGATGGCCAGATGGACGGATAGATGAATAGATGCGCAAGACATTTAGCTTTGCATGAATTCAGAGTGACGTGTACCTTCACATAACGCCATTTTTTTTGTTGTTGTTATTAAAAGTAAACATAAAGAGATGAGAGAAGAAAAAAATGAGCTCAGCCTACAAAGGTTGTCTCATCTTTCTCCAAAACAGAACAGCTTGAGTTAACAGAAAGAGGTGAAATATTGTGTGTACGCCTCCGAAATGTTCCCTCTCCTCGATGCATGCTCTTCTTTTTTAGATTCTTCAGTGCAGTTTCAGCAAAACCCACAGAAGTGCATCCTGCTGCTCTGACACTTAAATACCTCATCTGTTTTATCAGTCGCCCCCCTCAGCTCTTCAGAAAACTGTTGCAGAGAGGCGCCTCTTTGAAAGTGAAGACTCTGAGCCTTTGTAGCAGTTCATCCTGCGGCAGGGACCGACTCCTCTCCCTCCCTCCCCCCCCCTTTTTTTTTTGTCAACCTCTCTTTGAGTCCCATCTTTCCTTCTGCAGCTTTAATCTCTTCCCACCTCTTCTCCCCGCGCAGTTTCAGCACCCGACGGAGCAGTACCCGCCGCTGCGTTTCGGCACGGTGCCGAACGGCAGCACCGAGGAGAACATCCGCTCCAACTATCCCAACATGCACCAGTACATGATCCGCAACAACCAGAAGGGCGTGGAGGAGGCCATTGACAACCTGAAGACCGGGTGAGACAGCAAACACGCAAACAGCAGTCCACAGATTTGTTGATTTTACAGCATTTTAACACTTTCCTTTCAATGAACTCTGTCACTTACCAGATAATCAACCTGCAGATTTTTTACTACAGAGTATTTCCTGAACGAGCTGTCGGTCACAGCACTTGTTTCAGAGCGTCTGAACGTTGAATAAACTTTAAGGTTCAGTCAGATTGAACTCCTGACCAGATTAGCTCACATTATTCTGGTTTAATGAGCCGCAGCAGCAAACACCTGTGTTGGCTTTAAGTTCTCCTTAAGAGACGCCCCCGAGAACAAACAGAGCATCATAGGAATAATTTGTAGAGTAAAATTATAAAGTTAAACTGTCCTCCTCTGACTCAAAGTAGTTTGATCTGTAGGGTTGATAAGAAAGAAATGAATGAAGAACAAAACGAAGAAATCCTTCTCTGGTGTAATCTGAGAAGATAATCAATGCACGTCAATGTAAAGTTACTCTGACTGATCACCTTTGCCCACCATGTCTTAATTAGGAGGATAATAAACACCCACAAGCTCCACAGACTTAATGATTCTTTATCAAGGAGCACTGAAGGGGTTTTGAATCAACATTAACTGGAAACTTCACCCAGCTGAAGACAGTCAGAAGTCTTTTTTAAACAGCTTTGTGTGGAGAGTCTTCTTTCTCTTAAAGCCAGAGTCTCTTGGAGTTAGTGTGGACTGATGTATTTGTAGAAATGAAAGTATAACAGATGTCTAAAACCCTGAAACCCCCCACTACAGATTGCCTGTGGAGTAAAAGAAGTCAGGCGTTGACTGGAGGCCTCGTTACTGAGAATATCCTTCCACTATCGTCCACTTTAGTTTCAGAAACTCAAACTCTCTGTTAAATTCCTCCTGTGATTCTCACGTCAAAGTTATGGACTGTTCAACAGCTCCCACAATACCTCTGCTTTTTATTTATTTTTTAGTTTTAACTGAAGCCGAGGTTGTCATCCACGCCTCGTCTCAATTAAAGGACGCTTTTGTCTTTTTTTTCTACCTGCTGGCGCATCGATCCGGCCGCGCCCCCGCAGCCTCGGCTCACTGTTGTAACCTGTGCAGCCCCATTAGGATCACGGCTACTAAACGAGAGGGAAAAAGAAGAAGAAGTACTTTTAAATAATACATGCGAGCAGCCGCAGTGCAGGGGGGAAAATCCCGCCATCTCAGCACCGGCTGCCACTCAGGCACCACTTGTCTTCAGCGGGGGGGGTTTATTATCTGCCTGTGGGGCCGCAAAGTACACAAAGCACTTGCAATAAAATACACACTTGCTCATCTTGTTTGAAGTGGGAGGGGGAGGGAGGGAGGGGTGGTGTTAGCTGATGTAGAAGAGGGTTCAAATGTTTAATGGGACAAACACACACACACACTTTGGGCAGCCGTCTTTAGCAGATCTGACGTACCGTGTTATTAAAACTCCCATGATGCATTCCCTTTTATCATCCTCCCTCTTCCCCTCGGTTTCTACCTCTATCTCATTTCAATCCCTCGGCCTCTCGTTATCTGCTGTTTATCTCCCCATCGACATCCCTCTGCCCTCCTCTCGTCCTGACATTATTTACGGAGGAAACATTAGTTTGCGCCGTCAAAGCGAAGCGTCGTGAAGATCCCCTAGTTTGATTTCAGCCACCAAACGTCGTCTCTCCATCATCGCCTCGTCTTTGTCGTCCTCCCTCGTTCCCCCAGTCCTTTTTTTCCCCATCTTGTCTGCTCTCTGGCCTTTCCCTCCTCCCTCATTAACTCCTTGCTCTCAGCTCATCAACTCCTTTTGCTTCAGCTTCGCACTTCCTTCCCTCCTCCTCTCGTTCCAATCATTATCTCCAACCCCTCTTTTCTCTCCTTTTCCTGTCACCCCCCCCTCCTCTTTCCTGCACCTCCTCTTCACCTCTTTTCAATCTTCCATCCTTCAGCGCGGCCGTCCTTTCCTCCTTCTCCCTTTCCGGGGAAAGACTTTGGTTTGTGTGGCCCTCCCGAGTGGGAATATAAATGAATGTGAAGTAGACGAGCAGGTGTAGTTACAAATCCATCATCAGATCCGCACATATTCATCGCCAGCGTGAGCCGAGCTGATGCATTCAATCCATTATTTTATGATGAAGCGTTTCAGCCCGATTTTCCTCAACTCGCCTTTTCTGCTCCAGTGAGGGACGTCAGTGGATGTGACTGATTATATTTCTGCGATATAGTTTGCTCTTTCAGATATTTTAAAGTTTTAATTGTACAACATTGCACAAAAGATGCATTTATTGTCAGCCTCTTAGTTACATGTGGTGCATTTCTGATGGCTATAAAATCTAAAATTGGCAGAAATGAAAGCAGAATGGCTGCATGTTAAGGCTGAGTGATACTTCAGTACTTTTTTAAAGATGTAATGATGTTAATATATCCAAACTGTGAGTACAGCACAGTTTATTTGTAGACTCCTCTGATGTAATGTATAACTGTGGGAAAAAATACATTACAGTTCATTTCTAAATGCAATTTTACACACTTTTACACACATTTTGGGATTTTATTCTTCATTCTTCTTCACCTCAGTATCATTATTTATACTGTTATTACTGAATATGATGATTTATCCATACCAGACCTTCTGCACAATCATTAGTGTATATCAACATTTTAATAAATGGGTTTGAAATGTGTGTGTGAAAACAAACATTTTGGTCGCTCTTTCATTTCCAGCATGGCTGCAGGGGCGAGCGGATGACAAATGTTCAAAGGATACAAAACAAGGAGAGAACGAAACTCCTGGACAACTCTGAATTTGTTTCATTCGCGTCTTTCATAGTCTGTTACGTGTTTTTATAGTGAGAGTGACGGAGGTGCAGAGTCCACCAGAGAGAGAATCACACCTTTCTTCATCGCAGCCTCCCTTTTTTTGCTTTGCATTCTGGTCCACTGAGGCTACTGCAGGAGGAGAGTTGACATCTCGGCCTCCTGTTTGATGAATAGTTTTCCACGCGCTCGTTGAACGTTGGTGCGAAAATGTTGTCGAGAAAGACGCCGCTCTGCCTTCGGTGTCTGTTTTCCCTCATAGACAGTCGTCGTCTGAGCGCCGGTTTATCCATCATTTCTGGCAGTTTGTCCACCAGTTGCCTTTTTTGTCCTCCGTCATCATTTAGCTTCAGGTCAGCGATTTCCATTTCCATGTTGTAATTTCCCTCCCTTTCCCTCCCCCTGCAGGAAACTGGACGCCTTCATTTATGACGCTGCCGTGCTGAACTATATGGCCAGAAAGGACGAGGGCTGCAAGGTAGGAAATACATCTCTGACACGCTGACACGCTGCCCTGAGGCGACTGTGCTGCAGAACGACGACAGAGCTGCAGATCTCCGCTGTGCTCGGCCTCTTCTTGTGGGAAGTGCGAGAGAAGCACAACGAGCGTGTCAAATGAGGCCGTCTACATCTGCATTAAATAAATCATCTGACGCATCCGACGTGTTTTTATTTGTCCCTCGCGGCCTGTAGCTTGTTAATATTGTCATTTCTGGACAGCGCTGGTGTTGATTTATTTATAAGTTTGCATTTGATACAGCTCCCGCAGCGAGAATGAAAATCCTACCCAGTGATCATTTGTAATAAGGTCTGTGGGAGGCCCGAGCTCCCAGCAGCCTCATACAGCCGCCACTGCTGCAGTAATTATTACAGCTGATGTGGATCTATATTAATTCCTCCGCTGAAACAATATCCCGCGCTCCAGCTCTGGGATCTTTTCCGCGGATGTCGATATTAGACCCGAGCCAACTGTTGTGCATGTATGCGACAGTGACAGTCGGCAGAAAATATTACAGCAGAATCTCATTTCCAGACGCTCGTAGCCATCTGTCTGTCTCTCTGAGTCTGTCTGCAGATCTGTGTGCATTTCTGCACGTGTGTGTGTTTACATGTTTTGCGTTTCACCCCACAAGGTGATGACCATCGGCTCCGGGAAGGTGTTCGCCACCACCGGCTACGGCATCGCGCTGCACAAGAACTCCCGCTGGAAACGGCCGCTCGACCTCGCCCTGCTGCAGCTGGTCGGAGACGGTAAGACAGGAAGGTGGAGGACGCTGGGAAGGATGACGATGACAAATTAGGCATCGAATCACAAGACAAAATACCTCAAATACATTTCCATCTATTGTTACTTTAAAGGACTGGACAGTCTTTAGGTCATTACAAGTCAAATAAACTTTCATCATTAACAAAATAATTTGCAGTGCAGTTTGCAAAGTCACACTTCAGAAATGAAAGTCAGAGAAACACCTCATCAGTCACAGTTTTCCTTATCGTGAAAACAGCAGCAGGGTTGATGAATGTCCTCGCTCAGTAACAGAATTACAGCCATGTTTTTATATTATCGGACATAAAGTTTCTCCGAAAGGAGGTCGAGGCCCAGTCTTTACACACTGCGTAGTTAATAATAATGTCTGTGTGCTCGTGGGACTTTAGGGCCAGACTTTAAACCTTTAACAGTCTTTCTATTAGTTTTTTAAACCGGACAAAAAACAGAAAATGTTCATTAGATTCACTTTTGGAAAAGTAATTTTACAGTTGTAGGACTTTTTTTTGCAGTTTTATTGTCAAAATATTTATGTTTTTTTGTGGAAACATTACTGAGTTTCATTTGGCTCTCTGAACATGCTGCGCTCATTTCACAAAACTATTAGGGGAACTGAGCTGGGGAACTTTGTTTGAGGCCATGCAGATACAGCCAAGTTAAATTTGAAATGTAAATCTTATTATCAAAAAAAAAAAAGAAATGTGGCTCTTCCAAAAACACTTAAACACATTTGAAAATTCTGGTCTTGTTTTTTGGACAAGGACACAAATCACAAATAGTTTTCATGTGATTAGTTTTAAAGCTGTTGGCTGAACCACCACAGAAGAAATGTAAGTACTTTTTATTGTTTTAGGACTTCAGAAAAAGAAAAAGAGACACTGAGGATAGAAACTATTTGATAAAAAGCATCTTATAACTCAGATATTAGTGTGTAGACCTTTTCAGGAAGTGTGGTGATAAAAAATGCACAAAGTCAGTCGCAGATGAGGAGGAGAGATGGAGCGAAAGATGTGAGGAAGAGGAGAGAAGATGTGAAGGTTGAGGATGTGTGTGAGCGGATTGATGAGGGTCAGCAGAGAAGTGCAAGGAGAGGAAGAGGAAGGTCTGAAGAAGAGAGAGGAAGATCAATGCAGAAGGTTAAAGTGAGGAAGAGCAGAAGGGAGGAGGAATGAAGGTGTGATCTTCAGCTGTGGGATAACACACACACACACACACACACACACACGCACACACACACTCGGCGTCTTTGTTCACACACTCGCACGTTTTCCGTCTTTGATTTCACACACACGTTCAGCGCGGCTCCCTCGAACTTTCTTTTTTTCATGCATGTTGTTGTTTTTGCACCCGTCACCTTCGATTTGAGAGAAGTCACTTTATTTTTTTCTCCTCTCTAAAGCGGTGAGATATATTTAAAAAGTTCCTCAGAGGTCTTTTGTTTCACCACACGCCTCCTCTTTTTCCCGTCTTCTGACTCACATCAACATCTCTGCTGAAGCTCTGTCACATTTCTCTCTACAGTGTTTTATTAAATCATTCATTCGAGGTCGTTTGGTTTCCTGATAAATTATGAAGCTTTTCAGCAGTTTTGGGTTTCTTCATTATAACTTGGCAAGTCGCTGCAGGAGGAGTCTGTGCTTTTGTTATATTTTCATGTCTTCACCTGCAAATTATGAGGTATTTTTTACATCATCACAGTTATGTAAAAGTGAGTGTTAGTTTTTTTTTTTTTTAGCATTCATTAAGTTCTGAATAACGGCGCCCGACAATGTTTCGCACAACATGTGGATGATAATTGGTTTCTTTGACGGGAGCGCACAGAAGTCTGTTTCTCGGATCTGTTAGTTATAATTCATCATCCAAAAACTTCAATACTGAATCTGATGGATTTTCTTTCTGTTTCGTTTAACCACCTCCTGTGAAAATTTGGACAAGAAAATAAAATATAGCCTTTTCTTTTGCTGATCTTTTAAAGTAAAAAAAAACATATTTCACCATTTTCAGCCACTGTTTCTGCCAAAATATTACATCCCGTGATGATCTCAAAGAAACGTATCACAAACATAAATCTTGTTTGTGGCCTTTCTGTGCTTCACAATCCTGCTTGTGATGCATTCGAGTACCCGGAAGATGAAATTCGCTGAAAGGGGAAGGAGAGACGGTGGAGATAAACCTTTAATCCTTTGAATGTCCTCTTTTAACAGAACCTATAATTATTCAGTAAGAGTTAACTAAATCCCACAAAGGTGAGCATTATCTTCATTTTAACTGCACAGAAAGAGAAAACGATTTGAGGTTCATTAAAGTTAAAAAAAAAGGCTCAGGCACATTTTCATTTGAACGCTGAAACTTTCAAAATCATTTAAAATAACATGTTCATGTTTCCTTCTTGTATTAGTGTCATGAAACTCATGTTGAATAGAGAAGGAGTGAGACAGGAAGCCGAGAGATGGTGAATAACTCGTACACAGTGACCTTGATGAGATCCAGTAAATGCAGAAGTCCGAAGGATTCTCAGTATTAGAATAATAACCCGTGTTTTGTATTTGTAATGGCAGAAAAACCTTTTAGGGTAAAGAAAAAGAAAAAACAGCCATGAATTCAATCTAATGGATGCAATCAATGAAAAAAAACTAAACGTAAAT
This sequence comes from Amniataba percoides, assembly GCA_037176925.1. Classification (NCBI taxonomy): domain Eukaryota; kingdom Metazoa; phylum Chordata; class Actinopteri; order Centrarchiformes; family Terapontidae; genus Amniataba; species Amniataba percoides. The sequence continues at coordinate 19,549,323 of JBAJHX010000040.1, forward strand.
CTAGTCAAAGAAAGCAAAAGAGTTATTTCACTGAATGATACACGTGTGGACCTCTGAGTATATTTATGCCACACTTATATGTTACTGACGTGTTCATGCATGTAAACGTGTGCTCCTCTTTCATAAAAATGACCACGGCTTGACCTTTTAGACTCATTTCTTATTTGAGTTTATGATTTTGGCCAGAAAAAGCAGAAAAACAAAATTAAGATCCACTGAAAAAAACATATGGAAGGAAGGAATCTGGGAAATGAGAAAGAAGAGGAGGAAACTTAAATCAGCCAATAAATAAACTTTGAAAAAGAGCAAAAAACATCAAAAATGCATAAAAACTAAAGTGATGAAAGTACTACGGAGGATGATAAATGATTCAGACATTAAAAGCTGAAATTTGGACATTAGTTTGGCCTCATATTCAGATTCTGTAGATTTTAAGGAGCTGTTAAGGGAAGTCGATTCATCCTGAACTGTGACGATCGCTCAGTGTGCAGAAAACCACAAAGAGGCAACAAAAACAGCAATCAGGCGCTTTTATAGTCCTGAATAAACCCGATGTTCCAATTAATAATCACAATCACTTCATCTGAACAACACTGAAGGACTCGTTTTACTCTAATGGTACTCTATATGTTGAAACCTCATAACCGACACCTGAACGCATCACACGGCTTCATCATTCAGCCTCAACAGGTCCTGTAATTGTTCCCCGTAATCCATCCCTTTGTTATAAAATCTCACTTTTCTTTTTTTAGCACGACCGGTCAGTCACCAAATTGGCTCCTCCGGGGAGCAATTTAGCCCGTTTGCAATTAGCGAAGCTCGAGAGTGGAGGTGGAAAATGCCTCAGTGGCGACAGTGACAGCGGCTCCCTCGAGCGTCGAACACAAGAGGCCGACAGCACGAGGATACGGAGACATGTTCAGACTGAAAAACGTGAAAATGGAGGGTTTTTTTCTTTTTTGCTCCATAAAATGAGACATCTGGTTATTTTTATAGGCTGATGCCAAAAGTACAAAGCTGCTGATGTGGAAAACTAATTGTTTTTAAAGGACTGATCCTACAAACTTTAATGTAATTTAAAAGTATTCCAACCCCAAACCAAGTCATATATTAGAGACAGACCTTTATTATTCCTAGATTTTATTATTCCCTTATTCTTAGTGTGAAAGTGTATTTTCTCATATTAAAGTTCTTTCCCTTCCTATTTGATCTTTCCCTGTTTTATTTTTTTATTCTTTATTATGTTTGCTTTCACAAGTTTAAGTAACTCGTCCTGCAGATTTTCACAATAAAAGACTACCAGAAAAGCGAGGTGTTCTGCAGGAAGGCTTTTAATGTGGAAGTTCAGTGTTTTTTCTTGGAAATTATGCAGGACTGAACATGAGATCCTTTTACGTTTGTTCGCTCAGGCGTCATTTTCAGTTTGCTTTTGAAAATTTTATTATATTCTGTGATAAATTATAGTGTTTATTTTTTAGCTAATGGCCTGAAAAGTAGTTGTTACCTGTTGAAATGTCGTTTTGGAGTGGCGTTGACGCCCCCATTTGCTGAAACACAAACCCTGTCCTGGAGCAGATCTGCTGCCGTGCTTCTGATAAAGGAGGCGTTTTGAAGACGATGCAGCTGCGTGGAAAGTCCCAGTCGGTTTCAGCACACTTCCAAGAAACAAACCATCTTCAAAGCGACGCGGCGAAGGACCGAGACAACTGCTGATGCTGCACCTGGGCTCAAATCCCACAGCAGCACGTATCCAAAGTTCGCCTCTGCTCCTTCGTGTCACTCACGTTGATTCATGCTGACTGAGCAGAGCCAATAAAAAACACAGCGAACATAAAAGGATGATAAAAGGAAAAACGTGAATGCGAACAGCTTTTGGCAGCGAGGGTGGAACATACTGCAGCGACGCACACCCTCGAGAAATTGATTTCTTTTCGTTCTTTTTTTTTCTTAAGATGGCTGTGAGTCTTCAGAGACCCAGCTGTTGATTTTAATTTTACAGGCTGAGAACAGAGTCACAGATATTCCTCTGAATCTGCGATTTTGTTTTTATGTTTAGCTCAGTCACACAGCCAAAGAAAAACCCACAGATCATTTGGGATTAACGTCTAAAAAGAAACAAACTGATGAATAAACAAACACTAGAAATGGTGAGGTTTTCTCTTCAAAAGCGTCCTAATCCTGACACATGGCATTATTTATCTATTATCCTCTGACACAGCACGCTTTAAACATTTGTACATCGTCTCACGCAGCAGAAACCTTTAAAACGTGAACCTCTGCAGGCTTATTTAATATAAATGTTCCTCTGAGTGAAAATTAGTTCACAACTTGTGGATGTTCTGTCACCGTGTTCGTCTCCGGTGTTTTTCTCAGAAGAAGAAGAAAGGCCAGAATACGAGATGGGACGGTTGTTAAAGTTGAAATTGCTCTGGCGGTTGGACAAAATCTTCTGGCGCTGAAGTTTGATAACCCCCATAACTCCGAGTGGCTTGCAGAAGCACCCTCGAAAAGATTAATAATTGTAGGGATCCATCTCCTTAGAGATTCAGCAGAAACACACAGCTCCACCGACTCCTCCCGACCTGAGACACGCCGTCTCCGAGGCTGCTTGTCCAATTTTTTTATTTGTGCATTTTACCGGTCGGCCGACGCAAAACCACTTTCATTCTGCACAAAACAATTTCTTTGGAGATGCAGCAGCTGTGCAATGACACGGCAGCAGAAACAACCGCGGCTCGAGTAATTTACTTCTGTCACTCACAAAAAAGAAAAAAAATGCTGTCACAGTAACTTTAAATGATTCGCTGTTTTCTGCCTCGTCCGACGTTTCTCTCCCCACAAAGTTCACTCGTGGTTCATCTACAGTTATTCATACGCTGAATATTGCTTCTGTTCAGAGTGTCGCTGAGAATAAACTGTAAACCAATATAAATATGACAAGGAGGAAAAAATTTAATGAAACACGAAGTTGAACAAGTATGAAAAATGAAATAGGATCAGAACAAAACAATTTCTTTGTTTAACAAGCCGACTTCTGTCTCCATTATACTGAAAGAAGAAGAAACAAGTGTGATAAAAGATTGTGTCTGTTGATTGATACAAATTATTTGAAATTGATATTAGAAAATGAAGATGATGAATGATAATGATGATAATGAAAACCACCTCATGCTGTCAAGTCATTTGCTCCTGAAGTCTGAATAACAACAAATTCAACAAGTCCTCAAAGATGATTGGTTTTTTTGTACCTTCCAAAACTCCTCGTGATCATTAAAATGCTCAAACATAGTGAGATTGGTGCTCATTTCATTTTAAAACAGGCAGTTTGGGCCTTAATAGTCACAAGGGGCATCTTCATTTGTGTCCAATCGTCAGAAAACACGTCTGTCCAAACTCCCAGCGCTGACCAACTCTTCAAAAAAGTAGAAACAGTATCACGTTCGCTCCTTAAACTGACAAAATCCAAACAACTGTACCATAACTTCCTTGTCGTTTACAATGTCACTGAGAGGACTTAAGATTGGGGGTCGTCGCTGATGGCCAATGAAAAGCTACTCAAGGTTACAGATCACTACAAAAGCATCAAAATTAAACTGAAT
>JBAJHX010000040.1:19553021-19563994 GCA_037176925.1 Amniataba percoides
GAAGGGTCGATCCAGTTGAGTCCGCCATAATTTAGCTGTCAGGGAGCGTTTGAATTCCCACACATGACTGTCGGGGAAGCGAAAGGCGGCACGCGGTGATTCATGTCGGAGGCAGATTTGTGTTTTGTTTGAGCGGATTTGACATTTCAGTCAACACGGTCGAGTCGCGGTGGTCTAATCTTCGCGGAGGGGGTTTCCAGACGGCGTTAATTAACCCGGAGGTCGATTAATATTGTTACTGTGAGCTTTGGGAATTGGAACTTCCTTTGACTAGGACATCTTCAGAGTGTGTGCAGCCACCGAGTGTGTGCACGAGAGTGTGTGTGTGTGTGTGTGTGTGAATAAGTCTGTGCACACATGATCCTGATTTTCCCTCCCGCTGCCTGATTCTTTCTGATTAATGGATTAATAGCCGGCGCTGAGGGTCCCGTTACGCCGGAGCTCAGAGTGTGTGTCACGTGTGTGTGTGTGTGACAGTTTGAGCAGGAAGTGAAATGTTTGTGTGCGTCCACCACCCCCCCACACACCCACACACACCCTCACCCTCCACCTCTTTCATCTCCCTGCACTGTCGCGACGCTCTGCCCTCAGTGCGCCGCCGCGGATGCTGAGGCCATTTCACAACCCGCTTCAAAGGGCTCCTCTCACTTCCAGCCGCCGCCTGTAATTCACACTTTCTCTCTCCAGTCTCATGACTTCTTCTTCCAAGTGGCCTTAATTCTTCCTCACGCCGCCTCTCCCTCTCTCTCTGTTCTAATTTTTTAGTTTTTCATTCATAATTTATATTCCTGCTTGTAATTTGTAGCATCTAAAAAAGTAAAACAGTTTATTAATCGCTTGTAATCTGTAATAAAAGATGTTTGGCACTTTTTTTCCCTCCTTTCATCTTATCTTTTTAGTTCATCAGTCTAATTTCTTCTTCTTTTTTTAACATCATACAAACAAGGTTTCGCACTCTTCTCTCATTTCTCTTCCTCGTGTTGCATTTCATCATCTGTCCCTCTCTTTTTTTGGAGCACCACAATAGACCCCTCCTTCTCTTCTTCTCCCTTCACATCTCCAGCTTTCCTTCTCTTGCTTCTTTCTGCTCCCTCTGGGGATCAAACACCTTGCTCTCATTACAAGGGAGCAGTAATCCCCTTTTTAAATTTTTCTTTTCTTTTTTATTTTCTCTTCTAGTGCAGTCCTGTTTCTACTCTCTGCACCTTCTTCACCTATTGTTTTCACTCTTCACTCTTTTACTCTCTTTCTCTTTCTTGTGAACCTTTAACCTGTTTTTTCTTTCTACTTTTTCTCATTCTTGTTATTTTTTTCTCTTTCTGACCTCCTTGTTCTCCCTCCGTCTTTTGTCTTGCAGATGAGATTGACATGTTGGAGCGTCTCTGGCTGTCGGGTATCTGCCACAATGATAAGATCGAGGTATGAAGACTTATGTCCTTTCTCCTCTTTTCCTCTCCATCAGCCCGGCACAGTCAGCTTCTGTTTTGTTTTAAGAAAGACCTAAACATAGTCTAACTTTTATCCTGGTCAGCGAGTCAGTGAAGTTTTAATGTCGTCCGACCATCTCAGGCGCTGTCCGCGGTGCTGATCCTAACGATCCTAACACATGCAGGAACTTTGTGTTGTTTATGTTTGGCAGATATCACCCAAAAAAGGCTAACTTGATTTACCAATGTCATCTAATCTTTACGTTCGCGTAATATTTGAAAAGAATCATTTTTAATCTGCGTGTAGTTTAAACCTCACTGATATTTGTGCTACTATACTGACAATATGGAAATTGATGGGTTTTTTTTACCATAGAAAAAGCTACTTGATGGAAAGCTAAGAGGACAAGTTTCAGATTGTGAGCAGTCATCAAAAGTTGTCACCAGGTTTGAGATGTGGTCTTATTCTGTAAAGTTATGCATCCACACATCTGTCTGCTGTCAGGTCATTTTGTTCTGCTCAGATTTTTAAGCACAAAGTAACGGCAGCCTATCAGAGGTGAGCCTGCATCTTGTGTTGTTTTCTGTACTTGGTTATTGCACACAGGCCTCACAAAGGAGGGCAGAGACTCTCAATTCCAGGGATGTCTCTGCGGTTATGTCGTGTTAAACAAGTTCAAATTATATTGATGTCAAGCTTGGAGAAGCTATGGCTGTAAACACCTCAGAGTAAATGTCTGCACACATATTGGGTGCAAAAGCCACCACAGGAGGCAGAAACTTTAATAAAAGGCAATCATAGTTTTTGATTCAAGGGTGAATTCTGCATTGCAGCAGATGAGAGCTATGAATGTTGAAAGTGAATAAATTAAATTGCCTGAAAAGCTCTTCGTTTGATGTGAACCAGATATTTTGAGGTGACTGACATGTTTTGGTCTCTGCATCAGTGTTCTGAGCGCCGGAGCTCTAAAATATCACAGATGGGTGCTCTGACATCCAGTGACAGCAAAGGATTCTCTATTGTACTGCTGGTTGTAATTAACTTTTTATCTGCTGTCTGGGAGACAAATTGGCCCTCGTTAGTAATAAATACACTCTCCTGTCTCGTCTCTGCCCCTCCCGTCTCATATGCTTTCCTCTTACCTCTTCTGCCTTTCACTTTCCTGCTTCCTTCTCTCTGTGCTTTCAACTCTTATAACGTTTCCCATTCCTCTTCTTCCCTCATGTCTTCCCCCATCTGCCCCTCCTCTCCTGCAGGTGATGAGCAGTAAGCTGGACATAGACAACATGGCCGGCGTCTTCTACATGCTGCTGGTGGCCATGGGCCTCAGCCTCCTGGTATTTGCCTGGGAGCATCTGGTGTACTGGAAATTACGCCACTGTGTGAAGCGATCTGGTGGGATGGACTTCCTCCTGGCTCTCAGCAGGGTGAGATTTGATCTAAACAACCACAAGATATTTTATGTGCCTACAATGTGCCAAATAAATGATAAAACTCAACGTAAAAGTAAAATGTTAAACATAAAAGAAAATTACATTCTGTCTTTCCCAAACAACATTGTCTGTCCGGTTCAGCATCTCACATAACTTCACATAACCTTTTTAACTTGTAGAAAACACTATCCTGGCATGCAATCAACAAGCCTGTCAAATAAAGGTGTTGTAATGTCGAATTGGGTGTCATCTGCATAACAACTGAAAATTATCAGCCCCAGTAATGAGCCTTGTTGCAGACTATGAGAAATACTTATTTCTCTGGACAGTTCTCTTCTCATATCTCATTATGAAAACTTTAATGAACTATATTAAACATGGTAATTATGTGAGCAGGTGTCAGAGTATTTTATACTAAACCAAATACAACACTTGCACACTTTTTTAATAACCTTTGAGAACAATGCATATAGTCCCTCATGTACGGTGAATTCATCCTCTACACAGATGGAAGATTGCAAGAGACACATTTTCAAAATGGGGTGCAAATATAATCTATCTACAGCAGATAATTCAAAAGTTCTGCCAGGTGGAGAAAGAACTTAAAGAAGAAAACTCTGGTTGAATGAAAATTTAACAAGTGTAGAGTAGTTGATCTCACTGATTTGCACGCCGTCAACTTGAGAGAGCAGAGCTAATCAGTGAAATAACTTGCAGATTTGTAATATAGTGCCCGAGAAGCTTCGGTAAACAAGTAAACACAGGAGCCATGATAGACTGAAATTTGTGGAGTCTTTTGGGATTTCCTGTTTCCTGTATGGAACAGATTAACTGCAAAAATGTCTGACTGATTGCAGCCATGAGTTCCAATTCACTCAGGAAAACAGGGATATAGAGCAGATGAAAGAAGGTTAATGAACAGCATTCACATACAATCAAGATACGCGCTGCAGGAAAATAGGTGCCGCTCGGTGTTGGTACTAGCTTCTGGCACCCAGCAGGGGACGAGCAAGGCCGAGCCAAAAAAAGAGGAACATCAGTGGGATTTATCCTCGGCATCATGCCAGCAGAAGACCACAGGGTCCAGAGCTCTGCAGCTATTTTCTTTTAGAGCCGAGACAATTATATAAGTTCAGCTCGGGGTCCTGGAAATATTTGGTACGCGTCCTGAGACAAGGTTTAAAGGTAAAAAGATTTAGAGGAAAGAAGAGGAAGGTAGGGAAGGTACAAAAGGACAGAAGGGAACAAGGTATGAGGTATTATGAAAGGGAGGGAGAAGTGGGAAGGTAGGGGAGGGAAAGTTAGGAGATAAGAAAAGGTGAAGGTCTGGACGGTGGAGGTAGTGGAGTACAGCAGGTGGAGGCCGGAGGGAGGTGAGCGAGGGAAACGAACGACAGAAACAGAAAAAGCAGAGGGAGGGAAGACCGTCGAAGTGGAAAACAGGTTTCATGGAGCACGGGGGAGATATTCTTGTTTGTCGGTAAAGCCGTGATGGAGCGCTCGGTGTGTAAGTACCTCTGGTTGTGAGAGGTGACGCCACCGTGTTAGAATGACAAACGATTGTGATTCATGACCTCCTCCTGCCTGACAAAGCGGAGAAAATGGCTAATTTATGTGCAGCGGAAGAGTGCTATAAAAAGGAGGAGGAGAGGAAATAACATTACAGCTCTTACTTCTGACATTACGCTTCCAACATATGAAGGGACTATTCCACGCTAACCGAATCAAAACTGTAATTTTACCTGCAAAAGATTTTATTATTGCTTCAGCACATAAAAAACTAAGCACAATATAGAAGCTCAGCTATGAATCTTTTTTCTAACTCTTGTGATAGTTAATTATACAAACACGAGCTCAGTGCAAGTTAATAAAATCATGAGATAAAACACAAGAAAATGTACACAAACCAAGAGGAAGCAGTGTTTAGGTATTAATAAAGTAAAATGGATAAGAGGAGATAAGAGGACAAGGGGAAATGAGAGCTTACGTTAATATAAGATTACATACATTACACTGTCTGTGTATAATGTGGTGAAATACAGATGAGATTCATCTGTATTTTTGCAAGTCAATTAAATGCCATTTGAAATATCCAGTGGCACGCCTGATACCAATTATTTAATTCAGGGCCTGAGCCTGGCCAGAAAAAAAAATGCAATTTTTCATCACAACCTAAACACAATATGATTTGAGTCTCAATGAAAAATGACACTTTAATGGATTTCTAATGATAAAGCAGCGTGCAGTTGCTTGATGAATGAAACTTGATTCACAAATTTGCCTTAATCCTCGAACACTACTCTAACAGTAACACAATCACAAGCATCGGGTATATTTTACACAATATAATGTACCCAATAAAAAATACTTGAATTCAACATATATTGAACTCCAACAGTCCGTGGCTCACTGATGTACTCTTCTTTTATTTTCACCTATATAATGACTAATAACATGAAAAAAGGTATCATGGGCTATCCTATAAAAACGTGACCACAGTCGTGTGGGTGAAAATCACCTGATGTTCGGGGGTTAATGTCAGATGAAGACAATATCAAAATGTACTTCACAAGTAATATCTTTGCCAAGTGGCTGAATCCTTAAAAACTGCAGAGCCTAGCCAACAAAGTGACAACTGAAAAAAGGTTTTCCAGTTTTACGTATTCAATTTAGTTTTCTGATCAGTTGAGCCATAATGTTTCATATTTAATAACTTTTTTTTAATTTAGTCTCCAAGCCTTCTCTATCCTGTAGTATGCAAATTAGTGAAAATGTCCTCACTCCTGCCTGTGAAGTTCATCAGATTCAGTCATGCGTGGATCCGGTTGGTATTGTGCATGTGCTGATATAAGACTGAAGTGCCCATTTACTGAACTCCTCTACTGTTTTATTGATAATTTATACTGCCCATGTGGGTGAAAATCCATTGTGCCCCCTTGCAGTGTCTGATATCCAGATATTCCCTGACGGGTTTCCCCCGCAGTGCAATTTCGTCTCTCTTCATACATTCAGTGCGCACCAGCATACTTTCTCGCATGAGCAAACTCTCCTCTTATCTGTAGCATTCCTCACTTTAAGAATAAAAACATCAATTCCATGCAGAGGGCACTCCCAAGACCAGTTAGCTATCTCCCCGGCTATATGCTGTGCTTGCTTTAAAGCCTCTGTAGCTGGCCTCTGTGTGGCTTGCTTTAACCCAATCAGTGACTCACCCAAGTTTCAATTTCACAGTGTGCTGCGCCCCATGCTCTGGGGACTGTGATAGCACTTCTGCCACTGGGACTGCTGATTCATGTGTCCGGAAGGGCCATTATTACAGTCTCTCCATCAGATCTGTGTCCCAGTGGGGAACAGAGATTTACAGAAGGCCCCACACATTTAGTCATTAAGATGTGACAGATATCGATGGATATTATGAATCATCTCCACATATGAAGAATAATAGAGTCTTTGTGATTTACATGGCTCTCCTCGGTACTGCTAATTGAGTCCCATCTATCTACAGAGAGGTGTAAATATACCAAGGTAGGTGAGGAGGAGCACAGAGGTACAGCTGAGATAGAGCTGCTTATCTAACGCGATTTGATAATTAAGGGATTCTGCTTGGGGTTTTAATTTAAAGAAAGATGTCACCAGCAACGAGTCATTTACTCATATTTCTGACTCTTTCATCTCATGTTTTATTCATATCAAGCACTGTTGAATATTTCTGCTGAGATGTAAAAAAAAAAAGCCTGACTGCTTCTCGCCACGCACATTTGGAGCAGTTCATTAAAATGGAGTGAGAAACGATCTCATTTAAACTCAAGTGGCAACAAATAACAGCACCAAGACACGTGGAAATGAGAGTCTCCGTCCTAATATGTCCTCGTCAGAACCCACTACAGGAGAGCAAATGTACAATTTATGTGCATAAGAAGATGAATCTTGACATCAGATAAACTTCTTTTACATCATGTAGGTTTTAGCTGACAGCCATACTCAACTTTTTTTTCCCTTCACTACAAATATCTCACTTCAAGGCATTTTTTGGCTCTGAAGTCGCAGTTTCTTGATGTCTATTAGAAATGCACCAAAATATTCCTACTGCACTGGCAGATCACTTGTCACTTGGTCGAATAAGGCTGAAGGCTTTTAGGAAAGTGTTTTTCTCTACAAACACCAGAGAAGAATGGTTCAGTCCATCCTGTTGTTTCGGAAGAGAAATCAGGGCTGTTGTTGTCACTGCTGAACCCTCTAACCTTGTGTGATGGAGCAAATTCTACTTTAGTTAAGTCTGGGAAAAGAGGAGATACTGAAGCTTGCTGTATTTCTGTTAAGTAAGCAAGATGGCTGCTTAGAGAAATGATTCTTTTAGCATTCACCATCTGTCACCAGTTGCTTTATTTGCTCTCCCCTGTTGTGTTGACTCCTCTCTAGAAGCGACACACTCCTTCCACGTACCTCCATCTACAATAATTTTTCACTGCACTTTTTTTGAGAAAATTCAGTCCCGCTCCAGCTGAGTGATGCTTTGTTTGCTGAAAGCTTTGTTTGGCTTGATAGTGTGAAAATTGACACTCCAAGACGCTCAGTAAACTCAGTCCAAAGTTTCTCCCAAAGTCTCATCAATATTTAATGGTCAGCACTCCCCGTTGTCTGCCTTTATAGGAGATGTGGTGACACGGAGAACCAGAGGTAGAGGGAAACCACCTCGAGCAATTTCCCAGCTTGCTGAGAGAGAATAAAGATAGATGATTCTCCTCTTTTCTAAATGTTTTTGTGTTGAGCCGACAAAGTTACACAGTCGGTGGTTTTGCAATGCGCTGAATAAAGGTAAAAGAAAATAGGGTGGATGAATAAAAATACATAAACTGTAGCCCAGTCAAAGTTAAATCCCCGCTTGGTGTGGTAACCTGTCGTAGCTTTAACAGTGTCCTCTGCAAAGTATTTATAATACCTGTTTAACAAACTGTCTTCAGCACAACTTATGTTCTTATTGTTTTTTATGAAGCTAATAAATAAAATACTATCTTTTACAGCTACAGTCTAAATCAATTTATATTACCATATTGTATATAAGCTCCAAATATTGCCCAAACTAGGTCTGTTTAGACAGCATAGTAATTTGTGACAAAGGTTAACTACTTGTTTTGCTATGACTCATTGGTTCATTGGCTCATACAATTTATCAGTTGAACTTTAACATGGATTGAAATGCATGTTTTAAAAACACAATTTACATCCCACATTATGTTCATATTAAGGGGTTCTTCCATAATTAGCAATGTGTAATATCTCTCTATGCTTTTACCAAAATTATCTGCATGATCAGTGTCTGTGAGAATCATAAAAAAATCTGTGAAAGGAAAGAGAGTATTTAAATTGACCTATAACTTAAAATGTCTGGTTATTTCTCTGGTAAATGTCAGAACAACAGGACCTATGTAGTGATACAATAGTTTCCCGAAGATAGCTTTCATCTGGTTTTTGTAAGTGTGATATCAAAACTGCTCCATAGGTTTCCTTTTCCACGTTTCGTGGATGTCAGGCTCTGTCTTTCTGTGTCTCTCTGTTCTTACATCTTACACATACACAGACACTTCTTCCTTATCATAGTTGGCAGCCTGCTGGTCTAATTACAATCTCTCTTTTATCTCTCCACCCAGGGGATGTACAGTTGCTGCCAGTTTGAGGATGAGACAGCACCAGGAGGCAGCAAAAGCTCTCTGCCTCAGTACCACACCATGACCACCATGCCTACGCCGGCACAGCAACACCTTGTTACAGCCACAGTGAACAACACGACCGCCATCGCCATGGTGCAGCAACAGCAGCAGCAACAGCAGAAGCACCATCAACAACAGCAACAGGGCCAGACCTATACCACCATGCTACCCGGATCACCGCCAACCACAGGACACTCAGCAATGGCTCTGGGACCCTCAAACAGCCCCTTGCTGGAGGGGCCCATGCCCTGCTCCACTTTCTTGCCTCGGCACGACCGCAGACTTGCTGTGGTTGATCGCTGGAACAGACCAAAGCCAGAGAAAGTCATTGCTGGAGGCAGCAGTGGCGGAGTGGGTGTCGGGGGGATAGCAGGAGGCATCACTGAACTTCAGGCCCAGCAGCAGTATCAGCAGAACCTTGGACAGCACTGGACCCTGCAAGGAGGAGTTGCAAGTGGAACCGGGGGTGGAGCTGACCCGGGGCTAGATGAATATAAGCGCTACTACGGTCCTATAGATCCTGAGGGCTTAGGAGCTAACTTGGACCAACAAGCCGGGGGCCCTCAACAGACTCCCAAAGCTAATCCTCGAGGCCCTAAAGCCTCAGGGATGCCACGTCTGCCTCCTAAAGGCCCCCAACAAGGCACAGGGCACTTAATCTCCAAGCCACCTCCACCACTCCCATCTTCGCCACGAAGGCCTCCTTTCTGGCGGAGAGGAAGTCTTGCTCAGGCACGGAGAAAAAGTTCAGGAGGTCCTTTGTATGAGAATATACTCCCTCTGGGGAGGCGAGGAGGTGGCCGGTATGGAGCAAGTGATGGTGGTGGAAGGAGAGGGCGACGTCCTCCACCACCTCCTCCTCTGCCTGTCCCCCTTTCCTCCCCAACACACACACCTACCACACCCTCCTCCCCATGCCGTTTCTATTCCTCCTGCTCCAGTGCCTCTTCCTCTTCTTCCTCCTCTACATCGTCGTCATCTTCTTCTTCATCCTCTGTCTCACTTTCTAGGTCAAATTCCCCCTCCTCTTGCTCTAGTGAGAGTTCCTACAACTCCTCACTTAGTTTCCGGTATAGAGCAGGCGACCGGGATTTTATGGTGGATGATGATTATGACTCAGATCTGCTTACAGAGGAGTCCAGCCTGCTCCTCGGGTCACGAAGGAAGATTCGTTCGCGACGCATGTCATCACGCTCGCTGCCTTGTAGCCCGCCACCTCCACCAATCCCACCCCGAAAGCCTCGCCCACAGAGAGATTATGGCAGAGAAAGAACAGGCAGTCAGCTGGCACAGTTGCAGGAGTGGTGGGCATCATGGGGTGACAGAGAGCGAGGAAGGGGAGGAACAACAAGCCGGGGAGATGGAGGAGTGGGAAGAGAAGAAAAGAGGCACCACAAAGAGAGGGAGCGTGAGAGGAAGAGGAGGAAGAAGGGCCGAAAGAAGAAGAAGAGAGAAGAGAGGGAGAGAGAAAGGGAGCGAAAGCGACGTAAAACAAAGAAGAAGAGGAAGAAAGAGGATAAGATTAGAAAGAGAGAGCGGAAGAGGTCAGAGCAGGAGGGAGGCGATGCTGAAAAGAGAGAAGAGCTCAAATCAGGGACACCAGACTACCCATCATACCCGGCCCTGAGACGAGAGTCTTTTCGGAAAAAGAGTGAAAGCTCAATCAGAAGCTATGGATGGAACATCCCAGGAGATGATGAGAGGAAGGAAAGAGAGGAAAAAGAGAGGGATGATGGGGAAGACAGCAGAGGGAAAGAACGACACCATAGACGAAGGAATAGCAAGCACTATCAAAGCTCTAGCAGTAAGCCTTCTTCATCTGTGAAGTTTTGGGGAGGGGGCAACCCATCCTCAGACACCATTCCATCTGCCTTCCTGCCCTTATTGCCTGTCTCCTCCAAAAGGAGGAAGAGTAAAAGTTCAGACAGAGATGCTGTGGGAATGGAAGGAGAGAGGAGGCCGTTACTTGGGCGAAATGGAAGAGGTGAGATGCACTCCAAGGAGGGGTTATCCTTTCACGAGTGGGAGTCCGAGGTAGAGCGTGAAGAAGAAGATTCTGAGCTTGAGAGGAGGAAAGCCGAGCGTGGAAAGAGGCGTGGAGGAGGAAGGACAATGTCCGATGAGGAGCGGGACCATGATAAAGTAGTTGGGATATACTCCGATGATGACGGTTCTTCGGGAGAGTTTGGGAAGTTCGAGAGGTACTGGGAGGATCACGAGGGCAGGGCAGTTGGAGGAATTGGAGGGGGAGGTTGGTTTTTCAGCACTTACCCCTCCAGAGATAAAGCCGGCAGCATCAACAGTAGAGATGACCTGTTCCTGGAGCGAGGAGATAGGTGGGGGACAGCAGAAAGTGGATGGGGGTCTAGTGGAGGTGGTGGAGGAGGAGGAGGAGGAGGAGGAG
>JBAJHX010000040.1:19590112-19608222 GCA_037176925.1 Amniataba percoides
TAAAATAATTACTTGTTTATTAGATTAGGGCATGATTAGATTAGATTAGATTAGATTAGATTGGATTAGATTAGATTATATAACCTTTATTACTCCCACAGAGTGAAAATTATTGTTTCAGCAGTAAGACACAGTGGGGATAACAATAGGAAACGATGAAGCAGAACATAAATGATGTTGACGATCACATCCTGACATCCTTCGCCCACCAGAGGTCTTTGTTACTCGAACACGTCTTTTTGGAAGAGATTTGCTGAAAGGACTGAAACTGCTGCACAAAAACAAAAGTACAGACTAAGAGTTCGTCCACTCGTCCGTCCGAAGAGGTGGACGATGAGTCATGAAAGCATTCGGACGCTCTTCACTCCCCATTTTTCTTTTTCACTCATCACAGTCTTAAGAAAATCGAAGGAAAAAGATGGAAACAAGATAAAAGAAGAGATGAAGATGGGAAACAAACTTTGAAATATCCTCTTGTTTGTCTTTGAAAACAAAAGCCTCTGCTGTTCGATTTGAAGTAATAATCTTCACGAGTCGCAGTAGGTTGAGATGAGCTGAGGCTTTGTTGTTCTGTTGGATAAACTTTTAAAGTTAAGACAAATTGAATCTTCACACAAAGGACGTCGCCACACGTTTTATTGGCTGTTCAGGATTTCAAACTGCTCAGAAGTGAAAGCGGCACTCAATCAATACCGCTTCAAGTTTGCTCTGATGTGCTATTGTACGAAAGCGGATGAAAATAGAGATTTCCCTCTGTGAATGTGATGGACAGAGAAGAAAACACAACACAAAGAGATGGAGATGTGAAGAAACCGTGGGAGCAGCAGTGTGAGACGACGAAATGCACTGAGCGGCAGCTTCGACTAATAAATGAATGTTCCCCTGAAAATGAATGATCTCAAAGGGCATGCCTGCTTTTTAGGTGTGCGACACCGCCACACGTCACCGCAGCGATTAAAACATGTTAATTAATGGGCACATTAACGAGCTCCGAGTTTCATAACGGGGTCGTTAACCGGCCGGCCAAAACGAACGGACGGATTATTTCATCTTCTTGCTGTTTTGTTTACGTGTGTGTGTGTGTGTGTGTTGAGGTGTGTAAAGGTCGTTAGGGCGATAAGACGACCGCCTCGTACACACACCGCATCACACGCCGTCGCCCCCACCTGGAGCAGCAGATGGTCGGGAGCTCGTAGTGACACCTGACAGAAGGTAAAGCGTCGTGGCCTCCGAAGCGCCGAGAGAACCTGCAAAAATATTCATTTCACCGTCTGTCAGCTGCATCTTTTTACACAAAAACGTGGACAGACTGAGGAGAAATTTCATTCATTCGCTCATGAAGTCAATTTGTTAAACCTATAAAAGAGACATCAGAGTGTGGACATCCAAGGGAGGAGGAGGAGAAGTTTAAAAGGCTCAAGACTTCATTAAAACATGAGAAATATTACATATATACGCACATACTCTGCCGCCGTATGTCACCTCTGTTACCGGCGAAAGGTTAATAACGTATAATAGCGTGCGGTCTTGCCTTTATTGCAGTTACATCAGTGATTAATGATGTGCTTCTGCTGTAGGTGACAGATGTGCTGCACTGTACAGGAAGAGCACATCAATAGGAAAATAGTTTGCTGCCAGCTAGTGGCAGCACACCGCCACTACACCTTTTTATTCTTTTATTTTATTTTCTTTCTCCTAATGCTTGTAAATCCTGAATGATGGTGCTTGTTTCTGATTGCAAGGACAAATCTATCTGTCTCTCTTACACAAACACACACACACACACAACCACAAACACACTATACTATAATTTTGAAATAAATGAAAGTACAAAGAGAGGAAACTGTGAGCGTGCAAGCAAATGTGCATAAGTTACTTTCAGTATTCGCGTAAGTAAATGTTCACATAGGGGAGTATGAGTTCACATAAGTTAAAGATCAACACACACACACACACACACACACACACACACACACACACACTCGGGGTCCAGCCTGCAGTCCTGCAGTCTGTCACAGATGTGCCTGAGCCGAGCGGCCGAGGGCTAAAAAACATTCAGCCGCTCAGACATTCAGTCTCTCATCTGGCTGAGCAGGAGGCCTTAAATGGGTCAGAGGCATCGTAGACCTGAACACACACACACACACACACACACTTTCTCACTCTCTCACACACACACACAGGGAAGCAGCCATATTTTAGTATTCATAGGTCATAATTTTCTCAGAGGTGACCTTGGAGAACATCATTTGTCATTTAAAGAGTTATCATTTAAAAGACTGCCTCATTCATTTTGACAGAAGTGATGACATCATTCCCTCATGATGTCATCTTAGGTAATATTGCGTTACAACGTGCGAGTGTTAGCAAGCTTCGTCTTATTAATGTTAACGTGTCTGAATGAGCATGTGAGCAGATTATGTTGATCTGTCTCTCTGCGTTTGTGTATTCACGTCAATAAGTGTGTGTGTGTGAGTGTGTGTGTGTGTGTGAGTGTGTGTGTGTGTGTGTGTGTGTGTGTGTGTGTGTGTGAGGGGTAAATATAGTCCGTGTGGAGGGAAGGAGTCAGTTCAGAGCTCCGGGTCCCTTCAGGCTTTGGCAGCGTCTGCCGACTGAACGCGGCTCGCGGCGTTTCTCTCGCAGGAAGCAGCGAGGAAGACGAAGCCGCTGTTTATCAGACTTCCCTTTTCATGAAAATCAAAACATTTCCACCGATGTAAATAAAAACACGGACATCTGTCCATTTATTTTTTTACATTACACGGCACGATGAGGGATACGTGTTCGTTCGTCTGTTTAACCTCGAGGTCAGGAGGCCTTCATACACGGCTTCTCTTTATGGGCCTCAGTTTAACATTTGCTTTCTTTTAACTCTTTTTTTGTCTTTATTTGGATCAATCACTTTATTCATCAAGTTATTTTCAGCTTGTTAGCTGTTGCTAGGCAGTTAGCTTGGCTTTTATCATTATTACTTGCATTTAAAACAGATTATTAGTTTAATATAGTTGAATTTTACTATTGTTTTTCTGGATTTTTTCTGTGTAGTGATTATCATTAGTACACATGCTCCATTATTCACCTTCACCTCACACAGAGAGTCTAATGTCACTCATTATATTGCATTTTAACATTAACTTATGGTGCATGATCTCACAGGGAACAATATGTCACTTTATTTTGCAGGCTCCCAAAGAAATGATCAACCTGTAGTACAAAGTTGGTAGTAAAATACTGTCACTGAGGTTCTTTTTCATTTGGTAACATAATCAAGCAATATATTTTCATGGAAAAAGACAAGACAAAATTCATATTTTTGCTAACTTAAACCTTATTCCATCAGCACAGATGAATAAATAACTTTTCTGCTATTTAAACTTTAACAATCATTTAAGTGAATCTGCACAAACTGGAGATTGTTGAGGACACTGAACACTGATGTTTGATAAACGTCAGCCTGTATCACCGGACGGTTGTTGTAAAGGCTGATTTCTCTGCAGTCAGTGAAAACACTCGGGGATGGAGGGTGTGTGTGTGTGTGTGTGTGTGTGTGTGTGTGTGTGTGTGTGTTGGGGGGGGCAGTGTCACTTCTTATGTAAGTGCGACCACGTCAGGGCGCCTCGTTTCTGCCTCCGGTCTGATCGCCGCCATATTTCACTTCAAGTGTTTGCGAGCTCTTGGACAGAGGCGGCCTCGGGCGTCATGCTGCCATCTCCGACAACGTTAACACACACAAACACACACACACACACACACAAAGTTCAAATCAGTTTGCACATTAAAGCTCCAACATCAGCGCACTTTTGACCGAGCACTTTTTATTGGCAGCATCTCGCCATTTTTTCCCTCCTATTAACGCTCCTCTTATTAATCGTCGCTCTTGCTGCTTTATCAGCGAGGCTCCAAAGTTATGCGATAAGAGGCGCTGACGCCATAGTGGGAATAAATTAAGAGGATCCTCACTGTTGTTTCTGTGGAGACTTTCCCTGCTGTGATACAGTACATGGAAGTTGGAAGGATTAAGAGGAAGAGAAAAGCCTGAGCCAAGACATAATGCCTCTCTGAAATCCTCCGCACCCTCTGCAGACGACTAATTTCCCTCTCCGCTTAAATCCGCTCTCCCTCTGCGTCTTCCTGCATCTCCATATCTCTCTCTCTCTCTCTCTCTTTCTCTCCCACGGCGGGTGCCTCTCTTTCTCCCTCCTTCGTCTCCCTGCGTCCCTCTGCGCCGTCCTTTAATGTCAATGCTAAATCGTCTTGACATCATGTATATGATGTTTGTGTTCCTGTGACTAAGCTGATCTCGCCGCCTGATTTCCTTCGTTTAAACTGCAGAGAAAATGTTCGGCTCAGTGAAGAGGCAGAAACGTGTGAAACTGCAGAAGAAACGTCCTGACAGCTCAGACGTTTTTACATATCTGCACATTTAATGCATTTATCACTTAAATAAAGGCTTCTTAAAAGACGTCACTCCTTTATGAGTTTGCTTTAACTTACTGTAGCTTTTCATGTGATAAATACTCTTCAGACGTGTAGAGGAAAATAAAAAATGAATGAGGCTGTTCTGCCAAAGTGAGGAGCTGATTTTCGGAGGGTTTAGCCTCCACCTCGTCTCTCCTGTCTTGGCAGCCATTCTGCCGTCTGCTCTTATTGTTCTCTCCGTCCTTCGCCGCCTCCCTTCCTCCTCTTCCTCTCGCTCACCTCTCCTTCGTCCTCCCTCCTCTTCCCGCCGTCCTCTCCTTGGCTCTACGAAAACAAGCAGAGACGCACAACACGGTATTGACGGCTCGCGTGGCGGCGACAACAACGCACCTGCTGACGCTCGTTTTTCAAGGACGGTTGGGCCTCGCGCACAAAGTGACTCCATGTGGGTTATAAATTAATGCATCCATACATCTGACGTTCAACAAAGGGGCAATTATTAGTCTTATAGATCAGTAAAGACAAAGAAATGTTTCATTTCTATTGGTCTCCAGCAGAGGTTAGCAAAGGTTACACAGAGAGATTAAAAAGCTTTGACATGTTGTAAGTTTATGTGCTTGTCTGTAGGTATTTTCAGGATGTTTGCATGGGACAAAAGTTTTTCAGCCTCCTTCTTTATCCACGATTATCTGCTCACGACGTCATCGTTCAGGCTGTTCGTCTGCATCAGTGAGCAGCAGTGAGTCGTTCGAGTCGATAGTGACGTTTAAGCCGCACAGAAGCTGAGAAAACGACCACCAAAAAACGTAAAGGTCAACAGTTTTTCACTGTTTTTGCAGAGACGAATGGAAACCAAGCACACGACAAACTGCTGCACAAACTTAATGAGATTTTCAAATGTGGTCGGTTTTACTTTTACTGACGTCGTTTTTCACTCCTGGAGCAGAACGTGGAAGTTGTGTCGGGTTAAAGTTCCCGAGAAGCCTCCGAACGGTCGTTACATCACGGCGAAGCCTCTCTGGTTTCCTCATTTGCATTCGTATTATGAGCCTCTAATCCGCGGGGCTAACCTCACTAATGTGCTTTAGCTTTCTGGGTAGAACTTTATAATTCACAATATATTTACACACTTGCCAGACTTAATTAGAGCATATTAGGCTAATTCTATAATAATTACTTGGTTCATATGATGTAACAAACCAAAGAAAGGCCTGTATTAAACATTTTATGATAAAAGCACGAGAAATGTGCACTGTAAATATTCCAATAGCAATGAGAAAAACAAAACTACTAAATTTACTGACTCGTTTCTTACCTTGTCTTGATTAAAAGCTAAAAATGGTGTAATAAAAATGGATTATTCCACACGTCTGTCTCTTTGATTGATCCACCAGAAAGTCTAATCACATTTGGTATTTAAAGGGATGACGCTCTACTACAATTTCTAATCACAATTTTTTTTCCCCTGCATGTAAACATGAAATAATCTACATACATTGAACCCTCTCCCGTACCTCTGTTCTTATTATCTCTCCCGCTGTGTCCTTTGAAGATGCTGACCTTCCCGTTCGAAGCTGTCGAAGCAGCAGAATCTTTTTTTCTCCTTCAGTCAATCTGCCTCTATCATCCCTGCTCGCTCCGTCCCACTTCATAAAGAACATTTTAAAAAAGGAGGATGATGTAAAGCCTTTATTCAGCACGAGAAGCTCATTAGATTTGATTCTTTGGTGTGGTGTGTTACACCGGTGTGTGTTAAGGCTTTACGCTTCACACACACGGTGCTGCAAAAGGCTGCTGTCGAGCAGAGCACGGCTCAATGAAACGAACAAACAGAGATAACAGGGAAAAGACCATCACAGCGATGGTAAAAGGAAATTCTTCAATTTCATTTATTACCTGTAAAGCAGTTTACAAGCTTTTTAATCCAAGTTTCTCTGAACTCACCTTGCTCCTCACTGGCACAGACAAATCAGTCACATTACTTCTTTGTACCAACATTTCCTGTCATTAATTAGTCATTTGCATCTTCACATATATCATCTGTGCCACCAAATAGTGCACAGGCATGCTCAGCAGGCAAGCGTAACTAAACCCTGCAGGGTGCACGAGGAGCACAGTTGTTAGCAATGATACGAGCAGCCTGCACAGTACTAACCAAAGGCAAGCAGCATTGTGTCAGCTTGACATGATTTTGAAAGGGTTACAGGTTTTGTTTTCATGTGTTTAGTTTTCAGAAATGACCACAAATCTGCCACGATCATCACCGTAAATGTCAAACACGGAAAGGTCGACAGACTGTAAGAGGACAGACGTTGTTGGAGTTGTGTCTCCTGCATGAACGTGGAGAGAAACAAGCCTCTCTGTGCTCCAAATGTTGAGAAATGAAAAGCATCACAGCAGCACACGGTGGCTCTTCTGCACGCCGCCGCCTGCAGCTGATGTGCGAGGAGAGCGAGGTGTTACCCGGCTGGAAAGCACCACCTCCGATTCTCTGAAAGCTTGTTTTTGAATACTTTTCAGAGTCATTATCCGGTTGCTGTGACAACGGTGATTTCAGAGAAATTCCACCAGGAAAAATAACGTGAGGTGGAAGAGGTGAAGGATGGAGGGAGGGAGGGAAGCATCGAGGGAGAGATTATAAAATCAGAGGGAGAGGTCTGACAGTGAGCGAATGAGGTGCTGATGTGATTATGGAGAGGTGTGTGTGTGTGTGTGTGTGTGTGTGTGGGGGGGGGGTGATAGACAACAAAATAGCGAGTAACAAGAGGAAACAGAGGAAGGTAAAGAAGGAAAATAAGAGGAAGAGGAGAGAAGGAAGGAAGCAGAATTAGGAAAAGATGAAAAGAAATGAACGGAGGAAAAATGGGGGCGATGCGAGGACAAGAGGAGGCTGATGAAGAGCAGTCGGAGCGGAGAGAGAGCAGCGGGAAGGGAGGCGAAAAAATGTTCAACAAAACACGGAGATGAAAACACGAGTCGAATACTAACAGACAAATTAATTCTGTTTATCAGACGCGACTGAGGCTGACTGACAGACCGACTGGAAGAAAGATACAGAACAGAGCTAAACGCTTGAAAAACATTGCAAAGAATGACTTATAAAAGCATGTCTCTCTTGTATTAGCTGAACAGTGGCTTATTCAATGCCGCTCTCAGGAGGTAAACAGCTGAAAGTTTGCAAAGCTTCTTTTTTATGCAGAAAAATTACCCCAGCATGTTTTTGATCTTCAGCAGTGCTTGAATCAGAGTCGATCATACAGTAAGCTTGGCCGTGTCCCATCACATTATCAATGTTTTCACGGATAAAATGAGGAATTGTGTGTCTCCTGATTCAGCAGACACATAAAAGCAGTCAACTGTATGTAACCCAGGGTTAGTAGCCAATTTTACGTACATCCCCTGAACGCATCATTTTTTCCGCTCCGGTGCGCATGCGCAGACGCTGTCGCTCAGACAGGTGAAGCTGGCGGTGTCGGAGAAGTTTGCAGTTCGGCATGTTCACGTCCTGGTGAGTTAACTGTGTAGTTTAGTGAACTGATATTTCCAGTTTTGTGTTGCATTTGAGTTTATTTTCCGAATTATTAGACTAAACCAGCGGTGGAATTGGCTGTGTCGCATTTATTTGTAAATGGCGGCCTAGTGGCTAAATAGTTAGCTAGTTAGCTAGTTAAGCACCTGTAAGTAGTATGTATGTTAATGTATCTGTTAGAACTGTTATTTAATTTAATATGGTTGGAAATTATCAAGACCCACTATGTGTTATTTTGTAATTTCAAGAAAAAAGGAGAATAAGGGCCAAGTTTTATTAAAGTGTTTATGTTTACCGTATATTCTGGACTATATGGCGCACTTAAAATCCTTAAATCTTCTCAAAAATCGACAGTGCGCTTTATAGTCTGGTGCGTCTTATATATGAAAAAAAGATAGAAAATAGACCATTCATTGACAGTGTGCCTTATAATCCAGTGCGCCCTATAGTGCGGAAAATACGGTAATGCCCTTTGTGAGTAAGAAATATCAAAACCTGAAACTGTGGGAATTTGATTGAGTTTAATTGTTCTGCACACTTGTGTGCAGGTGTTTTTTTAGGGAAGATTTTCCTGTCGACCACTGGAGCTTTCCTCGTGATGGTGGGACCAGAGTTTCTGTGCTTCGGAGACGTGTGGACGCCAAGTCTCATCGGAGGAATGGTAGGAGCCTTATTAAGGAAACGCCTTCACCAGGATCACATTGCTTTATTTTATTTTTCTGAGATCTCAGAGTGCATTTGTTTATTTAAAGTGACATTAAGGACAAAAAAAGACAGGTTCACAAACAAAAACTGTTTCACATTGTTAACGAACGTCGTTGTGTGTGTGTTTTTTGTGTGGTGGAGGTCACAATTTGCTCTTCTTAAAGGGTTGCTACCGCCAATCTCCGTACAGAACCTGGGAGAAATTTGAAACTAAATACAATTTCTTTAATAGCCTAATGTTGAAAAAAGGGTTACATGTACGCTGCGTTTGTTTTCACCTGGTGAATGTAAGGATAGTGACTCTTTTGAGCTCAGTTTTGGCCTCCACCAGCTCCTTGGAAAAGTGTCCACCATTTCTCTGCCAGCCAGTCACCAGATGTGTCTCTCTCTGAAGTTTGGTGTTGGTCAAATAACAATCAGTGGATTTATTCAATCTCAAAAACAGTTTCCAAAAAGAAATGAGTTGTTTTCCACATGAAAGGTATAGTGCTGCCCGCCCTCCTTTTTATGTTCTTGTTCCTTCAATGTAGATATGAAATCAGTTTTAACGAGTCTTCATGAGCAGAAGAGGAAAGTACCAAAAGTTCGATGGTTGCAAAATAAAATCTCATAATGACGTAGAAAGCAGTGAAAAGTATATAAGATTATATGGTAAATGGATCTAACATAAAACACAATAAACAGATTAAAAATCTTGTTATATATTTAGTTTCTTGCAAACACTTTGAACACTACAGAGTCACTCGATTTACCGGTAACATAAAAACTGATCAGGAGGTTTTATAGCAGCATTATTGTATCGGCATTCAAAAAAGAAGCAGCTAAATGTTGATTCAAACTCATTTCCTTTTTTCCACAAGCATTCAGGGAAACATCTAACAAAGGTAAAACAGCTTGGAGCCGACTGGTTTAACATAAAGATCTGACGCGTTCCACTCGAATACGTTCAGCTCACCCAGCGTGCACGTTAACGCCACGTGCAGGCAGTCGAACACATGAAAGCGCCGGCGTTCAGGAACACCACGCAGCACAGAGAGCAGCGCGTGCGCTCGTAGCAGATTACACACATGCATGAACACATGCAAACACAAGTCATCTGACATTTACGCAGCTTATAATAATAATGATAATAATGGAGTGAGTTTATGCTCTCGTCACATCTTTGTTTTAGATGTTTGCGTGTAGCTTAGTATGACATTTGCATCCATGTACTGAGGCCCCAAACTGCCCTACAAACACAAGCGTCCGCAGCGCCACATTCAAGTGCAGCTGAATTATTAATCTTAATCATTCTTATTAGTTCCAAGTGGAGGCTGTGCCTATCTTTTTTATTTTTCTCTCTGGAAATCATATCTTTTATTGCATGCCCATTTTCTGTCCAAATCAAATTTGCACTTTGAAAAGGCAAACAATCCAATACAGTATTAAATAAGCAGATTAAAAAAGGAGACGACATAAAATAAACTGCAAAATAAGACAAGAAAATTACAGTTTGCAGTAAAGTTTCAGGGTGTTGCGGTATTATTTCAATCCATTATCAGCAGATCATGTTCATTCATGGATAGTGTGGCTGGAAAAGAAATATAACTTGATGATTAACAGCGATATGTTCAACCTTAAAGATAATTTCACACCTTTTTTTTATTGGCTGTAATCAAATCTGTGATTAGTGACAAACAATTAGCTGTGTAACTATTTAATGCTTCTCAGTGGGCAATCAGAGCTTGAAACCTGCAGAACCAAATCAGTAAATCGGCTCACTTTTTATATTTTATATAGATTGTGTTTCAGTCAAGTAAACATATATTTATTTTCCACACCAGTAAACTGCAGATGACGGAGCCAGCGATCCCTCATTACCACGCCACCCGTGTCTGCAGTCCATTGATGTAGAAATCCCTCATTTCTATGCAACTGCTCACATGTGTAGATCAATGCACAGCCGGCTATATATAGCGCTGCTCATGTATTGGATTTCCCTGGCAGAGAGCTAAAAATAGAGCGAGGGGCGAGGAAAGAGGGGGCGAGAGGGACCCCATAGGAATAAGACGAACACAGAAGGATAAAGGAGGAGGAGGAAGATCTATATGGACTCTGCTTGCTGCAGTTTTGCAGTTGATAGATTTCTGTTTGCAGGATGTTTGGTCTTTAAGTTAAATATCAGTCGTTTTTTTATAATATCATATCATACATTGTTTTCTTGTGTTAAAGATGTTTTTATGTATAAAACACCACATTCATAATGAAAATAGTGCGTGTTAAACTCTGGACAGAGTTACATTTGTGGCCCACTTTCCCCTTTAGCACCTTGGTGCCGGGGGGAGTTTTACTTCAGTTACTCCACGGTGCAGCTCTTAAAGGATGCCTCGGGCAGAAGTAGTAGGTTTCCCGCGTCCACTGGGAGTTTTTTACAAGCTGTGCTAAGCAGAAGCTTGTGTTTCTGCGATCGAGCTGCTGCCGCTGCGAGGAAGCTCGCTGTCTGCCAGCCCATCTGAACACGAAGCTGACTGTGATTCAGGAGGTCGTCATCCTTATATAAGTTCTCTGACTTAAAGTGTTAGAAAATAGTGAAAAAAGGTTCAAAAGGTTTAAGGGAGCCCAATATCACTTGTTTTGTCTGACGGTCAGTCCAATCCCAAAGATATTTGACTGGTGCAGAGATTGAGAGAGTGTATAAATATATTTAGAGAGAGAAAGAGAGTATTTTGTAAAGAAAAGAAGTTATTTCCTCACTGTAGAGATTTTTTCCCTCCTCTTGTTGTAATATTTCCTACTTTTCACTTCATCGACCTCTAATAATCCAGTCCGACCAGTTTCCTTCCACTGATTTGGTTTTCAGGCACATGCCAGGTCAGATTTCACAAAAAAATCAGTGTTTTCCCATCTTAATTACAAAGTGGATGTTGACTTAAACACTACTTTATTAGTTGAATATGTGTATTACCTATAATGTAATATGTGTCTGTTTCTGTTGTCATATTTGTTGTCAGCTTGCAGACAACAGAAAGACAGAAAAACTCCTTTTAACTATCTTATTTACAAAGCCAGTCTTTAAACTGTGGAAATCAGTTCTGCAGTCGACGTGAGGGAAAGATGCTGTGTAGATGTTTGTGGGGGAAAAAAAACAGTAAAGTAACCAGATGCTGCACATAAAGTGAACCTCTCCAAGGGAAAAGAGCTGACAGGTTTTAAAGTGATTAAGTCATTAATTATCTACTAGACAGAAAGGCCAAACCAAGCAGATACACTGAAGCACGCCAAAGGGCCATCGAGACCATGTTAAGTCACACCTGGGCTAAATTTGGTTAAATAATGCTGCAGAGTCAACGATTAAATTTCCATTTAAAGTAGGTCTGAATGTAACATTTAAAAATTCAACCCAGCCTTTATAGAGACATTTAGACATATTTTCTAATCTAAAATAAATCAAAGAAATATGCCTTTATTTTGAATAGCATTTGCTTTCTTTCCAGGAAACAGTTCTTCAAATACTGACATCTTAGTTTCCTTACTCATGTAACGTGTCAGATTTTATTAGTGCTGGATCAATAAACATATTGATTGTGAACGGCCATTTTGACATTCCCTCTGAGCCAATGCGGTGTCGTTCGCTGAACTCTACCCTTTTGAATAATTATTGATTATTGCTCCGTCTTTTAAAATAGACGTTCGCCTCTCTAAGGGGATATTAGTATTGATTCAGTGATATTTACAGTTGCTCTCAGCGTCACCTTTTCTTTAGCTGGACAGGAGAAAGCCTGAAGGAAGTAAAAATAAGGTTTGTTAGACTATGAGGGACTTTACTCCATTTTCAAGAGTTACTGCAATATGAGCTTTGTTTTCAGTCCAACAAACAGCAGAACATGTTGTAGTTTTTTTGCATCATGAAGAAGATGCTTTAATCTGACAAGCTAATTGCACATAGGATGAGTCAAGCCTTTGTCGCAGAGATAAGGCCTGTTCAAGAAGGCAGTGGAGTAAAATATGTGAAATATTTACTTCTATAAACTTGAGGACACAGTGACTGGACTCACATAGCTCAAAGCGAAGCACCATTCATTCACAGCAGCTCCCAGAAACGTCCTTTATTTTCTCTCTGTGGCTCTGTTTACCTCCCAGACGTGTGCTAACAGGACAAAAGGTTGGCACAGTTTGTTAGAAATATGTATTTGTACCATCAGACTGTCACATAACTGACTTGCTCTTTTGCAAAACAGTTTTTCCTCCGACAGAGGAGGTTCAATAAAAGTGAATTATGCAACATGGCTAATAAGCGGCGACGGCCTCCTACACTTTTTCAGCTCTCTGTCCCCTAAAAGGTCAGAGCAGTTTGCTATTTGTCAACAGCGTAAACTCAGGGGTCAAAATTCACAGAAGTTTAACTTCTTGCAAAGGATTTGACTCTTCCCAGAGAGTAAATCCACAAATCACGGCGACTCCATTTGAATGAACTGAATGAATATTTTATTGCTCTGCACACTTAAATGGTCCATTACTGATGAGATCAGAAACTTCTACCAACAAGTTTTGTCTTTATTTATTGCTGTAAAAACCATCTCCATTTCTGGCTCCCAGTTTGCAAAATGGTCACAATGAGCTCTGTGCTAGAAACAATATTTATATACCTCACATTAAGAAAGAGTGTGAATTCTTCTGTACAGATACATTGGATTTGGAGCAGTTGTTAAAGACTGCAGCAAAGTCTGCCGGCTGCATCAGTAGTTATTTTTTCCCTGATCTGTGCAGCAGCAGAAGGCAGTTTGACTCAGGACCAGTTGGCCTGACGCGGGAATAACCAGTTAAATAGGCCATGTGCTCCCTCGCTATTACTATGTTTGTGATTATGAGTCACACATTACTCCATAAATGGCAGGAGGTTCCTTAACCCTCTACTTTTCTGGGCCTCATTAGAAGTGTTTTAGCTGGGAAGCCAAGTTTCACTCCATATTCAGCTGTGTTTCCCACCATGGAAGCAAAAAAGTTTCACTGAAACACTGAATTTAAGTGTGTTTCTTCAGAGCAGAGCTTCAGGTCTCATTGGCATTGATTCTCCGAGTGTGTGACCTCTTCTGGACGGATGAACATCATTCTTCAAAAGAGGTTTCCTCATTTGGTGTTTTGATGATGGTGGTGGAGAGCGCTGTCAATCTGATTCACATCATTTTCATCCTCATCAAACCACTCAATGACCCCTTCTGCACCATGCGGGGCATAATGGAAAAGACCCCTCCCATCAAGATTAAAATGTTTCATCAGGGGGATAAAGGTGATCGCTCACGACAACTTTGCATTGATCTGCAGTGATCCCTCCCTCTAAGGAGACAAGTGGGGCCAGACCAGTCCAGAAAAATGCCCCCACACAGTAAAACAAAGCCACTAGTTCAGGATTGAAAACGCTATCTATACTTTAAATGTTCAATGTACAAAATAAATGACTTAATTTCTAAAATTTCATAGATTACCTACAGATTTGGAGGAAGCTACAGCGGTGTATCATCAGCATAACTGTGACTAAAGACAATGAAACAGGAGCTAAAATGAAGTCTATTGTTGTCCACGTTTGGAAAAATTGTTTATCTTAAGAGAGATTTTGGACATCCAAGAGAAGAAAATAATAATTGTGTCGAAAAACCTGAGAGTTTAAGTCGTTTTTACAGTGACTACAGATAAAACTTGTCACATATAGCCTGAGCTGTGTGGATGATGAAGCCATCTTCCCTCCTGCTCACAGATTCATTCAGCCCTTGGTGAGAAGTTTCTATCCTCCCACCGTGAACAGGACTTAAGTAATAGATTGCTCATTCTGTAACGGCGAGGGATGAGAGCCCACCTGAAGTGTGGACGACCCATTTTGAGGCCCACATGATCGTTTTTCTCTCAGGGCGGATCCCATTGAAACGTGCGAGAATGTAGGCCAGTGGCTGCGAAGTGTCAACACGTACTGAGGGATGTGATTACCATTGACTCTGTACCCTATAGAGACAGAGCACACGGCACATGTCAGCTCACATCAGCCTCCTGTTACACTTGAAAAGATTATGATACGCAGACCCGGGCACGCACAAATTTCTAAGATGAATTAGATCTTTCCTCTTGGTCTTTCATGTTGGACCCTCCAACTGCATCCTCACTGCCCTGCAAGAAATGTTCAAATGCAACAAATATCAGTGAGAGCACATTTTCTTCTTCATCTATTTATCAACTTCAATCTTTTACGAAGGAAATATCAAACTGTCTCCACGTTCTCGCTTCGTTTTGTTGATTGATGGTCTGTTTTGACATCTGTCTTCATTACATCTGTTGTCAGTGTTCATTACTAATCCAGGAAGTGGTGTGTGCTCAGAGCAGATGGTGGGAGATGCACATGAAGCACGTTTGAATTCATCAAAGGAGACCTGAGTTTGCAATTTGCTTCAGACCTGCAGTCTACGTTTGTGTTTCTGTCTAACCACAGTGTTTTCCTCAGATTACCACGTTTAAGCTGCGTCATGCTAACTGTGCCTTAAATTTAGTTTATTTGCATTAATCTAGTTATAGCTGTGCCATAGTTTTCAATGCACAAATGGTGAGGAAATTTAAAAATCCTTTTGGCGTTCAACATAATCTGTGGTTTTGCAAATTTTGCCTGTATCTTATTTTCTTGTGTGGTTGAGATTATGTTCAAATTAGGACAATGTTTTTGCTTTTGTGTAGTACACAGGGTCAAAAAGTGACTGACTGGGGAAACCAATGAATTGCATCTAGTGTCATACACTCCTTTTATTTCATTTGAGGTTTGTTTATCATGTATTTATGAAAAAAAGAGTCTTTTTGAGTGCTATCAGAAGAGTGCATTTGTGCTTCTTGTGTATAAAGTCAAGCTCAAGTCGAACTAAATATGTTTTTAACATCACATAATTAAACTGATGTTATTTTGTTCTCGTATCAGCCAATCACACTTTGAGCCCGCAATGTCACTTAAATTGGCAACAACGAGCAAACCAGCAAATCTGGGTACACAAAGTAGGTCCTCTTGTGTGTGTGTGTGTATGTGTGTGTGCCAAGTTAGTACTGCCAGGTGGGATGAATTCCCTTGTTACCCACACATGTACCCAAGCATTTACACACACACACACACACACACACACACACACACACACACACAGTGAGTCAGAGGGCCACACAGCCTACTGTATCAGTCTGTTGGTCGCCAGGGGCCGATGGGGCCACTCAACCATGAAAGAGGGTATGGAGGCATAACAGACAAGCACACAACACACACACACACACACACACACACACACACACACAATATCACATGCAAAAGCACAGAGAGGCACATGCACAGTTTTTTTTTCTTTTTTCTTGCACAAGCTGTATGTGACATCCTGTTCTCTCTCTCTCTCTCTCTCTCTCTCTCTCTTAGAAAGGTCTTCCCTGAAAAATCGAACACTGACTTGAAACACAGGACAAATATTTCACTTTCTCCAATACTTAGCCAATAACACCAACATAAAAAAACTACTTTGAGTTGCAGGTTGCAGGTTCCAGATGTCACATTTTCTGCACTGGAGGAAAACTGACACTTCAACAGCTTCATCGAAATAGCAATAATTTAGCAAATCATATCATTGGTACACAAACATGCTTTGCAGGAGGCAATTTCTCCATCCAGTCAAAGAGGCTCATCATTTACTTCTCATTTGATCTGAAATGAGGTTCGAAAATATAATTCTGACAAATGAATACTATGGAGCCTTCAAATCAAACTGCTGTCTTAATATTTCATGAATCTGGCAACGCGTTCACATTTTCATTGGGTTCACGTCAAAACGAGGCAACTCCTGCGCCCATAAACCGTTAAAACTGCCCTCTTATTTCTGTGAATCTTTCTCTCTTTTTTTTTGGAATAGATTGATCTTTTCTCGTTAAAGTCAAATGCATGCTTACGCAGCTCTGATGACTGATGCACCTTTTGAACAGAGCGAGAAAAATTCTGATTAAAGTGCATAAAAACACAGAATAACTCACATTTTTCTTGTTATTTTGCAGCCTATCATTCAAGAATAAGCCTTGATCACTATGATTAATGGTATATCATCATATGTCATCACTTATTAATGAATATGTTGTACGATCCAGGCTTTTATTACAACTTAATTGCATTTTTTTAAACTCAATCACTTCACAACTGTGTGTCAGGTTTTGATTTTTTGTGGCTCCATACAGAAAGAAAAGTGTCAAATCAAACTACTGCAGGTTCATTCAGTCATTTTCCCTTCAGTTATTATGAGGAGGAATTCAAACAAAACCTGAACACACACACACACACACTCACTCTACAGATCCACGTTGGGGTGTTTTGTTGTTCATTAATGAGTTACACGATGCTAATTGTTGCTGTGTGTTCGGATCAGTCACGCTGTCAGCTCGCATGATGTGTCCTCAATTCGAGCCGGCACTGTGTGTGTGTGTGTGTGTCTTCCTCTCCCTCCAGCCCACATCACTGTAACACACACACACCCCTCCTCTCTCTCCTCACACACACACACACACACACACACACACACACACACACACACACACACACACACACACCAGTCCCACCTCCCCACATACCCAAACTACAGTGAAGCCCATTCAAGCGATTCTCCGCAGTGCTGAAAGAGCAGAGAGAAGTAAAAGAAGAAGAAGGAGGAGGAGGAGGAGGAGTGACAGAGAGGAGGAGAAGGGAGACACGAAAAAGACAGAGAGTGTGCAGAGAGAGAGAGAGAGAGAGAGAGAGAGAGCTGCGATTTTGGTGGCCAGGCTTCCAGTGCGCACAGATCTCTGCACCGTCCGAGCGGCTCTGCAGGGTGAGTACGAGCTGCAGCTCTTCTGCTTCATCTGCGCGGCTTCTCACCGCCTCACCTGCCTGCTCACCTCACTCTCGACACTCTTTGGGGAAAGGGGGGGGGGGCTCTGCTCCGGGTTTGCGCACGCCGGGACTCGAGCTCGAGCTGCGGGGAGGAGGCTGCACCAGCCTCAATCTCCAGCCTCCAGCCTCCATCCTTCATTCAGACACACATTTCAAAACAGCCACGGGTGAGAGAGGAGATGTTTGATTTTTATATGTGCATGTGTGTGTGCACGGTGTGGTGGCGGAGGAATGTGTGTGTGTGTGTGTGTGGCGCATTTGGAGGGATGTAACACTGTACAGTCAATACGGAGAGCACAGTGAAGCTGTGAGAGACGAGAGAAGGAGAGAAGGAGGGGAGGAGGAGGAGGAGGAGGATGAGGATGGTGTGTGTGTGGATGATGTGTGGATGATGTGATTGTGCCACTACAGTTCGTGCGTGTGTGTGTGTGTGTGAAAGCAGAGGATAGGGAGGAGAGACCAGGAGTGAGGCAAACGTGTGTGCGCATTTGTGTGTGTGTGTGTGTGTGTGTGTGTGTGTGTGTGTGTGTGTGTGTGTGTGTGTGTGTGTGTGTGTGTGTG